>JAHLJT010000631.1:190984516-191028433 GCA_031308135.1 Acheta domesticus | reverse complement strand
CCTTTGTTTTGGTAAAGTTCGTTCGGAAGAACACCTGCAGTTTAAATTAGCCTCCTCTTACCAACAACTAAATGAAAGTTACCTAGATTATTATCATAGAATAAAAGAACTATCACAGCAGTTAAATGACACGGTATCCTTAACATCTGAAGAGCCCTTACTCACGCTTAAGAAGCAGCTTTATACATCTACCGCAATGAAAGCTTTCAAAAGAGGACTCGTAGAACCTTATAAAACCAAAATAGAACATAGCTTAATTAATAATATTGAAGATGCATTGCAAAAGTGTATAGAACTCGATGACGAAAAAACTCACGATCGATATGTAAATTTCATGAGAACAAATTTTAAACCAAACGACCGAAACAATCAAAAGACCACAGTTAATCAGAATAAACACCCCAAACCACCAAATACTCCACTATTCACACCTTGGAGACCGCAGATGCCCTACTATCAGAACCCGCCCTTCGTAAATCAACCCTTTAGGAATCAACCCTTTAATAATCCAATTCGTCCAAATCAACCCTTCAACCAATTCAATCCAAACCAACTCCAGAGAACTCAGGCATTTAATACTCACTTCAACAAACCGCGACTTGACAGACCGACACCAATGTCTATCTCGACAGCAAACAGTAATCGAAACCGACCACAAAACGTCACAAGACCCTCCAACATAATAGTAGAGGAATTATTTAACCAAAATGAGACATCTGACATCTTTCAAGACGACGAAGGACGTTTATTTCAGTATATCGGTCAGCAATCTGAGGAACAGGAAAATGAAAGGGAAATCAGTAACGCGGAAGACCCCCAGGAAGTAGAAAGCAGGAAAAGCGACCAAGCGGTAAATTTTCACATACCAGCCTCAGACACACTGAACACTTGAATAATTATGCAGGCCCCAAACTTCCTTTCATTATAATTGAAGGACTTAAAATTTTAATAGACTCAGGAGCATCATCATCTATCATGAATTCAAGTGTAGCAAACGAAAGGTTTAAGAACTATTTTTATCCATATAATTTTAAACTGACGACGGTGAAACAAAACCATTATGGAAATATTGCATTTAAATATCCCTTGTTTACGAATTATAACATTAACAAACCAATCAAGTTTTTAGTGTTAGATTGGAATAATCATTATGATGCACTTATATCTACTAACGATCTAAAACAGCTTGGAGCTATTTTAAATTACCAAACCAACACGCTAACTATCCAAGGAAAGCCGATTCCTTTTTATGAGGAACTGAATAATGTTAATCCCATGCCTCTAAAAAGAATCTCTAAGACTCTCTTTGTACCTGTAAAAGTTAGTGGAAACATATACATTCCAGAAACTAAAATCAAAAACTTAATAATTCCTGAAGGAATATATGTTAGTAGAAACAACTACATAGAAATACCCCATGAGTCGGAAGTAGAAATTAACAATTTAACACCAATTGAAGCAGAACCGTTAAGCGAATTTATAATAAGTGATAGGAACCCATTCAACATACATAGCGAACTCAATAAAGAGATAATCAATAATGTAAGAACAGAACATATGAATAATGAGGAAAGAAATATGATAATCAATCTATGCAGACAATACACAGATATTTTCTATCAAACTAATGTAAAGCTCAGTTCGGCATGCTTAGTGAAACATCATATACGAACTACTAATAATGATCCAGTATTTACTAGGAATTTTAGACATCCCCACCACATGAAAGGTGAAATTCAAAAACAGGTCGAGAAACTATTGAAAGACGAGATAATACGCCCCTCAACATCCCCGTACTCTAGCCCGGTATGGATAGTACCAAAAAAGTCAGATGCGAGTGGACAAAAGAAATGGCGGATGGTAATAGATTACAGAAAATTAAACCAGGCAACCATTGAGGATAAATATCCTTTACCAAGGATAGATGACATCCTTGATAATCTCGGGAAATGTCGGTACTTTTCCACCTTAGATTTAGCGCAAGGGTTTCACCAAATTCAGATTCATGAAGACAGTATTGAAAAAACGGCCTTTACAGTTGAAAACGGACATTATGAATATACTAGAATGCCGTTCGGCTTAAAAAATGCCCCTGCCACATTCCAACGCATGATGGATCAAGTTTTGTTGAAATATATAAACAAATTCTGTTTTGTGTATATGGACGATGTAGTCATTTTTTCAAAATCATTACAAGAACACATCAGCCATATCAAAACAATTTTTGATGAATTTAGGAAGTACAACCTAAAAGTACAATTAGACAAAAGCGAATTCATCAGAACAGACGTACCCTTTTTAGGCCATATAATTACAAATGACGGCATAAAACCTAATCCAGATAAATTAAAATGTATAGCGAATTATCCTATACCAAAAACCCACAAAGAAATCAAACAATTCTTAGGGCTAGTAGGATTCTATCGCAAATTTATAAAGGACTTTGCAAAAATCACTTCCCCAATGACCAAATACTTAAAGAAAGGTAAAGTAATAAATTTAAATGATTCCACATACGTAGAAGCATTTCTTAAGTGTAAAGAGCTAATTCAAAACTCACCTGTATTAGCGTACCCAGATTTTGAAATGACATTTCAGTTAACAACGGACGCAAGTAACACGGCTATAGGTTCCGTTCTGTCACAAAGAAACCACCCAATTGCCTTCTATTCAAGATCGTTAAATACAGCTGAGAGGAATTATTCAACAATTGAAAAGGAACTTTTATCAATATTAGAAGCTTGCAAACATTTTAGACCATATATTTACGGGAGAAAATTCATTATTGAAACCGACCATAAACCACTTGTATGGCTGTTTTCGATAAAAGATCCCAATTCTAGACTAACCAAATGGAGATTAAAACTCGAGGAATATGATTACGAAATTAAATACAAAAAGGGAAAAGAGAATTTAGTTGCTGACGCGTTATCAAGAATTACAATCAAGGAATCAGAAATACATGAGCTGAATAACACGGACGAAAGAGAAACGGCTATAATTGATGAACTTGCGGACATACTAGAATCAATGGAAAACCCTACTGCTGAAAGTATAATAGACGAACCGTCGATGATAGCAGAACCGTCTGTAATGGACATAAATGACCTGGATGACCTCTTAAGACCATTAGAAGACCCAAATAGTGAAAACGATTTAACAGGACATAGACAATAACGAAACAATTCAAACCAACACACTTCAAATGAAATCCAATCTGTGAGAGGACATATTCGGAAAGAAATTTTCATTCCTATCAGAAAAAATTCACTTTTAAATCGGAGAAAAGCATACGTTTAAAAGAAATGAGGAAAGTAACTGTATCAATGTCATATTGAACAGAGGAAACATCGAAAATGATCTGAAAGACTTTCTCCTTCAGAACACCAGACCAAAATAACCTATGCGGTCTATTTTCACGACCCAGAAATCGAAAAGATTTTTATAAACTTAACCCAAAAACTTTTCAATAGTGAAACAAATTTACCAAATGGTAACAAAGTAACTGCGTCTTAGCAAAAGAAAATTTCTTGGAAAAATTAATACACTACCATTCTCAGAATCACAACGGAATAATTGAACAATAGCACACTTCAATCAAAGGATATATACTCCTAAAATGAAACAATTAATAATCAACTATATCAATAAATGCGAAATATGCAACAGGCTAAGTATGATAGGCATCCATACAAACCCAAAATTCAAGGACCTCTAATAGCAACACGACCCATGGAACATGTTTTCATTGACATTCTTACTTTAGACGGAAGAAAGTTTCTGACATTAATCGACCTTTTCTCAAAATACGCTCAGTTGTATCATATCACCGATAGTAATTCCACAACCCTAACTAAGAAACTGAAACATTATCTTTCACATCATAATATACCTAGGAAAATAACGGCTGATAATGAATTTAATAGGGGTTTAATTAAAGAATTTGTCCAACTTCATAAAGTAGAAATTCATTTTACCACCCCAAAGAACCCTTCATCCAACTCACCAATAGAGAGGTTGCATAGCACAATCATCGAGAAACTACGCGTTCTAAGAATACAAGATAAAACAACTCCAATTGAAGAACTAGTTGTAACAGCTACACTTATCTATAACCAATCTGTACACTCTTTGACAAACTATACACCCTTCACTCTTCTATATGGACCTCGTGATGACAATGATTCCCTAATCCCAGATTTAGAGCAACATTACAGAAATGAATTCATAAACCTGTACAAAACCCATTTACTCCCATTTTACCAAGAAATTACCCAGAGGCAAAGTCAAAAGGAGGCGAGCAATTTAGATCGTAGAAACGTAGACAGACAAAATTATAATTTTCAGAAAGATCAGGTGGTCTTCATAAAAGATTACAAAAATGAAAGAAGCAAAACATCCCCCCGGTACGAAAAGGCAATCATAATAGATCAATAAATGACAAAGTAGTCCAAGTACTTGTAGCAAGAACTAAGCAAATTAAAATATTGCAATCAATAGAATTAAAAGAGATAATATTTTTCAGGAAAATGATCCGGATAGTAATAATATTCCTGACAACCCTGTTGTTACCGAGAGTCCAAGGCCTGGAGATTCAAGAGATACCACCAGAAACACCGTACATTGAATTAGAATTAAAACCTGTCCAGCTACTCTCTCATATCATAAATATATTATATATATAATACTACTTTATTAAAGCAAGCATATTATAGTCTCTTATCAAATTATATAATTATTAACAATCAAATGGGAAATACGACCCTCAGTGTTCAGTTACATAGAGAAATGCTAGCCTTAGAAAATCAAATATTTAAAATAACACAAACTCGTCAAAACGAGGAATAATAATGGTGTTGGAACCATTATCAAATGGGTTACTGGCAATCCTGACAACAACGACCTAGAAAATCTTCAAAAAGAATTAGAAATCCGTAAAGAAAATCAAAACATACTCAAAAAGGAAATTAACTCAGTCACTACTATTGCCAAGCAAACTATAGATAGATATGAAAAGAGCTTAACATTATTAAACAGAATGAAAATGAAACACGTTTGTACTTAGAACGGGTTCAATCAAGAATTGACCATTTGTACCTTGAATTCCAATTTCAGAGTCAAATATCTTTATTAAAAGATCATGTACTCATAATAGAGAGAACAATTAATGCTATACAGACTCAAAATATAAATCTTGAATTGTTTCAGTATGATGAGATTAACACTTTATTAAATCAATTACAAGATTTGTACTCATCACAATTCTTATTCAACAATATAACCATATCTATGAATTCTTACAAAAATGTAAAATGAATGGAGTAGGAACGTCAGACACTGTAACTTTTATTTTGAATGTTCCAATTTTAAGACCAACTGTATATCAAACCAAACGTATTGTACCGATACCAAACATGCATAATATGACCTTGAAGTTACCTGCAAATTACTTACTGGAAAATGAGTATGGAGATAGGTTATGGACTAATGAAAACTGTAAAGATATATGTTATCAACCAACTGGTTACCAGAATTTTCAATGTAACTTAAGAGATTTATCAACTTGCGAAACAATAAATGTAAAATTGACTAGAACTAATACTTTACAACTTTATGACGAGGTAATTGTTATTTCACATAATGTAATACATGGTATAAACCAATGTAAACCTAAGTCAGAAGAATTCTCAATTAAAAAAAACTAGTATTATAAGAAATTATTGTAACCTGTATATCAATAATGAATATTATATAAATAGAATGATACATTTAGAATTAAGTTACCAGAAGTGGTTCAACTACATGTAAAACAAAACAAAAATTGTATCTATTAGAATTTAATCAAACCCAATGTAAATAATATACAACAAAAATTACTTGAAATTAAGGACGAAACGTTGCTCATCATGCAACAACACATGTAACTCTCACGATTATTTTAAGCATTATTATGCTTGTTGCATTTATATGTATTATACTGTATTACCTGTACAAAAAATGTAGAAGGAAAATATTGAATGTAATGAAGACATCACATGTAATGGATCTCAGGAGAGCTCCATCTTAAGGGAGGAGGAATTACATCCCCTGACCTAAAGGCATTCCTATGCACGACAAACAAGTGTGCACTTATAGATTCCCAGAGAAATCTGGGTTACTTTCATATACTTTCGAATACTTGTAAACAGGTCAAACTATATATACTAAAACCGAAGAGCTCTCTCCAGCATTGTTCTTCGGGACTCTGTTCATGTTCGTCGTCATTATTCTAAGAAATTTGTGTACTATTCTTCAAGAATAAATTTTCCTTTTAAAACTGGAATTTGATGTTAAGAACTTAATTCGCGGTCGCTGCCGTCCTCCGGTCGTCGCGCCTCCCCTCCCCCCCCGCGCTTTTGCACGCGCCGCCCTCCGCGCTGCGCTCGCCGCTATCTCAGTCACGCCCATCGCCGCATAGGCTAGTCGCAAAATGAGACGCAGGTTCCAGAAGTGATGCCGAGTGACTCATAGTTTCTGATAACCACTGCTTATTGGACCCGGGCTCGTGCACTCGTACGCAAGTCCAGTAAGTAGTGGTAGTATCAGAAACTCGCCCTACGTCACGTCAAGGACCTGCGTTGAATTCTACGACTAGCCTTACAGTTGCAGGGCGGCCCGCGAATCCCCGCAGACCTCGCTGGTCCCGCGCGTTTCGCTCACCCTACAGTGGCATTCCCGGCTTATTTTCCCTCTGTCCTCGCAGAGATCGCTTTGATCGGTAGTTGCCCGTGATATCTCCGATCAATACCGGGCGAATGCTGGAGAAGTATCTCAACAAATGTGCCACGGAAAACGCGCGATATTTCCTCATTCATAACTTCATACCTTCTCTTCTCTCCAGTTACTCTCTCTCTCTCTCTCTCTCTCACACACACACACACACTTACAGAAACTACACTTTCACACATGTTGGGATATCAGTGGGGATCTTAAAACTTCCCCGGCTAGGTCGGCGCCCCTTTGTGAGGGTAATATATCTGAAGGAGCAAAAAAAAACACCACAAACTGACGTGTATGTCGGCGCCGGACTTCACATTACACTGCGGAACAAGTATCGCCACATCGAGAGATGTTACACACTACACCTACGGGAATGATGAAATCAGTAATTATTGACGTACCCGGAATTAGTACCGACCGATTTCCTCAATAATATAATCCCCAACTATTTCATTCATGCGAATTCTATCTGAATTCTGAGGAACACGTAACGTCAAATAGAGTCCGCTGACAAAAATAACATTTATCAATGATTCCTCTCCTCGTTCTCCAATATGCCATTCATAGCTGTTTTCAATTTGTTAGATCCTTGTTTCAAAGTGAGAAACTCAACGATCGTTGGCCAATCGCTAACTTCAACTTGATTACTTCTTTAATAAGTACCATCCACCCCAACACGGGGACACACTCTCATTTCTTATCAACCATTCATACATAAATTTCATTTCCTTAGCCTTTCTACGTCAGCCACTCCTTGCAAACTTCCCTCTACTGGGCATACTCTCTCATCTAAAGCTACCTTCCCAGCGTTCTTTCTGAATTGTTTTCCGCGCCCTTTCTCTATTCCCATATGATTCCATTCTCGTTATTCCTTTCCATTTGCTCCCATTCCAAACTCGTTGCAGGTCAAGCCTGCATTCCAAACTCGTTGCAGGTCAAGCTTGCAACGAGTTTGGAACCATCTATTCGCGGTTAGCGCGTCCATTCGCCGTAGCCCCGCAACTTGCCCGCCTCTATCCGCATCACCCGTGCCCCGCTCCTACGTGTTCCTTATTACCCCGCGCTACCCTGCGTTGTCCAGCATTGCCTCACCCTGCTCCATCTCATGTCCCTTCACTATATTCCGCTCCCGCCCTGTCACGTCCAGTCTCGCCTCGCTCCGCCCTGTTCTGTCCCGCCCCGCCCCGCTTCGTTCTCCTCTGCCCAGCTCCGCCCCCTTGCCCCGCTCCGTTCCGCTTCATCTCCGTCTCGACCCCCACCCCACTCCACCCCGCTCCTGCCACGCTGTTCTGCCCCCACTCCCATCCCCCCGCTCACTCCGTGCCAATCTTCTCCGCTCCGCCCCACTAGAGCACGCTGCGCACCTGCTCCGCTCTGCATCGTTCCGTTCCGCCGCTACTTCCCCGCCTCGCCCCATGCCCCGCTCCTCCCCGCCCCGCACTGCTCTGCCCGCCCGCCCCACTCCGCGCGACGCGGGTTCGGTCCGAGTGCAGCGGATACAATGTTTTTCGCTTTGTTGTGTTTATTTAATGCCGCCCCGACCATAACTGTCATAACGGGGCTCGACGCTGCTATAAAACTGCAAAGTGGCGGCACCACGGGAGCAACAGTGCCATGGAGAGAGGCCCGGGTGTGCGCAGATGGGGAGGGGGAGGACCGGAGGAAGGAGCGGGTTTTGAATTTTGAGCTCCAGGAACGAAGGGGGAGGAGGCAAAGCTCGCTCGTCCACAATCCGGAGCCGTGAATGGAAAAAAAAACCGACGACCCGCACAAAACAGCTCTATCGCTCCGGAAATTGTTTTCATGGCGGCGTTGACGGCGCCGGCTAACAAATATGGTTGTTGCAGAATGAATGGCGCTCATGACCGGATGAGCGCGCGACTGTTGCGCGATGGACGCACTCCGAGACAAATGCGCATCGGGACGTCGCCATCGCTCTGTCGTCGCATTGTTGCCGCGTTGCCCGGAAACGCGCATGCGCAGTCTTGATAAATCCATTACCGACGAGAGGTACAACGATATCGCATTCGTATTGTGTCAAGATATCGACACGTGCGGCGCGCCGGTATACGTCGCCGCGGCAGAGTTCAATAATGAAACGTGGGTGAGTGGCGCGTGACGCTTGGCCGAGCCATGTAACGTGTCTGTTGCTCTCCTAGTTGAATGGCAGATCTCAACATGGCAAGGGGTGCTTTCATGTGTTTAATTACTGGTGAGTCTTGAAAGGCAGCTTCTGTAAAGGTTGTGTGTAACGGCGGAGTAGGTCACCGAATCACAGCCGAACTGATCCTGTAATGTGGCATACTTACTCCTCCCACATTCTCACAGAAAGTTCATCCCAGGATTGGTTCATAGTGTGTTGGTTGGTTGTAATATTATCAGGCATGAATGAGTGTTAATGAACGGAAACTCTGCGCAAAAGCATCAATCCCTTCACATCCAATGGGCTTAATTATGCACATCAATTTCGAATATAATGTTTCCACAAACTATACGCTTTTTATGCATTGCGACCGTATATACATCACAGTGCCCAATGCCTGCAATCATCTTATTTGCTTTTCCTGACATTTACGAGGCTATGATGGAAATAATTGGATCTTTTCTAAAACATGACGGCCGAGCTTCTGTTTATGAAATGTATGCATGTCTATTTTGATTCCAATCGATTGAGAATTCGTGCCCTTTAAAGCAGCTATGCAAAAGCGCGTCAGCCTGTTTACCTGCTAACCTAATCCAAATGGGTTTTATTTTAAAATCTTTCCAAATTCATACACTACCGATCTCTCTTAAGGGGCGTATGTAAAATGGGGACCAAATAATCCCTTCATCTTATCTCGTGAAGCTTACTTCTTAATCCTATATGTAATTTGAGGACCAAACCATCTCAGGTAAGAAACGGACTGAGGAGGCACGAAGTGCAGGTAGGCGCGTTAAGAGGGCCGTCGCCGCCGCGCTGCTGGCCAGCATTTCCTTGTTCCTTTCCCTTCACTTGCCCGGCGGAGATTCTTCCAGAGGTCCAGTGATGACAGTAGTCTCATTTGCTTTTCGAGCTTTGAAGTAGCAACAGCGTTTACGTTTTTTCAAAGATGGAAGTGAAACCTGGTGTTACGCAGAAAGGGAAAGAACTGGTGACAGACGGATCTTTTGATGGCATTTGATAGATGATTTTTTTACTTGTATCCACTTGTATCCTTGTATATTTACATTAGCGGCAATTTGTTCACATAATTACATTTATGAGTACATGTGCTTTAAATAATGCCAAGTAATTTTTCTCGAAAACTCAACCGTTTTCTATGAAAACTAGCTCAAATTCCGCATTTTCAGAAACGATCAAACGGCATTTTCTCATAAAAGGCTCCAAATGTTTTCTTCAAACATTTCAGACGGACAGTACAAATTGCACTCTTTGATATGACGTAAAGTTCATTTTATGGTATTTTTTTGTTTTTCAAAAATTAGACATGTATTTTTTAAGATTTCTAACACAGTTAATATGCACTTTTCCACCAATTTGTAAATGTGCCACTGTGCTATTTATTGAGTTAAAGTGCTTCAAATGACTTCTAATGAAGTTTTTCGAAATCTCAAAGAAAATTTCAAATCAAGGACGAAGTTTTACTGAGTTTTAATGTTCTTAGAATAATATTTCCGTTCTACTATTAGTAAACCAAAAACTTAAGACAATAAAAAAGTACTTTTGGCGGCGATAATGGCAGCTGGCAGGAGTTTGTGGCAAGTCCCTTGGCAGATCTGCTGATTTCGGAGTGGCTAAGGACATATATCCTGGTAAAAAAGAGTGCAATCCAATAGTTTAAAAGCTGAGTTCACTTGAACTTCAGAAGTCTGGATTACATCAGTAACGTATCTGACAGCTCGATTTGTTCGTGGGAACTAGTTTTGATCACATCTTTTATGCCATTTTTCTTTGCTTTTAGGGCATTCTTAGAACATTTTAAAATAATTTTATTGATTTTTTGGCGATGCTTCAGGTCATCAAAATCAGCTCCCTACTCATGATTATACCTTGACGAACGACAAGATTCAGTTATTAGCGAATTGGAAATAAAACACCAATTTCCAATTAGAACTATAACGATTCCTATACCATTTATATTTTTATTGAAAATAATGTAATTGTTAGAATTAAAAACAAAACTTCTAACTTTAACTTTATTCGTCTACATTTTAATCATTCTATTAAATAAAATATTTAATACTCACGTAGTCGAATATATACGTACACGCACAATACAATTTTTCAACAATGTTCAATAATTTAACAATCACTACAAGCACTTATGTGCACTAAAATCAGTTTGGAAACGCATACGTAGGCCTATATTCGCTTAAGTTAATGTGAATTGAATGATTGACGATTCATAAATTAAACTTTCTTAGAATTGTCGAAGCTTCAGTCACGGACTTTCCTGAAGAGTCTTTTCCGTACTGTAATCTAATTTGCAGGTGTTATTATATTATATTGAACACTATGCTTTATATTAAGGAGTCATTCTCGCTGAATATTAGCCATAAACCATCCACGCAAAAAATAAAATACAGGGAATCCAAACAAGTCAGTACAGACTGGACAAAAAAAATGGGAAGGGGGGGGGGCTATGCCCACCGACCGATTTACTCGCAGGCCCACGCCCCTTCCAACGACACCTCTCAGCAGCGTTTCTGAGAAGAGGCAGTGCCCTTCTCACCCCGCTCACGGCCGCACCTCCGCTCGCCCAGAATGGGAGGGAGTTCGTACGCCTCAGTGACCTGCAGTGCCCTCCAAGTAAATGGACACTCTGCTGACTGACACGCTGATAGCGGCGCCGCGACAAAAATAAAGTACAGAAATGTAGTCTGGTGTACAACTCCTCTCAATGGCCCTCTCTCGACTTTCGTTACTTCTCCTTCTACAAATATTAATAACGAAACTAAATGAAGAAACAACGAATTCTTACCCACGAAAAGGAAAGTCACATTTGTTTCATTTCAGTAAAGAAACGAAACGAAACTGTCTTAGACGATTTGTTCTTTCTGTAACAAAACTAAATTCGCGCAGACTTTCTTTTCGTTACTTGTAACGAAACTTAACTTCTGAGAAAATAATTTTGTCACAGCGGCGCATATGTCATCTTTTTTTCTGAAACACGTTACAAGTTCTACAACATTACGTGCGAAAACAAATTATTTTCATACAACTACTAAAACATATTCGGCAACTAATAGTGCGTTTCATACAGCTCAATCATGTTCCAATAATGCGACTGAATTTCAAACAGTCAAGTTGGCCCGAAACCTTTGTTTTTGCTCTATTTTCTCAACGGAGGCTGGTAAAAAATTTCTAAACGCTAGGGAAACGTCATCAAAAGATGGATAAACGAATGCGCACGTCAAATTGTGGTATTTTTAATATTTCCAAGGAAATCTTGTAATTTCATCAAGACAAGAACTTGGCCCGAAAAATTTGTTTTGCGCAAATTTATGAATGGAGGATGGTAAAAATTTTCTAAAGGTTAAGCAAACGACATGAAACGATGGACAAACGAATGCGAATGCTTTTTGATATAATTTGAATATATTTTTTGTTTTGAGGGAATTTTACAAGAAAAGGTGGGAAAAATCGTTTTTCACCTGTATTTCTTGAAATACATGTAGCTTACAAATTTTAAGTGATGGACAATCACTTTCCAAAGATGGACAAACGCAGAGGTTAGAAAAGTACGGAAAATTCTGTGTTTCTTGTTTTTTTTCGAATTGAAAAAATGGTGGGAAAAACGTTTTTTTGGCATTAACTTTTGAACGCGGCCTGGTAAAAATTTTCTAAAGGGTGGTCAAACGTGGTCAAACGATGGACAAACGAATTAGCCCAAAAAATTGCATTTTCGAATTATTTTTTGGCCATCTTCACGCTTTTTTGGAAATTTTTTTGGGTTGTTCCGTTGGTGGTAAAGCACGTCTGAAGATGATTAAGAGGTCATTAGGAGGTAAAGAAACGAATGCAAATTAAAAGTTTCGAATTTTTCATTTGATTGTTGCTAATTTGTCGATTTTGAGAAATTGCGGGAAAAAACATTTTTTGCCTATAACTTTTGAACCCGACCTGGTAAAAATTTTCTAAAGAGTGGTCAAAAGTGGTCAAACGATGGACAAACGAATCGACCAAAAAAATTTGCATTTTAAAACTTTTTCTGGCCATCTTCACGGTTTCTGGGTGCAGTGGAATACGTTTTTCGCGAATATCTGCTGGAGGAAACGTGGTAAAAATAATGTAGTTAGTGATTAAAGGTGGTCAAATGATGGACAAACAAAATCGCACTTCAAATTTCGATATTTTTAATATTTTGGGCAAAATCTTGTAATTTCGTCAAATCGTGAAGTTGGCCAGAAAAATTTGTTTTTGTTCTAATTTGTGAACGGAGGCTGGTAAACATTTTCTAAAGGGTGGTCAAATGTGGTCAAACGGTGGACAAAAGTATCCATAAAAAAATTTTGAATTTTGAGATTTTTTCTGGCCATCTTCACGGAGGTAATTTTTAGGTCTATCAATTCAGTCAAACCTCAAATGGAATGCCCACTTAAATGAATTGAACACAAAATTAAGTTCATTATACTACGCGTTCAGAATTCTTTCAAATTCCGTCAGCCTTCATACATTTCGTTGTGTATATTTTGCCAATGTTCACTCCTGCCTGAGATATGGCATAATATTTTGGGGAAACACATCTTATAGCTCACAGACTTTCAGATTACAAAAAATAATTGTACGAATAATAAGTAAATCCAACCCACGTGATTCTTGTAAGTCACTCTTTATTAATCTAGGAATTTTACCATTACCTTGTCTCCTGATTTACGAATTAGTAGTTTTTGTCAAAAATGACTTACTTAAGGGCGGGAATATATTTTCAGCAAACGCCGATGTCTATAAGTATAACACACGACGTAGTAATCATATTCACCAGGTGGAAGTATCAACAACTCACTACAAAAAATTCACATACAATTCATGTACATTACTCTACAACACTTTGCCAGAAGACATTAAACGATTAAATTCAATAGAAAAGTTTTAAGTCCCAAGTAAAATCTTTTCTGCTGCATAACTGTTTCTATACAATTCGAGACTATACCGAGCATCAAAGAGGAATGTAGAATTAATTTTAACAATGATAGTTAATGTAATTATTTATCATTTGGACTGTATAATTCTAAAGAACCTGTAACATGTATTGTACCACAGTTTCTGGGTTGATGGCCCCCATCTCGATCAGGTTTTTCGTCCAGTTTCCCTGATCTTTGAGCAAATGCTGAGATGGTCCCTTGTTTTGTCTCTGGACATAAATGTAACTTCATTATTTGTGCACGTCTTCTGAATTTCAGTGGGAAATATAGTCATTCAAATTATCGTTTTTCATATTATCGCGGCAAAAAGTATTATTCTTTCATGAAGAACATGAGGGTTCAGGGCAGGAATTTACAGCTAATTTACCTTAGAAAATATATTTTATTATATAGGAGTGAATATTTTGTCAACAAAACTCGAAAAAAACCTCTCTTTTCTGCATTCAAAATTCGACTAGAATATGGTTTAGGGATAGAGACCACAGAATTATGAAAACGTGCACAAAATTCACTTCTCTCCATAGCTCGTCACACGCAGTTTTTAACTGTTTTTGACGTAAATAAATAAATAAAGTAAGTAATGAAAGATTCCCTGCTCATTTCAATGGGTGCGAATCGTAGGTGCGACAAAAATATGAGATGTTAAAACTTTTACAATATATTATAATTGTTATTAATATTATTATTATTATTCCCCTAAATCACGGCTAAATATGAATTGTTATTATTTATTATGAAATTTTGCTGCCTGGAGCCGGCCGCCCCTGCGGCCTCCACTATGCTACGCCAGTGGTCACCATTCACTTTTACCTGGAATGCCAGGTAGTCGGTCCTCAACTTACGTATACCCTTTTCTGGGTCGGTCCTCAAATTACATATAGGCTTAACTCTTATTCCCCTTCCGGTCCCCATTTTACATACCCTGCTCTTAAGATACACGTTGTAGTCCAATTTCCGCAAATGTTTCTTTGCAGAAAGTGAAGACAGTTGTGGTTGGCTTCTCGGGACGTCAAAAGGGACAATGGCATAAGTTTAAGGAAGGAAATAAGGAAACTTTCCTATTTCTGTGCCTTTCCAATTAATGTATCAAGACGGTCAGGTACGCGGCCGGAATCTGCAGCTTGAGAGATGCAGGGCAGGTGGGGTGGGGTAAGGTGGGATGAGGTGGGGTGGAGTGGAGTGGGATGAGATGGAATGGGGTGCGGTGGGGTGGGGAGGGAAGGGACCAAGAGCCGAGAAACAAGTCATCTGGTTCTGCAATTCTGTCTAGTAAGCACTAGAAAGAAAACAGTGATATTCAATATGTGGAGGAAAGTTATGACAGTTTTATCAATTTATTAACCGAAATGAAATAATTATTTTTTTAATGAAAGTCAGCTCTGAGAGAAATTAAGAAGATATCTCGTGAAACGTCGTCGCTTTTCATTATTTACAATAATAATATTTATGAAATATTAATAAGTAATAAATTGTTGGAAATATACATAATATTTCAAAAATGTAAGGTTTCCTAAAATGACAATTTTGGTGATTCTCCTTTCTAAAACATGAGCTCTTCCGACATGAATAAAACGAAAAGGAATGACTGCCCAAGGACAGCTTTCGTTCTTTCTTCTTCTTCTTCTTCTTCTTCTTCTTCTTCTTCTTCTTCTTCTTCTTCTTCTTCTTATTATTATTATTATTATTATTATTATTATTATTATTATTATTATGTAACTGTTTTCCCCCACCCCCTTATTGCTGTTTTCGAGGAGAATATTTTTGTTCAATCTCATTTCTTGCAAAATCAATATCATATTTATCAATTTTATTTACTGCATTTATTATACTATAGTATTTTATTTTTCTTGAGCAATGTAGATTCTATTTTTTGGAAAACCATTTTTTGTGTCGTTTTGTTTAACAACATTTTCGCTTCTACAGGTTTGTAGGACATTTATTCATGAATATAAATAACACTGATTCAATTCTGGATTTAATTTTCCTATGTATTAAGCGAACTAGTCATAGAATTATGCCCGATGATAGATATTCATCCCTAAGGAAAACCTCTCGTGTATTTCATTTCATTCATTAAGATAAATTCTCTTAACGGGATTATAGGTCTCGCAGCAACGCCTATTGAAAGGAACTCAACGCCGGATGCTAGTAGCCGGATTTCTCAAATCATCTCCGAATTCTTGAGGTTTTTAGTTTTAGTCTCCCTTTCTTTCAGTAGGTCGTGGACAATTGTTCTGGGTATGTAAAAGTGATATCACACCAGAGCAACGGATCTAAGGAGCCCTGCAGCCACGCTTTCTCCGGGGTGCAAGATTTCGTTTTGTAATTTTATTCAATTTATGCAAATCAATCATCACGTTTTTAAGCAGTATTTTCTTTAACAGTTGGATGTCATTTCTAGGAGAAATTTATATTTCACAAATATCAATTTTCTTTAAGAAATATATCCTAAAAGATATCCTAAAATTTGAAATCATAATTGATCTTCACATGAAATATTTATTGTAGAATGCACTATACTTTATTAAAGAATGACCAATTTACATTTTTCTTACCAACACGGTGTACTCAATGATCTCATTGGTCAAAAGTTGTCCAAAATTTGTCGTTTATTTCACATCGCTGTTAAGTCTGCGAAATAGATTTTAGCATTTTTGGGACGGCAATAAGATGAAATGTGTGCAACCGGTGTTGAAGCATTGTAAAATTTTTATTGTAATCTATAGCAAGAAACGATTTTTCCTGATGTATAACTTTTGCTTTGTCAGCACATATAAGTGCTAGAATCTTGATTCAAGAACTAAATATATAAAGAACAATCTTATATGTCACTTGCTTGTTTTTCTAAAGTTTTTTAATTGCCGCGTGCAGATAGCATCAGCTGCTCACCTGGTGTCAGCTGGCGCTGTGTCGCGGGATGACACTATCTTCAAGGAGTATGCATTATGTCAAAGTATTAACTTCTTGATTATGAACGACTTTTAAGATTGTCTACCATATTGAGAAACACCGAAGGCAGAAAATTAGTGAAGCACTCGTGAATCTAAGAGAAATGTTAAAACACATTACCTGAAAGTGTGATGTTCCTATGGTGCATTTAACTGAAGGAAAAAGAAGTACAAGAAATGAGCCATGTATAGAGGAGTCACTCTAAAAAAGGACCAATTTGGCAGATCAAGAAACAAATGAGTGTTGTGCAGGGCGATGACATTGCAAGAGATAGCTTTTTTGTAAATGGCTTCGTCACTAACTGTAAACGAACCCATTGACAAAATTAGTGCATGGACATAACCTGCACTTAGGTTCCCAGCCGTGGCCAAGCAGTAACCGTCAAAGCAACGCCTTCTTGTAGTAATCTCTCTTCACCCTCCAAAGATTCCTGCTGCACAGAATCACTTTGCAACGGGCGTTCCTGAGGCTCACGCGCTGAGCAAGACCGATGTGCAGCTTGGCGGTGTCAGCGCCCCCAAAAAGGCGATAGAACTAAGCCTGCTGCACCGGGCCGCGCCGCGCGTGTTCCAGGACACGTCACGAAGTGTCGAGCGCGATCCATCATTCCGCGAAAGGCCCGCGGCGGCGGCGGCAGCACTGCCACATCCACTGTGAAGCATGTCTCTACGAGGCTTACACAGGGCTCCGCATGAATGCTCCACTAGGCACGTCAGATTACGAGCGCCGACGCGACGTACTAGCCTGTGCACGGCGTCAAGTGGCACTGCTGCACGGCGCAGGGCTCGACTGCAACGGCGCGGCGTTCGCAAGCCTCAGTTCAGTTATAGTGCGATTTTTCTAACTCTGCCCCTCAAGCCCCTATGGCCACGATGGAATATCACAAGGCATTTCGCGTCTTTCTCCGTTGCGCCGCTAGAAGTCGCATGCTCGTAAGCTCTGCTTGATACGGTCGCAATACCTGACGGTACGACTGAGAACGTCGCGAAATACCCTGACACATTCCATTCTCAAGACGGACAATTTGCAGTGTATACTCCGATTTAAACATAGCTGCACTTCACGGTCATGAGCTGAAAGGAAAGGGGGGTCACTGTCGGGACCTTTCTAGGGACTTCATTTTTTTGTATTGGAAATCCGGATTGGATAACGATGTACCCTCTCTCCTTTCAGCTCGTGACCTTGAAGTGCAGCTATGTTTAAATCTGAGTATAGCGACGTAGTTTTAGCTTCAGTGAGGGTTCAACCTCGTAAGCAATGACTCTACATAGGGTCAGTGCTTACGAGGTTGAACCCTCACTTTGCTTTAAAGCAAAGTCCAACCTTCTACAGTACATTTGTATTTAGCAATTATAAGTCCCGTAAAGGGCAATTGACCTCGGCGGCATTAAATCCTAGGGTTCCTAGTCGGCCACCCGAGGAACCCGCGATGTCTCCAAATCGCTTAACCTTCTTGACTTAACGTAGTCAACGAATTCGGCAACGCCTGTTTCGCGGTCCTGGTCTTCCAACCGTCCCAGCATTTGTCTGCATGACTGAGGGAAACCACGAAAACCCCGGGCAGGATGTACTGCCCGGGGATTGAATCCAGGTCTCCCGAATGTGAAATCAGCGCTACCCCTACGCCTCTTCGTTCAGTCGCACCGTACGTGATGTATTTTAAACTCCACCTAAACACATTTGGTATATTTTCAGTTCTTTAGAAATTGTACATTATTGTAATATAAAAAAGGGCAATACAGAATTGCACATTATTGTAATATAAAAAAGGCAATACAGAATTGCACATTATTGTAATATAAAAAAGGTCATACAGAATTGCACATTATTGTAATATAAAAAAAGGCAATACAGAAATGTTGAAAAATATACAGTTACTTCCTTATTTATCAGGAATTTAAGAAATTTAATTCTCAACTGAGTGCACCATCATCCTCCACTTATATAGTGACGAGAGTAGGCTCGACCTAACGTGAGTTAATGCAATAAAATCTTATGTTTGCGCTCCATTTATTACTGCTTACCTGTTTATTACTAACAGATTTTATAAAGCTTTTGGGTCCGAAAAGATTCCAAATAATATGTCATAAGTAAAAGTTATGAGAATGAAAGTATTTCTGAATTATTCCAAATCTTGATGATGTTATTCAATTTTTTTTAATAAATACAATATCGTTCTCAAATCAAATTACATTAATATAAAATTACTGTTGGAAGAAAGATGCTTAATTTTTTTACCTGCCAAAAGAAAATCATCTACCTCTGAGTTTTAAAGAATGCGATCGATGGAAAAATGTAAAATCAACCAACACGGCGATAGGATAAAAAGTATGTTCTAAATGTATCCAGCAACGGTAATCTGCGAAAAGTATGTTCTAAATGTATCCTCGCAATGGTAATCTGCGAAGTATAGGTTCATGAACTGCAATTTTAGTACAAATCTTAGTTTTGTGATAAAAGTGCTCAAAGTTTTTGCTGTAGATTGAAATGGCGGAATTGCACATTTAATTGATGGATTACGGAACAAGCATTAAAAAGAGGTTTCATACGAGTTCTGTAACTGATAAGTACATCAAAATATTAAAATAACGATTCCAGCTTCCACTCAGAATTCGTATTTTATGAATTAGTGCCAATTCTTATCTGCAAACATCTGGTACTGGGACACAAGTCTACATGTTTACCTTCCATGTTTTGTACAAGACATTCTACATAACACTGCTGATCGTAATTGGCCTGCATACGCGCCCATCTTAGTTGCAACAGTTTGCAATAAGCATTGACGGCAAATTAAATTGAATTACTGCTCATAGCTTCCAAAATGATATCAATCAGGGCAGAACGCATTTGACTAATACCTTTGTCAGACCAACCAGTAATTTAATTACATCCTCAATGCTTGTAAGTGATTTTTTAATATGGAACACACTGAACGACAGTTATGTTCCTCGCAATATTCACTTCTTCAATCATTTCCAGCTCCGCTGCCAACTATTTTCCCACCAAGGAAATTCGCTTGAATGAAGATTAATTAATTCGTTATTAATTAATTAATTCGTTAATTAGTGTCACAGGAAAATGAAAGTACAATTTATGAAAATCCTCAGATGGGCTGATAATATTGCGTATTGTCACAAAGTGACGCAATTTAAAAAAAATGTGAGTAAAGTCTCAAAAAAGATTTTTTGATTGTTAATTTTGTAAGAGGAAAACTCGTTCGCAGAGATCGACACCACACAATGTGCGTACTGGGGCGTACTAGAATAATGTCATAGATTAGCTTCTGCCACGTCCTACAACTAATTCTTCGATTTTTAATTCCTACTTCTTATTCCAAATTCTTACTACACGAAGTCTCAACCCAATACGTGCTTCATCCTTGAGGCACGTCTTCCTACAATAAGTTCTCCTCCCTGCCCCGCCCCCTCAAACCAATCAAGGCCCTCTGCGTTTTAAAAGTCGCTTCGACTTCTGCAGAGGGCCGTGTCGCCGGAGCCTCCTCCATCTTTATTCCCTCGTTTGGCTGCGCGCCGCGCCGGCCACCCACGTTAGCGGCTCTAAACACAATTTATGCTCAAAACTTTGCCCCCAAATATTTCATTCCCTTTTTTCTAGGGCGGCATTTACAACCCTGCCACTTCCTCACAAACTCTTTCCACCCTCTAATGTTTCTACAGAGCTAGTGATCTCACCGATCACACAATAGGATAAGTATTTACACAGTAGCGCAGCTACATCTTAAATGGCCATGACTATAAGCTTAGAGCTTGTTCCGGCTCGGTCGGTGTCGAGCTAATTGGAGATAAATGGATGAGGAAACTTCGCAAGCGTCAATAGATCGGCGCCGTATCTTATCAACTCAACAGAAGAAGATCACTACCACTTCCCGAGGTAAAACATGCAATACACTTACGGGACTAATGGCCTTAGTCGTTGACGCGGCCGGAATCACTAATCAATCGATACTAAGGACCATGAGAAGTTCATTAATTATTTACGAAACAATATTAATGCGTTTTTGCGTATTCATGAGATTGATAAAATTTTGCTTTTTATACTGTACTACGGACTCGTCTGGCGGAGTCATAAGTACCGAGCGTCAAGCCTCTCGGTTTTGTTGGCCGAGTGCTTTCCGCTCGTGGCGTCGTCATAGTGAGCCGTCACCTGGCGGATTTTGTGTGAACTGCCGTGAAGCTCGAGCGAAATCGCCTCGCGCAGCTCTCTAGTCCACGAAGTCTTGCTCCATCGCTTACTTTAGGGCCGTCAAACAGGGCACGTACTACGTGCTCGGAGCGCGTTTACGCTCTACAAGGCACGCCGGGCCACGTCGCTCCCGCGGCGAGGGGACGTCAGTGCTGGCAGTTCACAGGGCTGCACAATGTACACTCGTGGAGGGACGCAAGAAGGCAGCAGAGTAAAGTCTAGTCTGTTTTCAAGTTCCTTCCACCAGTGATTCTGGCCGCGTCAACGACTAAGGCCATTAGTACCGTAAGTGTATTGCATGTTTTCGCTCGGAAAGTTGTGGTTATCTTCTCCGCTTGCGTGATGAGATCCGGCGCCGCCTTCGGCTGCTAGTGGGGTTTCCCTCATCCATGTCTCTTAAATTGGCTTCACTCTGCCTCAGCCGGAACGAAAGCTCTAAGCTTATACTCATGGTCATTTAAGATGTAGCTGCGCTAGTGTAAATACGTATCCTATGGTGTGAACGGTGAGATCACTAGCTCTGGAGAAACACCAGAGGGTGGAAAGAGTTTGTGAGGAAATAGCAGGGTTGTAAATGCGTCATCCTCGCCGAGGCAGTAAGTACGAGGGTAAGTCAATACGTATCGGCAATCAATTTTTATAATTTATTACAGGAATAATACACAATTTTTATTGATATCGCTTTTTAACATGGTTACCCTTCTTTTCAATGCACTTGGTCTACCGTTGAACAAGCTTCCCGATTCCTTCTGAAAAAAATGTTTTTGAATGTGCAGCAAGGCACGTATGCACCACTTCTTTGAACTGTGGGTCGGAGCAGAATCGACGGTCCAAACAGATGGTAATCCGATGGGGCGAGATTGTGCATATGGTTTGCCATTTCAGTTATGGTTTGCCATTTCATTAACACTAGTCTGTTATTCAGGATAAAGACACGTAATTGTTCAATATTGGGATCTGTTGAAGCTGTAGCTGGACGCCCCTTTCCTTTTTCTTGACGCTCGTTCGACCACTTTTAAACTGTTCTGATAACTGGCCAACACTTATCTGTCGCCAAACATTGTCCCCGCATTGTGCTGAAAATCTTCTATGGATTTCTGCCCCTTGTACACCTTCAAACCATAGAAAACAGATTATGGAAGACTCTTCTTCTTTGGTGCAAACAGAGTGCTGTCGCCATCTTTAAACCACAACAGTGCAAGACGGACTGATCAGAAAACGCTGAAACCTCCTACAGGCAAATACAACGGTCCCATGTATTGGTTAGGGATCACACAAAGCCGTAGAACCAAACTAAAGACAATTAGAGCAAAATGGCAAATACTTATTGACTTACCTACGTATTTGTTTGGGGTAGAAATAACAATCTGCGCGCGCGCCGCAGTCCTATTTGGCTTTTGTGTCAGATGTGGGGAAGGAGTACTTATAACGCAGCTAATGTTAATTACTACTGACTTATAATTAGCATGCCTTAAATAACCTATTTATAGCATGGCATTTTGGCCGTTTCCTGAGGTCTAGAATAAATGTTTTACTAAATTCTAGTCCGGATGGCCTCTTTATATTTGGTGCAGTGAATGTGGAGACGATGAACTTTATTTCTTATGCAGAAAACATCTACATTAGTGTTTGAACAAAATCCATCTTTGTCATGGATGCCTACTTATTTGTAATTAAAATTTCTCTACGTATTCTCAAGAAGGCTTAGTATTTCTACACGTTACAGAACTTTGTGACAAGTTTAGAATAAATTTATTTTACATGAAAGTAATGTAAGTGTTAATAACTTTCAGAACATCGAAAAAAATACTGACGTTGAGGTGCACATCGTTTCATAATTATAAGTTGGATATGACACCTCACGATGTAGTAAATAGAGGATAATATTTGGAATTTCGATGAGACTATGGTAATAAAACTCAATCTTCAGTCGATTTTCGTACTTTAAACGCGCGGTATCTTCGTTTCCTCAAGTATTCCCCAATTTGGTACGGTACTATTTTATTGTATTGCAATTACACTGTATTTGGTCTTAAATTACACAATGAACAAAAGACAGATGAGCGTTCGTTCAATTAATTTTAATATACTATAATCTGTGTTTTAAATATAAAATAATTTAATAAGAGAAAGTAACAAAACACCTCGGATCCGCTACGATTAAAGAAAAAAAACAAATATTTGTGAGTAGAAAGTTCAAATGCCTTCAAAAATAAAAACCTTGGTGTTTTAAAGGTATTCAAAAAAAGGTATCTAAACATAACAAAGCCTAAATTACACAAAATAAAAAGAGGAAACGAACATGAACTGACTCGAAAAAATCCGTAAGCGACGGTGGATTCAGGCGAAATAAAAGTTTTTCTAATGCTAATCGATTTGGTCAGTTATTTGACAAAATTCCGATGGCTGTGATAACATAGAAATATAATTATTTCATGTCGACTACGCTTTAGATCTTTCCAAAATATTGAAGAAATTATTGGGAAGATCTGAATAAAAACTTTTTTCCATACGCTACGGAAGAAAAATACGTGGAGTACTTCAAGGTAACCAATCAAAAACACACAAGCGGCCAGTTGAAGTGGCAAGATATTATTTCTGGCTAATAAAGAATATATTTTAACTCTAGTAAAAAATATTTGCCAGTTGTCATTGACAAAATATCTACAATAATCCGCTATGTGGCATTGTATGTGACACAATTTTCACAGTAACGAAACTAATAAATAGAAATAATGATTGCTCTGAATATTAGTCCCATGCCTGTTAATATCAAAAAAAAAATCTGAAGAAAACAGTATAACGAAAACGAATTCTGAAGGGTTATTTTGCTGTACTTCAGGACAGCAGCATTGACTTCTCAGAACCAGATCTGTAGGACGACGGAAAACTATTACTCACTTCTCTAATTAATTTGCGTGACTTGGATGATTCAACATTTTATTAGTTCCTGATAATGCAGCACATTTTAAAGGATTTGCACTTCGAAGAACTTATGAAATGTCCTCATTACATTTTAAGCTCCAAAATTTGCTGAATAGTTTGAATTCTCAACAATTCTCAACATTAAATCTATTTAAAAATTGTGCGCAAAAAATGGCTTTATATTGTAATGATTTATTCGGAAGTAAATATTTTAGTAGAGAGATGTGTTTGCCAAGCTCTTGCACTTTCGAAAGACAGCAACCAGTCAAATTCATTTGAAACTCTTCTCGACCTCGCCAACTGGCTTTAATGTCATCTGGTGTAAATGCTACTATTATCTGATATCAATGCCGATTAACATCGTTTTTCTCGAGAGAAAATGTTTCTCTAATTTCTGTCATATATGTGAACAACATGACGGTTTTGAAAGTGATGGAATTAATTCCATTTTTAAATCAAAGCATATTGAAGCGCCTGTGAAATATTAATAGCTCATTTTGTAACGCGGAAAGCGAGTGCTTTCTCCGTAAAGCTACTAATATCTCTGACAGCGGAACATGCTTTAACTCTTAATATTTGTTGTTTCCACGCTACCGTAACTAATACCATATTCTCCATGTATCTCTCCTCCAATTTATGATCTCACATTGTCATGCGCTGGCAACGTCGTTCCTAATGATCTCCAAATTTCAGCTCTTTATTTCATCTGCCTACTATTTACACTAATAAAGAAAGAATAATCGATTGGAAATGTTTCTCTTCAAATAATTTTCTTTAATTATCTATAATATAATGTCCAATGCGCGCAGAATTTCAAAGAAAACTGCAGGCTCTGGCCGTGAGAAAGGCGTTTATAGTTTCTTTCGAGATCCAGTAACACGGATAGCAATAAAAAGCAATGAATTCCGGTTGTAATTGAAATATGCATATAATTGATTATGTTATTCCGCTTATTCTCATACTGTACATACCTTAATCTCACCCCCCATCTATTCAAGAAGAAAGTAACACTTTGCCTTTCCACGGTTCTTGGGGAGTTATGTTTCCATCCAATTCACGAAGTGTAACGATCACTAACGGCCTCAACAGCAAATTTATCTTCGTATATCTCTCATTCTCGATCTCTGTGTTCATTCAAACCTTTGGATATTAATGAATGTACGGCTTAGCCATTGTCCGTTGCTTTTCTTGATCTAACTCGTTTATCTTACTCGACAAAAATGGGGTTCTAAACTCTGCTCATTGAAGTCTACGGAAGAAATGCATAGTATAAAGCTCTTTCCAGGCAATGAACCCTGTACTTTCCTTGCCGGCTAAAGGATTGGGACATTATTTTCATTTGCTTAATCTCTACCACGAGAGGGTCGATATTGGTTAGTTATGCTACACAAGAACGCCGAGAACGTCGATGTACAGCATTCTTATTCTTAGTCATCCCGAGAGAACTGCCACTATCCTTCTCCCCGAGTTTTCGTTCCTACTGCTGCCACTTGGTCTCGCATCGAGAGGCAGAATCTTCTCTTCCTCCCCTCTGTCTTGCGCTGACGCTTCTCCTCCGCCCAGGCGTCGGCTCGCTGCTTTGATTTACGCGGCGGGGGTGCGTTGGTGCGTGAGGGAACGCGTGGGCGCACGCGTGAGGGCGGTCGAGGCGCCGCTCGCGGGACTTCCATATTTCACGCACCGTCACGCGCGGGCTATTTCCGTTGCGGCGCAGGACGGCCGGCACCGCCGCGCCGCCCAGCAGGCGGACAAGCACGGAGCGAGGAGGGCGCAGCTGGGAGCAGGAGCGGCGGGAAACACGCGGAGGTGGGAAACATGCAGCGGTGGGAAACATAGAGCGGTGGGAAACATGCAGAGGTGAAGAAACATGCAGATGGTGAAGAAGCATGCAGTGGTGAGAAACATGCAGCGGTGGGAAACACGCAGTGGTGGGAAACCTGCAGCGGTGGGAAACATGTAGCGGTGGGAAACATGTAGCGGTGGGAAACATGCAGCGGTGGGAAACATGTAGTGGTGAAAAATATGCTTGGTGGAAATATGCAGCGGTGGGAAACATGGGGTAATGGAGAAACATGAGGCGGTGGGGAAACAAGTTGAGGTTGGAAAACAAAATGCGCATGGGAAAGACGTAGTTGGGAAACATAGAAAAGTGCGAAGCATGGGACGATGGGAAACATAATGTGGTGAGAAACTGGCGTAGTGGGAAACAGAAGCTGTGGGAAACAGCAGCTGTGAGAAACATGGGGCGACGAGAAACGTGGGGCATGAATTATTGGCGCGATGGGAAACAGGAACGTCGAAAACAGGGGTGGCGGGAAACAGGAGCTGTGTAAAGCGGGGGCGGTGGAAAATGTGGCTGGTGGGAATTGTAGGCAGTCCGAAATAGGTGCGGAAATAGAGGAGAATGAGGATGCGGTGATGGGGGACGGTGAAATCCGGGAGGAATAGCGGATGAAAGGCGAGGGAGAGGGCGAGGAGGGACGAGGGTACGGGCATTATGAAGGAAAGGATGAGGACATGGGTGCGAGGTGGGCAGAAAAGCTAGGTGGCTGGGCGGAAAGGGTGGACGCGAGAAGGTGGACGCCTGTAACGGGGATGCAGGGGCGACGCGGAGCGCAGCTGAAGCTTGTCCGATGGATGCGCGCACGATGCGAATGGGGCTGCGCTGAAGGGAATGATGCTAAGTTTACAAGCCCCTCCCTCGCGCCGCCTGGATTACACGTGCCATAGACCACCCTCGTGGCGAAGAGCGCGCAACGAAGATGTTCGGGAGATTTGGTTCCGTGAAGTAGTAATGGGAGTGAAACAAAGAAGAATGGAAGTTGTATATTCTTTTTATTGAGTGCTAGTGGAAGGTGTTATTTTGAGCAAGTGCCGTCAGATTCTCGGTAACACGTATGAAATAAAGACGTATGAGGGAAAGTATTAGCAAGAAAGTAGAGTATTTAAATTAACGGAAAAGAGATTTGAAGATATAATTGGTCAGTAAGTGGCCAACATCAAAGAGCACACGAAGAATTAGATACATTCTGACGATTGACTAAAACGGTATATTCGAAATTCATTTATCCAATCCATTCTCATTGTCACCGTTTTGTTAATTACCAACAATCCCTTTCAAAATTAGCATAATTGGCGAAGAGCTTGGTTTAGAATATGTCCCTTTCAAAGTAAGCAAATTTTATCTCTGATATAATCGGCCACTGTTCCTTGAGACACAATGTAATAGTTCACAATGACGCTGTTTTGAAGCACACTTTACAAACGAAGAACGCTTTGGAGGCGAAATTGTGTTTCTTTAGGAAAGTACTATGCGGTCGCTCGCAGGCGATAGAGGAGTTTGTAATGAAAGTTTTCGTAACAGCCGAATTTAGGATGAAAAGTTTTGGCTTAAGGGTAAATTTTACAAAAAATTATGAAAAACGTTTTCATTATTTATTATTATATTTCATTATTATTATGAAAAGTTCATTTTCACAGCTTTTTATTCTTCACTGATTTTCTAGCGTTGAGATCAATACATATTAAATAGGCCAATACATCAAAAGTGTATGAAATGAAAATATATTTTCTTAAAATCTTACATTCGAAACTCAATAAAAAATATTTTGCAACTCTTATCTACATAAATAAAATTGTAGTTTCTACCTCTTTTTTCAAATAACTATCTTGTTTACTCTCATCTGCTGATATAGATGATATAAAAACCAAATAAACTATTTTTACGAATTTGTTTTCCCTATTTGCCGTGTAATCTCTGGAACGGCTAAGCGGATTTCATTAAAAAAGTAGGGTGTTTTGTCGTACATAATTTATGTTACTTTATTTCAAATTATTATTTCCTCTCACATAAAGAGTTACATTTGATTTTTAATTTCCCTCTTTACGAATACTTCGTAAGTAGAGAAAGTTATGTAATCGTGCGCCAGAAAACTGCGAATTTTGCCAGAAAAACTATTATTGCTTGGGTCTGGTAATGAAAAAGTGGATAAATCTTGTTGCTAAATAAAGGGGGGGAATCCTCAAACACGTGGTGTAGCCCGAAACCATGTTTTGTTGATTCTTGATACCGGAAAATCAATCGATTGACGGCGAATTGTCCATCTGTCCGTCTGTGGTCAACGCTAGGACCTAAAGCTTCGATTTCCGAAACCAATTTCCTTCAAAATTGATATTCACCAACTGATCTGAATGAACTCGTGGCTTAGGAGTTTTAAACGGATATTTTTATTTTTGAGGGTACTTCACATAAAGCCACAAAACATTTTCAAAATGTTGTCAAAAACGGTACCAAATATTCTGATCAAACTTTATCTTCGGATAGCGTAAAAATTGCTTGAGAATGATGATTTTCTCATGTTCGTTGAAATCACAGTTTTTAATGAAAACTGAAAAAGTTCAATTTTTTGGAGCGTCTTCCTACAGCCAAAATATTGAAGATACAAATTTTTTCCTTAATGAAATCTGTTCCTTAAAGACGGATCTTTATATTAGTTCACGATCAATGTTTCTAAAATGTAAGTTTCTATGTAACTTTGCAACAAATATTTTCGTGGCGATAGTGCTAATTGTACTGTTTAAGATTGTATAAAATTCATTTTGCTGGACTGTTTTGTTGCTTTTTTAAAAGAATTACACAAATATGGTTTTTTTTAACATCTCTCACGCCTAAATGTAAACATCTCCAATTATTTGTATCAATTACTGCATTTGTGAGCGGAAGTCCTTCTAATGACTTTCAATACAATTTTTCGAAAACTCAATAGATTTCTGTGAAAAAGAGCTTCAAATTTCGCATTTACAGAAACGCTTAAACGCCATTTTCTAAAAAGGGTTTCAAATTTTTCAACGAAATCTCCTCCTAGGACGAAGTTTTACCTCTTCTATAATATTTTTAAAGTAATATTTCGATTCTACAATTAGGAAACCGAAAAATTGAGAAATGTTCAAAACAATGTATTTTGGGCGGCGATAGATGAGAGCTGGCAAGAAGACAAGTATATGGGAAATCCGAAAAGCTAGCCCAGACCAAATGAATGAGAAAACTAACTAGTACGAGAAAGTCTATCACATACTGTAGCACCACTAGTTCTTTATAAGTTGAGTAGTAAAAACTTCGAACGTATGAAAATAGTTTAAACATGGTGTAATGCGGCACCGATGCTACATTCAGCAAGTATCGTTATATTTTTGTTGTCTTTCCTTATCGTGCCTTGCAATGGTATTCAACAAGACATAAAACACGATATGTTTGCGTCATAACTTTAAAGATCGCACCTTAAACTCACAAACCATTTTCTCTATCGCTCTTCTCTAACTTCCAACGTACAGAACTTTCGCTTTCCCAATCTTTGCCTCTGAAAAATGCGCCCGCAGAAAGATAGTTCCATCAGAAAGTGTTCTATCATAGAATTTCTCGTTTGGAACGACAAGACATTCTCTCAGATTCACGAAATTTATGGGACCATTTCGAGGTAACCGGGTTACCCAAGCGATCATGGACCGTCAAAGAGAAAATGTAGTGCGTGGAAGCTCAGTTTCCTAACACCAAGGCCTCCGTTCCTCCGCCCTCCGTTCCTCCGCCCTCCGTTCCTCCGCCCTCCGTTCCTCCGCCCTCCGTTCCTCCGCCCTCCGTTCCTCCGCCCTCCGTTCCTCCGCCCTCCGTTCCTCCGCCCTCCGTTCCTCCGCCCTCCGTTCCTCCGCCCTCCGTTCCTCCGCCCTCCGTTCCTCCGCCCTCCGTTCCTCCGCCCTCCGTTCCTCCGCCCTCCGTTCCTCCGCCCTCCGTTCCCCCTCCCTCCATTTTGCCCACACTGCCCCGGCATTCTCCAAGCTTCCACTGCGGAGGCTTGCTACAGAAAGAAATGCAATTTCGCGCACGCACTAACGCCTTTCTACGCGCCGCGCGCCCCTTTTTTCTTCCCTTTTGCGCGCCGGCGCGAGCGACGATGGCGACGGTGGCGGCGGCAGCGGGCGACGGCGGCGACAAAGCTGAGATTCGAATCCCGTATCGTAGAATCGGCGATGAGAGCTCAGGGACTCGTTGCGTCCCGAACAACCACGTTTAAGCCCTGTCCTTAAACCCGTAAGCCCTTTATGTAAATTTTAATGGGATTTCACTTTCAGATGCGCCGGGCGGAAAGAAAAGAGAACGGCCAACTGCGAGGAAGGGCCCCTTGCGTCGCCATCCGCGGAAATAAATACGAGAATGCCATATATTCGCATTACTCCGTTCGAGAACTAATTACTTTGTCCCGTTCTGGATTACACGGCAGATTTAGGCAATCGACGAAAGGGAGTGGGTGAAAAAATAAAGGGAATTGGTCTTGCGTTTTTCTTCGCTGGAAGAACATTCATTCATGATAGTAGGTAAAAGGCAATTGGAAGCCCATAATTACATTGCCATCAATGTGATTCTAATAATTTCATCTTTCGAGTTTTATTCCTTTAATAAGACAACACAAATTGATAATAATTCTTCGACTAAATTTTCAGTAAACGGATGGATTCGAATGTAGTAATTGACAACTCTGTAAGGGAGAAATGACATTTAAATCAGGGAAATCACACATGAATAACAATTTAGTACTGTGCAGTTATAAAACGAAGATTAAAAATGAAAGCAAATAATGGTCTAAAACAAGTAAATACCTTTAATTATCTACGATTTACAGAAAAAATAAAATTTTAAGAATTACGTAAGGAATCAGTAAAGCACATCATCTCATGCTTATGGTCCAACTATTCAGATACTTGCTTTCTATTATTGTTATACCTTGTCCTGAAAGAGAAGATAACCTATGTCTATTTCATTTGTTTTTCATTAGCCTCATTTTGACCCGAGATGTTGTGGAATTATGGAGTTTCCGTGGAAGATGTCCACTGGAAGGTTACAGTGGAGATAATACTGAAGAGGTGCTGGCGAGAGAGGATAGCAAAAGCGTATAACGGCGTGGGTAGGGAAAATATTTGGGAAGACCGCAGGGAAAGTATCGTTTCCGCCAAGAAGAATCCTATATTTGCATGACACCGAGCTACGCTTAGAGAGGAACAATTGCAAGCTGTGAATTTAGCGTCTGTCACGATTCGAGTCAGACAGCAGTTGTATCTGTTATTAGGGAGCACTTTTTTGCCTAGGCTGTACAATGGAAAATTGGCTTTAAGAGATACGTACATCAGTTAAGACGGCCAAGAGTAACTTTGTTGTTTTTTCAACGCCCACCCTTGGCATGTCAGCCATTTGGTGACGCGCTGACCAGTATAGACGTAGTTTACCCCGGTCCCAAAAAATACCCCGGATGGGATGGCCAGCCCGGGATCAAACACGAACCTATTGACTGCGAAATCAACGCCCTACGCCTGCTACTAGTCACTTCAGCTCGGGATCGAAGAGTAACATAAGAACGTGACTATCATTAAATCTTATCGCCCTAATGATACCACAACAATATGCATGAGGTTAAATGTTTGAAACCAGTATTTGTTGTATTGTATTCTGTGCGTGTGGGCGGATATTTTCAATCTTACGTACGTAGCTACTTCCGGGAAATAAGGACGATCTCAAAGGCGTTGAAATATAGAGGTGCTAGAGGAATAGATGAATATTGCAATTGACATTCGCCAATTTGGAAAGGCCTTCAGAAATGAATTGTGAAGCACAACTTTGACCTCTGTTTAAATTTAAGCGTACGTGGAACAGGCGAAGTCGTAACGACAAAAAAACATTACAGTTTTTTATTTGATTGACTTTCCAAACCATAATCCGTAACAAAATAACTGTATATTTTGACTGCTAAAATTTGTACTGAAAAATATTTTCACCATTCACTTGTGTTCGAGAGTCATTTAATCTAATTTCATGTAATTCAGATATTTGCGGTCTTGAAAAGTTCGGAGGAGCATGGGGCACAGAGGAGTGGCGAAGAGCATGAGAGAAATGTGCCAGATAATCGCGAGAAATAGTCGGGGAACGATAGAGAACAGGGGAGAGTGAGGGAGAAAGAAAAGGTGCAGGGTGGAGGAAGCGAGGGCTGAGACAGGCCTGGACGCTGCGGTGCGGGAGGGAGAGGTTGGGAGGAACTGTGAAGGGAAGGGACGGGATGGAGATCGGGAGGGGGAAGGATGGACGTGGAGGGACAGGGAGATTCAGGGAGAAGGCAGGGCCTAGAAAGGCAGGAATGGGGGATGGACGGCGGAGTGAGATGGGAGAGGGGATGGGCGGGGAAGGGAAGGCTGGAACAGGAGGAAAGGTGTGGGTCGGAAGGGGAGGGATCATAGATTTTTTAAAATAATAAACATATTTATTATATTGTATATTATTTTTGTAACGTATATATGATCCTATACAATATTATTGTTTAAATAATTACATAATTTTAACATTATTTAAATCAATTTTGCCAAATAAATGGCCGGTAACAAACGAAACATCTTGGTCCCCATGCCCCCCCCCGAATCCACCGCTCACGGGAAGTAACTTTGCCGGGGGGGGAGATGGCCGGGGGCAAGGGGAGGGAGATCGAGCAAGAGGGGGAGGGGGGAAGGGGTGGCTTGCGACGCGAAGGGGAGGGACAGGGCCGCGAATGGCAGCGCCCGGCGGCGCCTGCAGCCCGGAGCGCCTTAGCTTCTAATCTGGCACATTAAGCCGCGCCCGGGGCGGCCGCTCCCTCGCCGCGGGCCACTGTGGGAGCCCTCCCCTCCCCACGCTGCCCGCCGCACGCGCCAATTCCCATCCGCAGCGTTTGGAGCTGCTATCACTCGCATCACCTCCCTTGTTGTTCTGAGAACAATTGAGCGACACGCATACACGCCACACGTTAGTAAGTTCTCTGTCATTACTAGGAGCCGGATTTTGATCTAACAAACATTCGCTAAAAAAAGGATCAATGAAAATGCACTTACAATGTTTTAAAAATGACCTAAAAGCAAAGAAAACTTACCTAAATATGTGACCAAAGTCAGTTTGGATGAACAACTCATTTTGTAGGATACGTTACTGATGTAATCGGGTCTTCTTCTATTCATTCTAGTGAACTCGGCTTTCAAACTTTTGGTTTGGACTGTTCTTTACCAGGAATTCTCCGGTCTTTTGTTATCCCGAAATTGGCTGAAATGATAATCGCGCTGATGGGCGTCACAGAAACCTTAGATTACATTCTCACAACGGCTGACATTACAATTTCTGAGCGAAGAAATAGAATAGGCTTCTCAAGAATTCAGTGGAATTTCTGAATTGCACGTCGTAAGTATTATTTGAAGCAAGTACCATTAAAATGATATTAAAATCGATTAAATCAGCGACAATGCATTAAAAATGACAAAAAATGGTAAAAAATTACTTATCAAAATCGTCGAAAAATCCCAAAAATGATATAAAAATGGGTCAATCCCTTTTGTCATAACATAAAATTAATTTCTATACTAAACTGCTTTGTTCTAAAGTGGAAAGAAAAAAGACGTGTTATTAAAATCCGCCCCCTAGTCATTGTATTTCTTCCTGCATATCTCTTGAACGCATCATACGCATTGGCCGTTAGTTTCAGAGTTTATATGTTATTGCCCGATTTGATGTCATCGGAAAACCTTTTTAAGTTCAAATCTACCTTTCAAGGTTTTGAACTACGAAATGATTCATTCGCTTCTTCACCTTCTCTGGATATGCATAATGTATACAGTATGCGTACGCCTGGACATTGACCTATCACTTTACCTTCAATTAAGTTTAGTGATGCTTTCATACGTGTTTTCTATTCATTTATTCCTACTGGCATGTTCATCTTTCTCATGTATATTCCATATCGTCAGACTGGCATTTCGTTTAGGAAGTAACATACTTTCCTAAAACCCTGTTTTATCTGTCCCTAGCTGGAATCTTGCGTCCTCTTAAGGTTAATATCTCCTTTTACCGCTCGTTCTGTTACTAATGGAATGGATTCGAATTTGCTAATTATATTTTCTGGTTAACGCTTAATGTTTACAATACATTCTTCACACGAAAATACCATCCCCAAAATTCGTTTGAATACCGCGGTTTGTCTTCCCTAAAAAACACCGAAATAATTCGGAATTATCATAATTATTTCAAATTTGTTTCTTATACGTCAAAAAATGCAAAAGATGTTTTATAAAATATAAAAATGAAATAATACTTATGACTGTGTTGTATTTAATAAGCAATCCTAAGGAATTTCTGAATAATTCGTTTAATTTATCTTCTTGAACAGCACGGCTAACTCCGACAGCTTTGGCAACGCACATTTATACCCTCGCAAACGCACATTCGTCCTCCTCGCAACGCACATTCGTCCTCTCGCAACGCAACATTCGTCCTCTCGCAACGCACATTCGTCCTCTCGCAACGCACATTCGCCCTCTCGCAACGCACATTCGCCCTCTCGCAACGCACATTTGTCCTCTCGCAACGCACATTCGTCCTCTCGCAACGCACATTCCTCCTCTCGCAACGCACATTCGTCCTCTCGCAACGCACATTCGTCCCTCGCAACGCACATTCGTCCTCTCGCAACGCACATTCGTCCTCTCGCAACGCACACTCGTGCTCTCGGCACTGCACATTCGTACTCTCGCAACGCACACTCGTGCTCTGGCACCGCACATTCGTACTCTCGCAACGCACACTCGTGCTCTGGCACTGCACATTCGTACCCTCGCAACGCACATTCGTGCGCTTGCACCTCTGCCTTGGAGGCGCTGCGGGTCGCGTGCATCGACCTCTTGAGAGGCTGCCGCGGGCGGGACCCCACGTCTTCTCCCCGCCCTTCCACCCTGCGCTGGCACCTCCGCTCCACTCCCCAGGTCGCCGCCAGCCTCCATTACGCGGCCCACGGGATCGCCTCCACGGCGAAGGCCCAGATTACGGGTTCGATCCCCGCAAATGGGACTTTACGACGCAGCCTATGCGCTCCGGCGGAGCAGCGGGCGCGCAACGAGGGTGGGGCTGGGCGCGCCGAGGAGGGGTAACGGCACACGAGGGCGAGGGGGAAGCGAATGGAGGTGGATGTTGCGGTTGAAGCAGGTGCGGGCGATGAGAAAGGTGGGGGGCGGAGGGAAAGATAAGACGGAGGTGAAAATATTGTGTGGTGTGATGTGTAGGCAGTGGTGGAGGGGGAGGTTACGGACCCGAAAAAGGTGAAACAAGAGATGAAAGGAGCCAACCATAAGGCTGATGAAGTGATGTGGGTGCAAACGTTGAAACGGAAATAAATAATGTGGCCGAAGATTAGACTGTTGATGCTGCTTACAAATTTAAAGGATATAGTAGTAAACGACTTTCAACATAGATTAAGAAAAGACAAAAAAGAGAATAGAAGAAAGAAAAAGAAATTAAAATAAAGAATAAAAGAAAATAAAAAGAAACGAAAGAAAGGAAATTAATGAAATCTTTTATTTCCTTTCTTTCATTTCCTTCTTTTATTTTTATTTTAGTAGGAGTAGGAGGTCAATATGAAAACGGTGATGGCAATTTTAATATAACGTTGATTTTTATGTCAAAGTGAGGTATGCATAGAAGGAGGAAGTGACTATACACGTTAAGAAGAAGATGGAAGTAGACATGATTGCATAGGAGGATACGAAGACACAGGTATAGAAGGCGAAAGGGATGTGAGGTGTGCGGCCGGAGGGGTTGGCATTGGTGAGCGCTATTTCGGCCTATTGCCGTGACGCTGGCATCGGGGAATGGGAGGAGGGCAGGCGACCCCGCCGGACAGTGCCCAGCACACCGACCCGGGGCTTTAAGATCTGATACCGCGCGAGGCCGGCGGTTTTCTTTTACGGCCTGCTGGCCCTGCGAATGGGACCGCGCGCTCCACATGACTTTTCCTACGAAATCTCGTATGGATCCCGCCACTTGCCCACTAAAGTGTGGTCTTTCGATTCTAACACCACGCGAGAAGTGTTTGAGCCTGGTAATGTCCACTTCCTAAGTGGAGAACTCGAATACGATAAAAATTCTTTAAGCTCTTTAATACTAAAAAAAGAAAGCAATACGCCCAAATTAGGTATATTACAGAACCTTTGGAACGAGAATAATACTGACAAAATACGTTGGCTTATTTTCTATCAAAATTCCACAAAATAAATAATCGTTTAATACCTAGGGGGAATTAAAATGCTGGAAAAGCACTTCAACTAAAAAAAGTGGATAAATTGAACTGTACTATTGAAACCCAAGCAGCATGTAAATTTGAACATAATTATTGCTCGATAGAGATTTCTCCGATATAGCCAGTTCGACCTGTCTCAAATTCACAATGTTTCAATATAATTTAAAGCAAACATTGACACTTGAGGATTATAACCGTGAAATAAACTCTGCTACCAGTAGTTTGAATATTTAATTAATGTATTATTTATCATTTAGGTAGAAACGAGGGCAAAAAAAAATTCTTTTGATTTGAAAATAAAAGTTTAATAACCAGAATTCCAGAATGTTATTACCCAACAGCCAACACATTACGTATTCATTTTTGAAACAGTACAAAAAAGAGTGCCTGTTACACAAATAATGAAAAGCCATAGAGTGAAAAACTCTTAGTGTCTGCAGGGGGTGCTTGCACATGTAAACACAGGGTAAGAAACCACCTTCAGAAAAAAAGTGTCTGTCGAGGGTGAAACGGGCCGTGGCGCATCGCGGGAGGTATAAATAGGAAGCTCCCAAATATAGCGCGGGGGTGTTTGGTGCGGTGGCGCCCGCGGAAGAGCGCGCTGAGAGAGCGCAGACGGGGTGTGAACAGCGGGGCTCGGCAGGCGCTTGGAGACGAGGCAGCCGCCGAGGGAGAAAACTGCGCTTCCACTTTGAGGCTTCCAGAGCGCTTGGTGTCCCGCCAGACAGGCACCATCGCGGTACACTCACCCCGCAGTACTGTCGCCCCCAACTGAACTAATTTCGGAACCGAAAGGACTAAACGTGGAAGATATTTAAGATTTATAATGTTGAGTTCACTTCACTAGCTACATTAGTAGTACACTCTTTAGTGTACTAGCTGAACCCATGCGAACATTCTGCACTTTGTAGATCATTTTTAAGATCTGCAACGGTTCTTTATTGTTTACCCCAAGGAGTAACTTAAAACTGCTAAACGTCAGGTTTACGAGTGCTGTAATATAATAATGTCAAAATAAAGAGAGACAGAAAGAGAGATAGTCAGAGCGAGAGAGAGAATGGCTCCACTCTAACATATCTAAACATTTTTAACCTCACTGCTTTAAAAGAGAAGACGACAATAGCTTCATACCAGAAGCCACCATTATACGTCTAGATCAGTGATTGCCAACTGAATGACGTCGGAGCACTTTTTCCCATCCGAGTTAAGGCACTCGGAGAAGCGGTGCCAGCGAATGGGGAGGAATGGAGGGGCAGATGGTACCGAAACCTTCGCAGTGGATCTTCGCCGGTGTTTGAGGCAACATAAGAGGGAAACCATCTACACCCGTCAATTTTCTTTCTGTTAGGGGAGAAAGGTATCCTTTTGTAGATACTGGAACAATGGCGAGGTGTTTTAGTGTGTTTGAACGAACTGCAGTGTGTTATAAAGTCCAACCTACAGATGCATTACGTAGTTTTGCGACCCAGAGAAATCTGCGAAATTAAAATAAATTCTGAGAATTGAAATATCTCGCAATCATGGAATAAGTAACGGAATTTGCAGATTGAAGATTATGGAAAAGATACCAAAAATCACGAGTATTAACAACATTCTCAAACAAAACAGTACATCAAAATTCTCTTACGTGATCCCTACCGGGTATCTATTTGTTACATATTTGTTAACATTAATTATTGTTTCAGAACGAACTAATTCATTATATAATATTGGATTGTATAAAATATTATTGTCCTAAAATGTGAAAACAGTCTTTTCCGAAAATGTTATTTACTAGAAGTATGGAAGTGGAATTACAGTACTAGTTATGATAAAGGGTCGGATATTGTTCTGAGTTATGTAATAATGTATTTTCTAATATATAATTCATAATATTGTTATTAAATAAACATTCTAAATAATAAAATCGTAAATATGATTTTCTAAGCGAATCTTTTCCCACTTCCGAACCATCATTGGAACACTGTGCTTTCCGCCGCGACGGCCTCTACCTTCGCTCGGTCGCTCGTTTCGGAGCAAGAGAGCAGATTTCTTTGACGTCGCAGAGCACTGAGTTGGCAACCACTGGTCTAGATCCTGAATTATACATTACATTAGAACCAGTACTGTGCGAGAGTAAACATCCTCAATTGGAAAGGGTTAATTAAAGAACAGGAAAAATTAGACCTCAAGAGTTTAAATTTCAATGAGTGTCATTTAATCGACTTAATTTTACATACATTATTGTTTGTTTTTTACTTTTTCTCCTCCACATTTAAAAGAACCGTCAAATCATCGATCTGAATTAACTTTTGTAGAAGCCAGAGAGTTATCGCCAGTTCTTATAACTCCTCGTAATATAAAACAATGCTCGGTTTGTTGAGGACAACTACGATTTCTTTAATGATTTTCTTTGGAATATTTACTCAAAGACCAATCGTTATTTACAGAATAAATTCGGTTTAATTATTTTACATTCTAAAAGAGTTTTTGATACAAAGTGTTCTAATAAAGATATTCTATTGATCGTATAATTATACGGTCAGCGCATTATATGTTGCAGAAAAAATTGCATGTTCGTAAGCACTAGGTAGCAGAAAATCTTATCAAGATATTCAAAAATACACTAAATTAAAGAAAACATTTTTTGTGTAAAATCCACATTCAGAGGCAAGCTAGTAAAAATAGTTGTCTCTACACAATGAAACAGATATCTCGCCCCCGAGAATGCAAAGGCTTCTTCTCAGGGGTCGCGAGAGCGCTCACGAGGGAAAAAGAGAGGCTGTCACTCTCCAGAAGTCTCAGGGCTGCACAAAACGCACCTCGAGAAGTGAAGAAAAGCGTCTCGAAGTTTTGCACTTTATTATTCCAGGATTCGACTGCATAATCTGCTAACAATATTACCTGCGTAGATACTTCTACTTCTGACAATAACAAGGTTGCTGACACCTTTCCGGCAGAGTCCTTTCTCAATCTAGGATGGAATGAATTCCTACCAATTCCTTTCTCAATTTAAGCGTAATGAATTTTGATAATGGGCCAGAAATGCATCCTAGCTGAGTGAACATGTTCCCTTTGTGCAGCTGAAGCAGTTTACCGCCGGAGACTTAATTTTCTTTGCAGCCAAATTCCATTACATGGGCTTGTGATTTGGCACAACTCTAACGTCATATATAATTCAGCGAAAATATTAGTAGAATGATCAAAGATAAGATGATGAACGCGTGTTTATAAACTTAACATTCTGTACATTGTCCTAATAAACTGCTGTTCAAGTGAAATGTAACATATTAAGTTCCCTCCATCTTCCATCTGCAAATAGTCTTTATCTCTCCTAAGCAAATGGAATGGAATCTCAAGCACTTCACACTTCACTCAACCACATTAATAAAAAACATAAAACAAGTCAACACAAAAGTTTACGACTTTTCCTTCTTGAACATTTATTATTTATTTTACAAACAATGTGACCATGCGTTCTTGTTTGAATACGAAACTATTGGAGCTAGAAAATCACATACTTTTTTGCATGATTTCTAAATTTGTTCAATTCAACGAAAATCAGACACGCGCCATTCATTTAAGAGTTCTTTGTTTTATCCGTAAAACAAGAAAAAAAACTGGAGCAGTTTTTGAGAAAATATGTTGTAACTTGCAAATTATTCAAGCAGAAATTAAGCGAAAACGACTATTTTTTTCAGAAAGTTGTACATGACCTTTCTAAAGAGCTTATGTTTCAGAACAGATTTTGAGACAAACATATCCATTTTTAACATAACAATTCTAAAATGTTAACGTTTTAAAATTTTCAAAAATTCAGAAAGTTCACCGGAAATGAGACTAGCACCAAGTTTGTTATAGACGAGAAAGTAAAGAAGAGACGAAAAAGGAGAGAAAACATAAGAATGGAAAGATGTGACGAGGAAGAAAAAAAGAAGAGGAAAGAAGGAGACATGAAGGAGAATGGAGAATTAGTGAGGGGGAAGTGAGAAGGAAGAAGTGGGGAGGAAGATCCGAGGTGAAAGGAATGAGAGAGACGTGGCGCGGCGGTTGCGGTCCGTCCCCTTGCGGACCTGGCGGCCCTGGCCGCGTCGCAGCTGAGTGATGCTCAGCCTGTGTGCGGCGGGATGCGTTCGCAGTTCGCCTCTGCTGCCGTGACCCGCGATTCGCTCTCGCCGCTTGGTTGGCTATGGTGAAATGGGTTCGTCGTGGCGTCTCGCCCTTCCCAAAGAAAACCACGAGTGTCCCCTTCTGACGGCATACTACCCCTCCAAACACTGGATTCGTAAATGTGGGTTATTTTTATCAGAAATATAGAAAAAAGTTATGATTTTAATATCTTTAAAAGAAAAGGGGCATGCGTATTTTATTTAATTGCTCTATACGTTTTTAGTTCAACAGATTAAAGAAACCGTTAGTTTATATTCCTCTTAATAAAATGAAAAATGTTTTCATAGCGGTAAAGATGTAACTACTTACGAACTGAAAGACACATTTAAGCTCTTTGTAATATTGCAAGAAATAATTACATACTATGGAGATATTTATCCTCCATTGTATTAAATAATAATAATATGTAACAATATTTTGATTATGAATCATCAGCGAATGTTCATCAGATATACTCATGTTGATAAAAATGCCATGATCGTCATCAAGAATCCTTATTGTATTATCCTTAGAACTCTGAAGATCGTGAGGACCGCTTGAGGGAAGGGGCTCCTCAAGGCAAGGGGCGGCTTTACACGTTGGAGGAATGCACGCAAGGTACGGTGGATGGCACAAATCCCAGTTTTCGAACATCAGCACCGGGTAGTGTCGTGGAGAAGGCGTCGTGACGCGGCAGCCTGCGTCACGCTCATGCACGCACGCCGCAACTCGAAGCTGTGTGTGTGTGTGTGTGTGTGGTGTGTGTGTGTGTGTGTGTGTGTGTGTGCGTGCGCGGGCGCGCGACGAGGGTGTCGCTACGTTCTTCGATGGTCCCTGTTCATGAGACGCCTTCGCCTACCTTCATGGGACGCTTCGCATCCTGGTAAGCTGTTCCCGTTTGTGGGACATCGCCTGTGGTCGGGCGGACGGCTTCGACCAAAGGTCTCCTACGTTGTGGGAGAGGCAACCGATGGAGCCTGCTCTCCGCGAGACGTCTTACCTCATGGTATCGATTTATCGTATCATATATATTATGGTATCGTCTTACCTCAACTGTCTCGGCTCGTTGGAAATTAATTTCCTGAAACCTTCTTACTCCACTCAACCTTTCCATTAAACAGTCCATTCAACCTCTTAACAGTTTTATCATATGAGGGAGAGGAAATCACAAGTTTTAGATATTTAAAATTAAATATTGATTGATTCCGGGCGCGTCAACTGTTGAGGTCATTTGTCCCGTACGAGTTTTCACCCTATGTTTTCTGATACTGAGATCAGGCACGATATTCTCTCGGTGGATCCTGTCGGCTGACGGAGTTTCCCCAAACAGAATCTCCCACCAGCGGAGTACCGCCCTAGTCAGGACAAGCTCTAAGCTTCCAAACGGGCTCCCGGCATATGTAAGTGTAAGCGTGTGTAAGTAAGAGGAGAGAGGATAGGACAAGATAGAGGAAGGAAACATCGCGCGCCATGGCATGTTTGTTAGAGTATTCCTCCGGCATTCGCCTGGTTTTGATCGGAGGAATCACGGAAACATACCAATCAGAGCAGCCGACGACTAGAATTCTCCTTCAGACAGCGACTGAATTTGACCGTCGGGACTCGGAACTTAGGATCTCCCGTTCAGAGGTACTGCAGTTGCATCAGTTGATGCCCTGAGCCATCTTTTCCGGTTTAAGTTTTAAATAACCATCAAGTACATATAACATTCCGTGACAAAGGGCAATAGAAGACTAAAGCATATGAGAATTCGAGAAGGTAAGTCCAATGAACTCAGATCAACAATGATCTGAAAAGTGAAGATAATGCAGTACTACGATTTTTATTCTCGAATTGTTGATTTTATATCATTGTTATGAGCTTATAGATTTTCAAATTTTAATTCACAATTCATCTTGAAATATTACTTGATAATCAATGCCAGTGTGCGTACATTAACGTTATAATTAGGAATTTTAATAATATATTGTGTTATATTTGCGGATAAAAAATTAAATATTGTCTGAACAGAATCTGTAATATTGATGAGAGCGATTGTCATTTAATTAAAAACCAAATAGGACAAAGATGCATTATGCTTGGTGCTTTACTATAAAACTCATTCAACTTTGGATAAATTTTCTATACCGCACAACCTAAATTCTCAAAACATACGTTACTTTTTATAAATTTTCAGTCGCTTTTGTAACCTTTGAATACAGAATAATTGTATTGTGTTAGAAACATTATTTGAGAATAAACTGTCAATCAATTTGTAAGTTACATTAAAGGTAAACAAATGATGCAAAAGATAAAATGCACAACTCTTCACCAACATTTGAAGCACTTATTAGTGAAGTTTAATGACATAAAACTACAAATATACAATTAAAAATTAATTTCATGGACAAATTTTGAAAGATAATTAATGCATTGTCATTATTTCACGTGCTTAGTAATCCTATTACAGATTTAGAACAAACATAATAGTATTATAATTACACCGTCATTGGGTAAATGAAGTTATATGCCGAACGTTCGTCACGCAAAGCAAATTTCATCGGCGGCAAATTGCAAAAGAGTAGGAGGATGAGGGAATAAAAGGACAGAAAAGTAAACTAACTTAAATGTATGAAACACAAAAACAACATTAAATTTACAGAGCCAAGAAATACTGTGTCGAAACAAATACAATGGTTAACTGAAATTAATATATTTACAGATGGAGAGGAGTTTAAAAGTTACTTTTTAATAAAAAGCACTAGAGCTGAATGGAACGAAGAAAGTGTCACACTGTGATCTTGCATAAACAATCAAGACAAATTTAATGTCAACTTTCGAAAATGTGTTTAAGCTATTTTAAATGGCTAGAACTGGAAGATAAAATGAAGAGTGGGAAAATTGTTTAGATGCTAATAAGATAAAGGAATCAAGACATAAAAGTAGCGGCAAGATGAATACCTTAAAGTAGGGAAACTGGAACTAGGGAAATTGGAGATATTCTGAAAACCCCAGGGAAGAAAGAGTATGAAGAAGATACGTATAGAAAGACTGAAAAGAAAGCTGAGGCAGAGGTGGCGAATAAAAAGAAAATGAGAGAATACGGAAGACGAGAAAAGGCTAATATAAAGCGGAAGAAGCTGAAATTAGAGATGGATTAAGAGGGGGATGAAGAATTGGTAAATATGACTGTGGCGCAAGGGGAGAGAACGGAGTGAAGTGTGAAGTGAGACTTGTGAAGTGTGAAGTGAAACTTGTGAAGTGTGAAGTAAGGCTCGTGAACTGTGAAGTACGGCTTGTGAACTATGAAGTAAGGCTTGTGAACTGTGAAGTAAGGCTTGTGAACTGTGAAGTAAGGCTTGTGAACTGTGAAGTAAGGCTTGTGAACTGTGAAGTAAGGCTTGTGAACTATGAAGTAAGGCTTGTGAACTGTGAAGTAAGGCTTGTGAACTGTGAAGTAAGGCTTGTGAACTATGAAGTAAGGCTTGTGAACTGTGATGTAAAACTTGTTGGGCTGGAATGGACTTATGAACACTCGTGGCTTGTGCTATGTGAGGTAGGGTATGGGAAGAAAGGTATTGGCACGTGAGTCATTTGACACGCGAATTAGAGCTTGAAGAGAGGATTAGGGGCGCATTTTCCTAGTGCATGGAACTTACGAGGTGAGTTGTGTGGCAGGGATATGTGTTACACGGATGTTAGAGCTTGGGCGTGAGGCTTGGACATA
>JAHLJT010000631.1:190942635-190983516 GCA_031308135.1 Acheta domesticus | reverse complement strand
CGGTGTGTACTTAGTTTACTAAAGTGTGAACTTTGATTTTTTGTTACGTGCATGTGTCTCATTATGTCTCATGTTTGTGGTTCACAAAAAGTTAGAATTCCCGTGTTATTGTTTTATCATATCTGTCACCTTACTTATCAACTATTGGCACTAATATGGCAGAAAAGTGCAATGAATTAAGCTTCATTAATAAAGATCCCCCGACACGAGGGAGATATCAAAGGAGAATCAATTCTTCACAAATACCTATACAAACTTTTCTTAATATATCAACAGATTTCTCCTTTAAACCTTTTGTAAGGATTTAGTACAATGTAGTACTACTGTAAATATAACCATTTAAACACCATTTAACAATACCATTTAAACACCATTAAACATATGCACCATTTAAAAAAATAAACTTAAACACATGTTCTCTTAGTATCTGGAATGTTTATATGTATCACGTTACGCGTATATTTTTATAATTTAATGCGTTTTCAAAGAGCACTTTAAATGATTTCTAAGTAACACTTTCGAAAGATTTTGTAAATGTTTCCTTTCTTATTTATTCACATGGACATTGTTACCGTTAGCGAAACTTGTCTGTCTCTATTTTTCCTCCAAGAGAAAAATGTGTTTATAGTTATAATATGGTTATGATTTTCATTAAAACCTTTCAAATTTTGAAAATCGTTAATTCGAATCCGCTACGGTCATTTTGCTGGATATGGTTTTTCAAGAGTTGATGAAATAATTAGTAGGCTACAAGTAGCAATATAATGATTAGGGGCGGACTTTAATGAAATATCTTTTTTTTCTTTTCGCTTTCGAAAAATCCCGTTTTAGAATAGAAATTCATTTTATGCTATTACTATGACAAGAGGAAATGACCCATTTTTCTAGTATTTTTTGCATTTTTCTTAGATTTCAACTAATACGTCACTTTTTTACTTTCTCCGTTAATTTTAATGCATTTTTCGATGATTTCATCGATTTTAATATCATTTTAATGGAACTTGCTTCAAATAATGTTTACGAGATGCAACAAATATTCTCCACAGAATTCCTGGTAGCCTATTCTATTTCTTCGCTCAGAAGTTGTGATGTCAGCCATTGTATGTAATCTAAGGTTCCTGTGATGCCTGTCTGAACCATTGGCGGTTCAGCCCTTTTTGAGATAACTAAGACAGATTTTCTTCTATACAACAGTCCAAACTAAAAGTTCGGAAGCTCAGTGCACTTGAACGAATAGAAGAAAGCTTCGATTACATTAGTAACGTATCCAAAAGCGTGAGGTGTTCATCCAAACTGATTTTGTTTACATTTTCTACGTCATTTTTCTTTGCTTTTAGAACACTTTAATTTTAAGAGAATTTTATTGATCGTTTTTAGCGATGTCTTAAGGTATCAAAATACGCCTCCTAATAATAATATTCCCGTACACATGCACACTGGAGGGACGGATGGACGTGCTCCCCGAAAATTTTGAAAGGGCCCCGTAGCCCTACCTCATAAATCTTTTATTTTCGTACATATGATCAATTCTTTGTTTTATATTTTCTTAAACTGATAATTTGGAGAATTGACACATATTTGAGAAAAGAGATCTCACGTACTTCTCTGCACAGATAGTTTCAACTCTCTCATTATACCGCAAACCTGTTTGCCGACCCCGTTGCCACTGCGCCGCTGGCTTCACCATTTTATCCTCCTGATTCTGAACGGATGTGACCTTCTTCATCTGATCGCGTGATATATCTAGCCTTCTGGGAAACACGTAGCTGATCTTATTTCACCTCCGTGAAATTCGACATCGGATCCGTGCCGTCGCCAATCTCACCCCAATTGCGTCCTGCGTCCGCTGTTCTCGCTTTGATGTCCTCCCTTCCCCATCCTCAGGGTTCGGTCACCCAATTTCCACATCTCCTTTTGCCAGTCGACTGATCTTCCACTAGTATTTTTCGTTTCTCAACACGTGTCATACAGCCCAATGCTATCACACTGTCCGGATAACAAACCACTCAACTTCCTCGCCGATAGTTTTGCTTGTTCAGCGTCTTAACCCTCACACGACGTTTTTATCTTGAATTTGAAAAACGTCTTATTTTTTTAATGTATTCGGCCAATTAAATTCGAATTTTAACGTTTGTTTTTAATGTCGGAGTAGTTCCCTAACAAACGGGCCACGGACTGCGCACGATTATTCCTTCCTCTTCCTTGTCATCTCCTCACTCCTTACTTACAAACAAATGTACTTCACTACAGCACATGACGGGAAATAAGTCGGTAGCTTAGAGCTTATCCCCGTGGGCAGTGGCGGCTCCTAAACTTCAGGCCAGGTAGGGCACAAAACAAAAAGCTAGAAAATAACTAATAAAAATTTTATTTTGAAGTTTAAGCGCTGTAAACTGAAAAACACTTGAAATTCCTCATTGGTTTCTCACGTATTAACTAGGCTGAATGAGAAGAGAGAACAATTCAATTGAAACAACAAACGCTCACGCTCAAGAAAAAAAAAAAACTCCACAGAATTCATAGCTGCTGATATTATGAAGATTACGCAGGTCCTGAGCTAATCAGCATTTCATTTCTCAGACACTATATGAGCGTTGTTTGTACATCTGTAGAGTGGCGCTTGCAGTGGCAGTCACAAAAAACTTGTGACCGTGAAGAGCCTTAAGGGAGATTACCCCCTCCCTTTTTTCCTCGCACTATGAGGAAAAGCTTTGCTTAACGGGAGGGAGCTGGTCACACGAAGCTTGCGGACTTCGCACTGTTGCCACAACTACCTCGTTATTTGTGGTGTGAAATAGTATCGATATCGCCCGTGAAAACCTTAACGTAAATTCTCTGGAATTATTACTCGATAATATGACACGCATTTCAGTCCTCTATTAATATTTTCCTTTACAAGTAGGAGGGCACGTGACCATGTGACCTTATGGTAGAGCCGCCACTGCCCGTGGGGATGGTGCCCCACTGGTAAGAAATCCCTGGTTGGGGAAACCCCGCAAGTCGACGTGTAGGTCGGCGCCAAATTTCGCCATCCAGCGGGGAAATATCTCTGCTACCGCCTGCGATAAAAACACGCACTACACTTACGGGACTAATGAACTTAGCAGTTGACGTATCCGGAATCACTAATCAATCAATTAAGTTCATTTAGTATCTTAATCTCATATGGCAGTATTCTGGATTTGGCATTTTGGCGGGTTTAAAATAAAATGGAATATGTGTTATTTTTGTGAGAAGTTGTAATGCATACTTAAGACTTTATACCACACTATACTAATTAGAATTACTATTTGTATTTAAATACTAATAGAGTTGGCGTAGTTAACAATGGACCGGTTCAAGGCAAATGCCCTATGATGGCACCAACTCCAGCACTTACTTTTCAATAGCTTTGAAGGACCAATGTATTTTGAGAGACTAATACACACGCCCATAAATACCTGCAATGGATTGCAATTACAAGGGAGTTGCTATCACTTGGGTGACTCAGCAGACGTGATTGATTTAAAACGTATAACGGAATTTATGTAAGATTTTTCATAAAAATGGATTCATTGAATGTCTGCTCTTATGAGAATATCTAATGATATGTTAGAGCACCGTAGGTGTTTTAATGGGCTTGATAAAATTAAAACGAATGACCATTGAATTCGTAGTTAAAAGAAACACAGCACTGATTACAAACACATAATCATAAGCTCATAAGCTGAAATAAAATACAATGTGGAGCATATGGTTCATTCAATTTTGTTTATAATGGCGCACGGATAACGTAGCTGCTCGTGAACCAGACGAGCGAGTTCACGGTGTTTACCCACGGAGTTGGGCTCACGCCGGAGAGTGTAGCGACATTCGGTGCATGGGTGGAGATTGCGGCATTGTTCCGCAATCATTTCATGCGTGGAGTGTGATTGATGATGCAGTAGTAGATTTAGCACGTACATGATCGTTGTTGTAGTTGGTAGCATTGTGTTCGTATGCACTAGCACACGCATGTGCTTGTTGCAGTTTGGAAGTAATGCAATACATCATTGAAATGTTAACACAATCATTGTTTAGGTAGCGAAGTGGCGTTAGTTTCGTAACTAGGTTTCACACGCGATTCACTGATTAGTAGCAAAGAGCAGTCACCATTTACGTGCACTGGGTAGGCACTGCGCGGTACTATAGAGCGTCCAAGCATTTGATTGCAGCACAGCGCTTATGGAGGACAGCGTTGCCACTTCACGCACAGCGCTTACGCGCAACACTCACAATGCTGAATACTCAGATTGACTTGGAATGTCGCAGCTGCCCACGATCGCTCACCCTTCTCTATCAATTCCTTGCGTAGGACGAGTCTCCGGTACAAGGAAATCGCCGTCGTGCAGCTTGTCATCCTCAGTAAATGAGAGATAACAGCTGTCTCACGCCTCTGGTGGTCAGACGAGAAACATCTTGTTCTTACCGCTGGGTTTAAAAATCTCCGAGGAAATTGTTTCCAATTCTTTACTTAAAGATTAAATAGATGGCTTAATATTACAAATTGACTTTTTTTAAAAAAAGGTATATGGAAGGATAAATTATTAAAAAATTTAATAAAAATTATAACTGAAATATCAGAAGCAAACCAAGTCCAACTCTTGGAGAAACATTGTTTATCCTTCAAACACTAATGGGACTTGAATTGCTGTTTTGCACGAAAGAAATAGATATCGAGATCAGTTGTTTCTAATTTTCAGTCTCAAGTCATTTTACATGTTCAGTTTATTCACTTATTTATTTTTATGTAAAATAAAGGGAAACCACAAATTCATATAAGGTGAGATGATATGGATGGTAACGTACACCGTAACGAACAATGCCAAATGATCTCTTTGAACATTCAGCTACAAATTTGCCAAAACTTTGCATTTGAAAGCACATTTTAAGACACACTGATTGGAATGACTTTGGAATTAACATTGTTAATTGTTGGAGCATTTCAAGCAAATAACATGTCCAATCTAAACCAGGTCCTGAGGTCCTGGGTTCAAGTTCGAAGATGGCGGATTGTTGATACTAGCTAGAGAGCTGGTCGAATTCAGTATCTGTCTGGAGGACAATTATAGAGACTTGCTGCTATGATCAGAAGTTTTTCGAGGTTTCCCATTGACAAAGTACCCACAAGCGGACCCCCCCCCGGAGCAGTCTCCAAGAAACGGGCAAACAGACTATGCGCTACCATTCCTTCCTTTTCTTTGTCCTATCCTCACCCCTTACTTACACTTACATGCATTACTCAACCACACGTGTCGGGAGATAATTTGAGAGCTTAGAGCTTGTCCCGGCTGGGGCGGTGCTCGATGGGAACATACCTAAATGGGAAATTCTTTGCAAGAAAACGTGTTGGTCGGCGCCGCAGATCACCATCCTAAGGCGGAGGGACACCACCACCTGTCACGATTTAATATTCACTCCCTAAATCTGACTATCTACGCTGTCTCAATTGTAGTGGGCCACATCGATCGTGGCCACCAAGAAGCACAGAGCACGACTACTGGGCTGCAGACATGGGCCAGCCCCGTTTTAAATAATAGTAATAAAATGCTATTAAAGACAATGTTTTGTTTCACCATTTCAAGCCAGAAATAACTTATCAGGAATTCAATATTCCTGTTTGATTGCTCCACTCTATCATCGTCATTCTTCTACCCTTCTTATTTTCCTCATCGTGACGTTTATTTATTCGCTCTGCGAGTTCGGTACTTGTTCTACTGTCTCGTTCTTTCCGATCCGATCCGTGGATTCTGCTTTCTTGGTTGCCACAAGTGGCCTTGTAAGGTCGATTCACATTACAGGCACCGCGCGTGGCAGCCATGTAGTGTGAGATGTATGACAAAAAATAGTAGCATGCATCTTCTATGATCATGTACATACCTAGCATGCGTATGCGCGGCAAGTAGGCACGGAGACTGACAAAGGGTGGTGATCTCGTCGAGAATACTTGGTGCAGCGCGTGCATTTTGCATGTCGATGCGTATCTGTCGGTGACTGCGCCTGGCGGGGAAGAGAGTAAACTGCTCTCCAAGAGTGAAGTACACCACCGAATATTGGGGGAGAACAACTGAAGGACTACACCACAAGATTAGAGGATTGTATTTAATATAATAAATATATTCTCGTAAATTTTACTAAACAAAGTGAATAAGTCAACTTTAATAAATAAACACAAGATTTTCTCAAAAACGGTTCCAAATTTTTTCTTTAAACGTTTGGCAGGGATAGTGCCAAATATACCCTACGAGATGACATAAATTGTTTTGTTCTATTTTTTTGTCTTTTCAAAAATTACAAAAATTTAATTTGACTTTCACTTCGTTAATATTTACATTAGCGGCGATTAGTATAGTTGTAAGTACATGTGCTTTAAATAATGTCAGATAAAACTCAACCGTTTTCTATAAAAACTAGCTCAAAATTCCGTCTTTTCAGAAAGCTCAAAACGCCATTTCTCATAAATGACTCCAAATTTATTCTTCAAACTTTTCGAACAGATAGCACTATTGCATTGTTAATACGACGTAAATTTAATTTTGGGGTATTTTTTGTTTTTCCAAAAATACACTAATGTATTTTTTTAATTTCTCACATTGTTAATATGCACATTTCCAGCAAATTGTAAGCACCATTGTATTGTAAATTAATGCAGTTCAAATGACTTCTAATGAAGTTTCTCGAAAACTCAAAAATGTTTTTTTGAAAAAGACCTTCTAATTCGCATTTACAGTGGGTCTTAAACTCCATTTTCTTAAAAAGTCTCCAAATTTTTCAAAGGAAATTGCCATTTAGAACAAGTTTTTACTGTTCTAATATTCTGAAAATAATATCTACTACTAGGAAAATAATATCTGCTACTAGGAAAATTAAGGAAACTAACAAATTCTACTAGTAGGAAAATTAAGAAAATATTTTTAAAAAATGTACTTTGGGCGGCGATACATGGCAGCTGGCATGTGTATATAGCAAGTCCGAACAGCTAGCCGAGACCAAAGAAAATAGAAAACTAATACAGGAAAAAGGTTTTTCCATTCTATAGCACCACTAGCAAAATATTTGGTTATTATATTTAATATTGTTGTTTGTTTGTATGTTCTTCTAGACAAGGCCATGGATTTTTGTAATTGCGCTTTTACTGCCACCCTCTCAGTTTCCTCTCTTATCGTAAGTTTCGGCCCTGCGAAGGCCACCTTCCCCACAGGCGCCAGTTCCTAGGATTCCTATTTAGCCGGTTTAATTTCAAATCGCGTCTCAGAAACTACTTTTATAATCAAACTGCTATCAAAAATTTACAAATGATACTTCATTGTATTCGTCTTTTTATGATCCATCCATTTCTGGTAAGAAAAAATGTAGCTCCATTTAAAAATCAAATATGAATAAATTTCTCCAAATCTAAAATTCTGAAATATTCCGGAAATATTTCTACATCGTATTATATGCTCCAAGATTCCCCCCCCTTTTTTTACACGCGGACAGGCCAACATGGACAACGCAAATATCAATTCATATAGTTTCATTCTTTCTCCTCCAGAAGTTCTTCATCCTGTTCGAGTGCGAAGCTCTTCTTTCAGCAGTCCATTCTCCTCTCTTCTTTTCACCGACAAGAAATTTGAGGTCAAAAATTTTGTTTCTTTATTCTTTTCTATTAAGATTGCCTTGTTCAGTAATTTTAAATTTTTGTATTTCTTCCTTAATTTTTTGGACATAGCCTCTTAACCTTTGTAGTTCCAGATTTTATCAAAAATTTGTTTGTTTAATCTTGATTGATCCATGACGACGATATGTCCATAGAACTGTAGCTGTCGTTTTCTAATCATCACATCTAGGTTTTCCGTTTTACTACAAATTTCTGTGTTGTATCTCCTTCTTGTGTTTCTATTGGATCATAAATCCTTCTTAAATTTTTTCTCTATCTTCAGCAAATTTTACATTCCAATTATGTTTCCATGACGTACAAGATATCTGGTAAACTGGTCAGTAACCTTGATGTTCCCATAATTTGTTTTTATGTTTTTCTTGGGATATTTATGTACTTGTCAATTTCAGTTTTATCAAACGAGATCTGTAAGCCTGATTTTTCCGCTGTTTCTTTAATTGATTAATTTGATTAATAGCTTATTATGATTCTGCAAGTAGTGCATGCTAAGCATCAGCAAATGATAAACATTTAATTTCGAGGTTCTTGTCCTTTGTATCAGTTTTTGCCCCTGAATTATTCCCTATTGTTGAGAGAAAACGGCATTTCGATATCGTGATCCGTTTAGAAGTTATCGGGTGACCCGTGGTTGGGAGGACACACCGTATATCTTTGTTAGAATGGTCTAATTCCCCCCTTCCAAATCGCCACAACACATCAGCGCAATGAACAACCTTGCAGCATAGCAAGACGACTCCAGCCGATCGTTTTGGAGGAGGCCATCATAGATTTTTGTTAAATCATATTTAATATTATATTTAAAGTACATATATGATACTATAAAATATTAGTTTTTTAATACTTACATAATTTAAAATAAATAAACATTTAAATCAGTTTTGCCCAATAAAAGAAGGTAAGAAACGAAAACTCTAGGCCTTGGGGGGGGGGAGCATGGTGTCCATGCATCATAGAATCCGCCACTGCATCATAGGAACTTACACAATTGCATCTTTGAAAATGGCCATCTAATCAAGATTAAGTTCTGCACAAAGTTGCAGATATATGTGTTTTCTTTTCAAAGAGATTCGAACCGAGGTTATTGACTATATCAAGACTGTCAGTATTCAACTACATAGTCGAATATTTACGATTACACTGAAGTAATTCGTTTCGTAATGACTGCTCTCTATGTAAATAAAAGGCGATGAATTTCCTTACAATATTGAAAGTGTTTAATGAATTAAATCTGTTTCAGTTTCAAGACACATATTAATGTTGATAAATATTAAATTAAAAATAGTAAGAACACTGACACGAAGTGGGCCTGTGGAAATTTCGTTGTCAATATTATTATTTATTATTATTATTATTATTATTATTATTATTATTATTATTGATTCCTCTATATCACGACTGAAGATGTTATGTGTCGGCTGAATATAAAATCTACTCCAGGTTGCAACCAGCTATCTAAGGAGTAGATCTAGGGACTGTCGGTGCCTCTACAATACTTTGCACAAAATGTGAGCTGTTCCAAATAAAGCGATTTCTTCCACTTCCCAGTCTTTTGAATTACCTGGGAGTTTAAACACGTTCTTACACAAATTTTGACGAACAAATCCCAGAGCTCCGATAACTATCGGGACGACCTGTGCTTGTACGCCCCACATTCGACTGATCTCGATTTCCAAACTCTTGTATATAATACGTTTCTCTGCCTCCTTGGTAACGACGTTTTGATCGCAAGGTACAGCAACATCGACAAGTAAACACGATTGTTCTCCAAATCCCGGATGACTATATTCGGTTTGTTTGCTGCTATCGTGCGATCAGTTTGAATTTGTTGGTCGTACAATATCGTACATAATCTATCAGACGTCACCGGTTTCGGTGAGTGTTCGTACCACTTGGGGCATGTGTTCGGAACTTCGAGAGCGGTAGAGATCTGCAAGTGGAGGTAGCTACACACCCCGTCGAGTCTTTTCAAGTATTCGTTCTTTGCTAGGATTGGACAAGCTGAGACAATATGATCAATGGTTTCTACGTGTTCCTGGAAAATGCGACATTTATCATCTTGAGAAATTTTGAGAACCGCTTTATCATAATGTGTTCTCAAGGCCTAATCTTGGGCAGCTATTACAAGTGCTTCCAATGTATATCACTCCGTGTATTCGTACGTATTCGGGAAAGTAGAAAAAATGTGTATATCGAAACATGCCGCCTCTCTCCATCTTCCCTCCAGATTCTGTTCTGAATTCTCTTATACTAATTGTTCTATTATATTTTTATTCCAACATGGAAACTGCGTTCACATTACATTTTACCTTACGTTTTCACCGTTTTACCATTCCATCCCCCTCTTCCTCACGGGCATTCAAGAACAGCGAGGCCCGTTATTCTGCTCACCGCATTCTATTTTTCCAGCTCATCTACCCTGACCTCACAATTCAGTGCCTTTGCCTGACGTGGCATATTTTGTTCTCTCACACTGTTACGCCGTTCCATTCTCGTCCCCCTGGATGCGCCGCGTTCCTACGCAACCGCTCTCCGCCTCCTTGCCGGTTCTTCGCCGCCTTACGGCCCCTGCACACGAGCGTTGCATTGACGCGCGATGAATAACGCACGTCGTAGAATAACATTGTATATTATGCGAATCGGCACACGAGCGCTTTAGCCGTTCCGCAAAAGATACAGTGTTAATCTATGACGCGCGTTACTTAACGCGCGTCAGCGCAACCCTCGTGTGACACGAGCCTAACTTACCTACATCTCCCCGTACCCATCGCCAACACCTAATTTTCCTTCACTTCAATTCCCCACACTATCCAGCCTCACACTACCTTTCACACGCACTCCGCCTTCATCTCCAACACTTTATCTTCATTTATAGTCTATTTTGCCATCCACCTCACCCCCATGTTTTCAGCCCACCCACAAACCCCACCTCGCAATTCGCATTCCACAGCCGAGCTCCCTCCCGCATTCTACACCCGCATCCCCATTCCCAACCTCCAATCCCCAGGCAGTTTCTCACCTCCCTACCTTAAACCTCGACCGCAACCCTCACTTCTTCCCTCTGGCAATATTCCCAGCCCTATTCGCAGTCTTCGCAAGCCCCTACCCCCACTCCTAGCCCGTTATCACCCCCTGCCCCACCCTAACCTGCACCCAGCCTACCTCACTTGCCCGCCTTGGCCTCCGCCGTGTCCTTGTTCACCCGGTCGCCCATCCCCTCCGCCCCGCATGGTCGGAAACGCTGCCGAGCGGCCGGCGCGCCGGGGCGCAGGGCGAGGCGGCGCGAGGCAGGACAGCGCGCGCGCCGGCGCGGCGTGGCGCGGCGTGGCGCGGCCAGGCGGGGTGGCGGCGGAGGCGGCGGTGCCGGCAGTTGCGTTCGCGGGCTGCGGCGGACGGGTGCGTGGCGCGGGAGCTGCGCGTGCGCGGGCGTGCTGGCACGTGTCCTCGGCCGACGCCCGCCTGGGGCGCTCGCGACAGTCGCCGCCGCCGCGAACGAGCCGAACGGCCCAGAGGCGTTCGCCACCTCTTCGGGCCGCGCTGACGAGTGCGTGACGCGGGGGGTGCGACCCTGCTGATAGGGCCTTGTCCTGTCAGATTTTACCTCGTTTACCATTAGAGGACGTTTATAATTCAGAAAAATCACGGGCTTGTGGTAATTTTCGCATATAAAGACCGGTAGTGAGAGTGACGTTTCGAAGAAATGCCATATGTACACTAAATGTGTAAACAGTGAAAAGTGTAGAACAAATACTTATCACAACAGTGATTTGTGACGAAAAAACACTATTTGGAAACTAACAGTTTCAAACAAATCGTGTGTGAATAGAGATATTTTTTTCAAGTGTGTTTTAAATCGCAAATTTAAGCTGCGTTTGGCTTTTAAAACTTTTGCAAACAACTGTGAAGGGTCTCCGCAAATCGTGTAACTAAAGCGTGTAAACTCCGTTGGCAAACCACCGTGTCACCGAACAAGGTCCACTCCTGCCCTGCAAGGATACGCCGTCATCCAGCAACAGTCACCTCCCCGCTCCAGCGGTGTGGAGAATCCCGTCATTTGCGTTGTCAGGTGAGTGTTGAGGCATTGAGTACTGTTGCGAGGGGGGAGGTATCTATTTTGCTCTGGCGCGCCCCGACGAACGAGAGGGCATTTCGTTTGCATTTAGAGTGGGCCAAATGAAAATATGTAAATGTTCAACTGGCGGAAGGGCGGAGAAGGGCTGGCGGGTTTGCTCCGGGCCAGTACGAAATGCGCGCGGCGGCCTGTGCTGCTTGCAGCATGAGGTGTAAGCGCGTAAATTTCTCTCTGTGACTGATATTTCTCGCTAATGCTGATTTATGAATGGGCGCAAGGATAAACTTGTTATTTATGTACAAAATGGAGATAGTTTTATCCTCTACACACGAGTCATGAAAGTCACATTTCATATGTTTCATAAAAGAATTATTGTTTTGAGCTTTTTTTTCAATCCAAAAATAGTCTGTTGATTAACATGCGTGTTGGTTAAATGATGAATAATAGATGGTGTTGAGATTGGTGTTTAAGTGGAGGAATAATTTAGCATAATAAAGCGATGTTGATATTTTTATTACGAAGTAATTACAGTTATCTAGTTACGTATCATGGATCAATGGAATAATACAGTAACGACATATTTTTTAATGAAGACATCAATACCTTGAAGCCCATATTTGAAAATTATTTCTTTCGTTCCTTCTTTTGAATTCGAGATTTTTTTAGGAAACTAAATAGTTTCTTATCTACTAATAAAGGTTTCATTAATACGTCGTTGTTTGGTAAGTCTTGCAATATTGTATTTAATTTAAAAAATATTGCTTAGATTATTACACAAAACCTTGTCTTCTGGACTATTCGCTTCAGGCATTTTATTAAAATGTTTTATCTAAAAGGAAATGCGTGATTTATACCAACGCATCGAAATGACGTTGGTTCAAATCTGACTTAAATATTCAGGCACAGATTTACACAGTATGATTCGGAAAGTTACTTTCGAGACACACGCGTCGCGGAAAGTAATCTTCTACATGCTTCACAAAAATGACATTGTTGTCAATTTGTCTTCCGTTTATTGAGAGAATTCATAATACCTATATCATTTCATTTTCTATCAATTTTTGTCATGTAACGAATATACGACAGACATTTTGATATCGTAATGTTTAAAACTATTTGTAATAAGTTTGTAAATGTCCAATTAACTGTTTTAAACTAATGTTAATAAACCATTGAAAAAAATTAAACGGCACAGGTTTTAAATCACAAAATGTTACATCTTAATTTTCACCAGATAAAGTATAAAACAAACTTTTTAGAATTACATTGAAAATATCAAAAAAATTAGTTCAAATGAACGCTGGAAATTGAAATTTTTAAAATAACTGAACCAATTGTTCAAAAAAGATGACTTGTTTCTAAACTCGGTAAAAGAGATATCCATTAATGATACGGAACTGGATGTTTTCTGCTGGTATCTGATGTTCCCTGCTGCAATATCAAAGACCGAATGTTCGTATGACATTGTTTTCATTATTTATGGATCGTCTAGGAACTACAGAAATATAGCGCAAAGTACGAAAGCAGAAATATCTGAGCGGAAATGCAGATACCAAAGCAGCAACGGTATTTCATTATCCATGAACCCCTCTTTCCAATCTCTTTCACCAAGGTCACCCGGATATGCCTTCTTCAAACTGAAGGTTTCAGGTTATCAAGATTTCAACGATGTGAACATTTAAAGTGCGAGAACAGCCTTGGATTAATTTTATTAGCCAAGTTTAAATAGTATTAAATAGTACAAACTGTATGACGCATAACAGTTATTTAAAGAGGATGTATTACACGTATTATACCCATACTTGAGAGTACCACATTGGTCCGAGTACCAAAAAACATGACAACCAATATTGCACATTGAAACACACTAGCTTTGGAGTAACACAGATGAAGCCTTGCTTGCGAACACGCATGAGCTCGCTTCATGAACTCTCATAAGTAGAGCCCCGAAGTTTGGCAAAATGCCTTTTTGTAATAGTTACCATTTCATGATGTTTTGGCAATATAAATCACTTGATTGGGCTTCTGTAGTTGTTTTAGTCGATTTTCAATTTTTCCTTTTTTTGCCAATTTTAGCTTTTGATGCCAATTTTTGCCATTTTGTCTTATTTGTGCCTTTTCTACCTTTTACGTGATTATTTACTTTTTCCCCTCTTGTCTATCTTCATCAAGTTGAAATGTATCTGAAAGCCATGACACGAAGGCACGATCGTATTTTGTCTATCTGTGGAAGCAAAGTGATTGTTAAAAATCTAAATGAAAAAGGAAGAGGATACCAGTCAAGATCTTAGATTTTTTCACTGATGCCGACAAACTTTGTTTACTCAAGAAGAATCCCATTCTACTTTGATTATGGCCTCAGATTCCTTCTGAGGACGGTTTCCTATGTATAATATACCATTCTTAGTGCTGGGGATTACACAAGGGCGAAGAAAGAAAATAGTACATTATGAAACGATGATATTATGATGGGTATTAATACACGAGTGTGATATTACGATACTAGCGAGTATTGTAAACTTCAGACGAGTGTATTAATACCCATTACATCGAGTTTCATAGGGTATTTTTTCTACGACTTAAAGGTAACTTTTATAAGTTAAACTTTTGCATCCAATCGTTTCGTGGCAGTTGACATGTAGGTTTCTGTCAAGGCCACCTAGCGGACAGCTCCCTACCCACCGCAACCTACCCGCCACTAGGTGGCTTTGCTTCACCAGCCAGCCCAGCCAGCCAGGGAGTACAGCAGTTGCTGCAATACTTTCGACGTCACCATCTTTGCTTTTACTCTTATTTCTGGAGGCCTTCAGACAACCGTTGTTTCACCAGCCAGTTTAAATTAGTCATTTTTTAAGGACAACCACACGGCAGCAACAAATAATCTAAATGAGGTTCAGATCTTAACCTTAGTCAAATGTTCTCTTCAATAACTACCACTGCACTAGTCAAATAGGATCAAAGTGCAATAACAATTCAATTTATAATATTTCATGTTAAAAACTACTAAGAAAATAAATGAAAATTAAGAAGCAAAATATAATATTAAATATTTTTTAATGGACACAATTGGACGAAACATTTATTATTAAGATTCTCAATGATGAAGTGTCAATACTTGATTTGTAAGCTTCTCTGTGATTGGTCAAGAACCTGTATCATAATGACAACTGTATCAAAACGAGTATCATTATGCAACTGGTTGCAGCCATCAAATGACAGTTATACAATGGGAGTAGAAAAATGTAATTCCGTTTCTGTATTGCCATTTCAAGATTCAGACGGGAGTCCTCTCCAAAGACGGGAGTCCAAATCATTTCAATGAGAGAACGTCGCGAATAAAACGAATTGTTAGCCATCGTACCGTAAGGTCATGTGGATTTGATATTACCAAGTAAATATCGTCTCCTTACTTTTTAAGTGCAAATGTAAATTTTAGAGTTAGAATAAAAATGTGAATAACTTTAATTATTACGTTTTTACAATAATTATTTTTAATTGGAAATTTTCATTGTATACACGCTTTTTTCACCCCTTCTTTAGCTAGAATAAACGCCTTTTTTCATGCCAATTTTAATAAAAATGAATGACCCTTTGCATGCCTATTTTAGGTAAAATAAATACCTGAACTTCCGGGCTTTACTCATAAGTTCGTAAAAGGAGAATAACCGCCTTCTAGTAGGGTGCAAGCAGTTTGAAAACAATTACAGAATGATAAATGACAAACGAGAAGCATAATTGTTTTCGCAGTAAGTGAGTTGGAAATTATAATCTTTTTTATGACCACGGCTGTACCGAAGAACGGCGGTGCCGATAAGCCCAAATCGCGCGGCAGAAGACAGACCAGATGCGGGACGAATTACGATGGTCGTGAAGTCACAAACGCAACGTGTTTCTGCCGCAAGTACATTTGCTGCCGCAAGCACAGCTGTCAAATGCCCTCTGCGTTTACAGCAATTTAATTCGGCACGTGTCGCAACGCCTCGTTGCATGCGCTCTAATTTTCGGGTCTGAGGAGGAACGAAGCTACGATTAACGTGTATTCGCACGTCGTCCGCGAGGTCGCATACACGCGATCGTTCGATCGTTGACCTATTGTGAGGAGAAGAAATACTGGTACGTCGGGGACAGGTAAAAGAGCCGCTATGGGCAATCCAGCAACACGTGAAGTTGGAGTCGAGATGAACGATAAGGGGATCACCTCGACAAGGCGGTCTTTTGTTATGGCTGTAACAACAGCAATATCCTGGCGTGACACTCGCGTCCCACTCTAGCCGAAAAGTTTCAGAGGGATGTCAAGAGTTTCGCTGTTGTTATCGAGCTGTCAAAATTAAACTAGTGCAGGTTCTTCTTCTTAGGGTATATGCAATCTTCCCTTCCGTTTGCGGATATAGTACATCCTAATATGAAGGGATTCAAGTTTATTTTTGTTATTGTAAAAGAAAAGATAGTAGTTTCCAAGCGCGATAACACAAGAGTCATAAATCTTCCTAAATGAAACTCAGTTCAACCCCTTGTCATTTAAAAAATTAATATTTTTTTACTTTTTGTGTTTAAACCGGCATACACGTTAATATCATAATCGCTAGTGACTATGAATTGTTGCGTTGTTTTCTGCTGCAAGAAGACATGCCAAACCAGTAATGACAACGGAAAGCAAACTGAGGTAGGTCCGTTCAACTTGCTGCTCTCATTACCAATTTTTCATTGTTTGCTCTTAGCAGTGCTGACGTGAGTGAGTATGAGTGCAAACTCAATTGTTTACTCTCAGCTGTTACTTTAATCCCAGTGGCAACCAAAATACTTAAGGAAAGGAAAGGTATGCTTATTGCCCTACTTTAATCACGCGTTTTAAAGTAAAATAATAAATGCACTTATAATTAATAACACACTATTCTTAAATACTCTCGTACATCACTGCATCGCAAAAACTGTCTTCATGAATACTGCAAAATAACACTGTGTACAATACAGAGATACTAAGTACAACATCAATTCTTCACATTTACAAGGTTATCAAAACTGTTGGTGTGCCATAACACACGTAAATAGCAAATACTTAATGGTGAATGGTATTTTGCTTGAATAATTGCTATCCAGTGACGTCAGTTGTGTCGTAATTATGGACGCACTGCCTGTGATAATTTACGCGGTACACGCAATATGGGATTAGGCGAAATAACACAATAAATTTTTCCTTTTTTCAGTCCCAATTATAACTCAATGTTTTAGAATGTTTTCCGAGTTCTTGCTCTGCCATTGGTGGCACGAGGATTTAGTTGATGTCTCTGCAATGCTACTAACCGGGGGGTTCTCCGGTTCTAGTCCCGCCGGTGCACAGTGTCAAATTTAAGAGATCTAGGTGGAAAAAATTCGATTTTTCAAAGTAATCCAAAACAATCTTTTTTAACATATTTCGATAGTAGAATGTCCATAGTATCCGACAATGACTATATGTTTCCGAGAAATCCGTTAAGATTGCAGTGATTCATGTCTGAACTTGCTCGAACGTCCCACGGCCGCGCGCAGTCCCAATGATGCGCTTCAGAGCCTAGAGTTTGCTTGAAGTGTGTGTCTCGCCAGCCCCGCTGAAAGTGTGATTTTTTAATTTGATAGTAAAGTACATGTATTTTCCATCCTAGTGACGGTTTTTATTTTTCGCTATTGGTCGGTGTTTACCCACAGAAAAATACTGAAAAGGTGAGTGTTGTTCACTTGTAGTGACAAAGGTTTTTGAATTTTGAGTAAGGTTTTAACATAGTCTTTCACCTACTTCCACTTCGAGGCTATGTTTATATTAGAGCTGGTATCCTGGAGTATTCAAATAATCAAAAAAACTTTGCGCAAACTTGCGCACTAATTTTTATTTACTCTTAACAGAATGGCGGTGTCATTTTCTCGGAATACTCTTTTCGAGATATGGATTAAGAACTCGAAGGATTCGAAGTTTGATGCTATTTTCGCGCGTGTTCTTCAAGGAATGGGGGAAAGTGAATATCCGGAAACTACCTTAAAGGATATTAAACAGAAGATTTGGAACTTTTGCCACAAAGTGAATACCAAATGGGAGGGAGTAGCAAGACATCAACAGAGATTTCAGGACACGTATTCGTCTTGGCTGAATGAAAATATTTCATTTTCACTACAACCTGTCCCGAGTACATCGAAACCAAATATTCCTACAGCCGGACCTGGCCGTCCAACAAAATCTTTCAGTGCATGTGGTGAAAGAGCGAAGAAAATGAAAGTGCAGCACATTGTACAATCAAGCTCTGAGGAGATCAGTCTGGCCGCAGAAATGAAATTACGGAAAGAAGGCAAGAGAGATTCAGCATCGATTGTTAAAGAACTTCTTCTTGCATCGCCGAATAGGGGTTCGACAATTAAAAAATCTAGAAAGTGCTTATTTGAAGACAAGGCGTCACTGTCGCCGGATCAAGCTCTCGCATTAATGGTGGACGTAAATCTTTCGACTCGACAATACCGACGAATTCGGTTGCAGGCAGAAAATCTTAATTGTAAATTTTATCCCCCGTACCATAGAGTTGCAGAAGCTAAGATGCTGTGTTATCCTCAAGGGATTAAAATAACAGAAACTTCAGCTGAAATATTTCTGCAGTTTCTCATTGATCATACAGTCAGTCGTCTGTGCCAGATTTCAGAGATTAGAGATAAGCTGGATTTGTCTGACAGCACAACCTTTCATATGATCGTGAAATGGGGATGCGATGGTTCAGAGCAGAACAGATATAAGCAGAAGTTTTCCGAGGAAAATGCTACTGATGAAAGCCTGTTCAGTATTTCTATGGTTCCCATGGAAATGTATTGTAAAAGAGAAGACTCTAAATCAATAATATGGAAAAATCCTATGCCATCATCGACAAGGTATTGCCGCCCCATATCTTTCTTGTTTGCTAAAGAGACGGCAGAATTGATCAGTAGTGAAGTCAAGAAAGTGACACAACAAATAGGAGAACTTGTACCCACACAAATAGTTCTGAACGAACGCACCATTTCCATAACAACTATTATGATATTTTGCATGGTGGACGGGAAGGTATGTAACGCGATCTCTTCGTGCTCGTCCTCACAGTGTTGTTATATCTGTGGAGCAAAACCAACTGAAATGAATAATGAAAGAAGATTGTCAGAAAGAGAAATACATAAAGAGTATCTTTCCTTTGGATTATCACCTCTGCATTCCTGGATTAGACTTATGGAATGTATTCTGCACATTTCATACCGCTTAGAGATTAAAACATGGCAAGCAAGAGGGGCTGAAAATAAAGATATTGTGAACAGAAAGAAGAAAGAAATTCAGGAAAAATTTAGACATGAATTAGGCCTTTTAGTTGATATTCCTAGACAGCAAACTGGCAACACAAATGATGGCAACTCTGCTCGTACATTTTTTAGAAATCATGAGAAATCGGCAGAAATAACAGGAGTGAATGTTGATTTGATTAAACGTCTAGGAGTTATTTTAGAATGTATTAATTGTAACTATAAAATTAACTTGTCTGCTTTTCAGGCATATGCAAAAGAAACCAGAGAACTGTACCTCCACCATACGCATGGTATCCAATGCCTGTAAGCCTGCATAAAATTCTATTTCATGGTAAAGACATCATTCAAGCTTGCATTCTTCCAATTGGGCAATTTTCAGAAGAAGCCCAAGAGGCGAGAAACAAAGACAATAGGAGCTATAGGGAACACTTCACTAGGAAAACATCTAGAAGTGATACAAATACGGATCTTCTGAACAGACTTCTAATAACTTCAGATCCCTATATTGCTAGTTTGCGACAATCTCCAAAGATTAAACATAAAAAACTAAATCTTGAAATGCTAAATCTTTTAGAAGCTGAGGAAGGTTCTAAAATGACAGAAACCCAACATTTTGATGACAAATATTTATCGGATATTAGTAATAGCAGTAGTGAGTCAGAATAAATGCCCTTCTGTTTTGATTAGTTTTAAGGTTTCCGCTTTTGTTGTTTTCTTTCTGTAATTTATTGCCTATTTTATGAGAAACTATGTTGAGAAAATATCAGATGTGAAGAATGTGAAGAATATATTATTGTTTACCCTTATGTTAACGGTCAGATTTTTAAATATATATTACATCAAATGTTCCTAATTTTGGCCTTTTATTTTTGTTCACAATCATTGAAATCCCCAAATTATTGTGTGACACAGAAGAGAAAAGCTGCTTTTTCTTGTAAACGAAAGATGGTATTACACTCCAGTCGATTCTGAGCAGAACCAAACTGTATTATGAGATATGTTCTTCTTTTAAGGTCAAATTTCACACTAAATATTAGTTAATAAGAAAAAGCGCAGTGACACTCCAAGACGTTCCCCTTCAAAACGAAGCAAGCGGAAGAACACATCCCGTGTGAAAGATTCCATGTCCACAGTCCAGCAGCTGTGAGTCGCATTCTGATTACAAATGCTTTTCGTCGCCTATTTCGCAATATCCTTGCAGACGAAAAGATAGGCTCTTGATGTCGCATTGAGAAGAGTAATCAATCACGAGCGAAGATAACAAGTGCCGGTGCTCGCCTCTTTTCCTCTCGAGGGACAAGCGGCCATGCAGGCTGCGTGCGCGTAGCTAAGGGCGCGTGTACTAGGGGGTTAACCTGGCTCCTACTCCTCCAAATTCTACTAGCATAAGAAGATACATTTAAAGTATATGTGTACCAAATTTCACCTAAATATGACGTATGGTTACGAAGATATTAATTTTTTCCTGCTAGATTGCCCAAATTTGACACTGTGCGGTGGCACGATTTTTGACACTAGCTAGGTAGCTATGTCGAAGACTGCCTCTCTCTGGAGGAGAATTCTATTGGCTGGCTGCCATGATCGGCAGTTTTCCGTGGTTTCTCCGATCGACATCAGGCGAATGCCGGAGCAATAACCAATCAAATGGGCCACGGAACGCGCGCGATCTTTCCTTCCCCTTCTTTGTTATATCCTCGCCCCCTTACCTACACCACTTGCACTACACTAACACACATACCGGGAGATTGGGAGCTTGGTGGTTGTCCCAGCGGGGGCGGCATCCTGCAGGTGGGAGATACCTTGTCGAAGGAAACCCCTCAAAACGTTGTGTAGGTCGACGTCGGTTGTCACTATCCAGCGAGGGAACATCTGCCGCCATCCCCGCGATAAAACATTCATGGGACATTTTTGGGACTACTAACCACAGCAATGGAGGTCAGAAATACTAATTAATCACTCAATCAATCGAGTTCCTGGATATCTAATGAAAACATAGAAAACTGTCACATGATCGAAACATATTTTTCTTTCAATATCTACACGCATTGTAAATTAATGATATAGATATTCCCAAAAGTATAATCGTTAATCACAACTGTCACTTTCAAATTAAAACTGCTTCCATTTTATACTTGTATTGGGTAATGTAAATGGTAGGAAAGAAATTGAACATATTGCATTGGACTTCGTCTTCCTTCTCGTATTCTGCGAAAGCGTCAGATGTTTGGAGACGTTATCGTGCAACGTACTCTAAGCTGGCATCGAGAACTAGTAATTTGGTTATCATTTTTTATTTGTTGTTTAAAGCTTAACATATGCGTTCTTCCAACTCACTGATAAGGAAATGGTAAACTTTGTCATGTGGAAAGCGCTCCTGATATTTTTTTCACTTGAAGTAAATATTATTTAAAGGTTTTCGTACATATTTAGCTGCCAATGTTGTCTGGAAGCATTAAAAAAAAACATGAAAACTGAAGATTTTCCGTTTGGCACACCAGTGAAAATACTGGGCAACCCTTTGCACGGATGTGTTAGTGCTGTATGAAACAACGGCCTCCGCGCCGTGCCTCGCCTCGCCTCGCCGTCGTGGGCAGAGAGTCGGGGGTCCCCCTCCCCTTTGCGGACGACTGAAGTGCGATCGACAGTAGAGCAGAAATATCCAATGCGGAAACGATTGGGAGACTTTTCTTAAGAACGGCCGCAGTAAGTAAGTTACTAACTTCCTACAACGGAAATGTCTTTATCGCAAAATTAAAGATAAAATAATTGTAAATTGTAATTAATAATTGTAAAATAAAAGGGATAGTATTTTAAAATTACAATCACTCATACATTACCAATTTTCATCCCCAAGATTTGGGAACCTCATTAGATATGTGTGGTACATCGCTCACTACGACAATGGAAGACCTGCATCCTTTGTGACACCTGCACAATACGGTTGCCATATCACAGAACCATTATGTGAAATTGATATATGCGAATCATCTTTTTTTATATGTCTGTGGTACAAGAAAAATTTATTTCAATCATTATTCTCTCACATTTTTGTAGAACATACAATGAATGAAGTTTTAATTTTGAAATGAATTTGATGAGGACATTATTGTTGTGCTCATTCACGAGACACCACTGAAAGCATTTGCAACATTCGGCCTGAGGCGACGAAGGATTCGTTTCTTGCCCTCGGAGCGATTCACGTTGCGGCTGGGGTGAGGCGCTACGATACGGACTGACGCGCGGCCGACCTTGAGACGTATCATGTTCCAGGGATGTACATTTACCTATTTTGAAAGGAAAAACATGGCCAAAAAGAGGGATGTTTATTATTTTTTAAAAAATACTTCCAGAAAACTTTGGAGCGAAGATCTTGCATCCAGCCTTGTTTTGAGGTAGAAAAGATGAGGCAGTGTTCAGGGCCGTTGTAACATGCTTTTGGGCCCTAGGCTGTAAAATGTAATGGGCCCTTGGGCCCTAGGGTAATTAATGTACATCCCAACATAATTATCTTTGAATATTTATTTTATTAGTATATATTATTATTAAATAATAATAATATAGTTTATACATTGTATATAATAGTATATTAAATTTGAAATTTTAAGTACAATAATTAACAATAATAATATATTGTTTTTAAAACCAATATGACAATCAATGCTTTGTTCAAACGATGTGGACAACTCTTAGAGGCAATAATAACAAAATTATAATATTTTCTGCGCTTTTGACCAGTCCTATGCACACTTCCGATTTTCTTCTAAATGAAAGTCCCTTGATTCAGAAACGTACTTTCTTAAAAGTACTTTTTTAAGTGTATCGGTCTATGTTAGAATAGAAAATATAAATATATTAATATACTTTGTGTATTTATTTAAAACAGAAAATTTGTGTAAAGTTTAGAACATTTGCTTGTAAATCTTATAACGATTAAAATCCTATAAAAATTGAGAAAAAAATTCTACAAATTTGTGGGACCCCAAACGTTCCGGACCCTAGGCTGGAGCCTAGTCAGCCTAGTGGATACAATGGCTCTTGTAGTGTTTCGACATGACAAAGTTAGCATTCCCTTGTGAGTGTATGAACAGAGAATGGCAGTACGTTGAAAAGCAAATACTAATACCCATTCCGCGTGTGCTTTTGTAAAGAAAATATGATAAGAGGGCTCACATAGGACAAAACTAATAATGGACGGTGAGAAGATCAATTTATGTCTTTCTCAAATTTTCCACCAAAACGCAGAATACGATTGTGAAAAATACATTCTTCAGCTCGAAGTTACTCGTCGTCAATATTTCATTTCTTTGGAACTTTGAACTTTAAACTTTGGAACTTTGAATATTTGTTAGAGCTTTTATTATGTCACATCTTCCTTGTTTCAATTGTAGCGATCCTGAGCTTGCTCAGTCACTATTTGGCGATAAGAAAGACCTCGTCTGCGTGCTTCGCCGCGCGATTACGTAACCCGTCGCCTTATCAGCGGTCGCTGGAGGGGTGGCGGGGGGAAGACAGTTGTCCCCCCCCCCTACGCGGAAAAGAAGGGGTTGTAACCGCGGTGTCAGGAGAGTGCGCAGAATGTTTCGAGAAGCGGCAGCGTGAGGTAGCAACGTGAATTTGGAAGCTGATGGTGTGGGGCCGCGAGCTCCAGTTAGCGAGAAAGAGGTTTGGCCCAGTGGTGGCTAAATTCACACCGCAGATGCGCGTTCGACGGAGGCATCTGGTCTTGGAGTAAGACGTGGTTACAGAGAGAACCCGTGCTTAGGCCCAAGACAGAGCGTCGGCAGCCGCATTAGTTCGCTGTGAGTTGTGCGCTGGTGGCGAACGCCACGGCCACCGAAATAAGGTCGGTGTTAAAGACAAAACAATTTTGTATGTGATACTATAAAAAGTAATGAGAATTTGGAAGCAATTGACTGTAGAATGCAGGTTGAAGTGTTGTTCTTGTAGTTCACTGTCAGATTGTTTAATATTTTTTTTTGGCCATTAACACTCTTGCATAATGTATGATATACCCGACCATTGGTATTTCCATAATCATTGTGGACTATTTTCAAAAGATATTTGAAGTAGTGTGTCTTTCTAAGGGGAGAACATCACTTATTTATGATAGAATCTTGTCATGTTAATACACTACAAGTGCAGTTTCTGTCTTTAAATCAAAAAGAACATTTTGATGATAGTGTAAAATCCAAATCAAGTTAGAAACAATTTGGGTTATTTATGAACAATTAAAAGGTTATAAAAGTATATTTGCTATGAACTGTTGAATTTAAGTGAACTTAAATATCTTGAAATATTTATTGAAATTTGGATGCCTGTTGAGTAAAAATACAACATATTTTTTAATTTCAACCAAAGGTGTAGGTTGTAATAAATGTTTCACATTCATGGTGTAAACACACATGTTTAGTTTTTTTTTTTTTGCAATTTCTTTTGAATATTCTGTGTTTTCAAAACTATGCTTATTCATTTTAATTGTACACAACATATGTCTTTGTAATTGAAGTGAATTGTTTTGCAAGAAACTACTATGTAAGCTAATGCAGTGTATGTTGAGGAAGGGTTAATTGCAATTTTTGTAAACAGAAAGTGCTGAGGCATTTTGTCATCCGAAATGCCTGTGCTCTACCCTCTGATGTACTATTATGTGTACTCATCTCCCCAGAGATATCTTTGATTCAATTTGTTGGATTTCAATTTATTTTTGTCACAGAAGATGTTGCTGTGATGCTAGTTTGTGCCAACTTTGAAATTCATAATTTCTGCAGTTGATTTTTCCTCAAAAAGTTTTTTTTACGCTGTTCAGTGTTGTATTTTTCTTTGTTCATTTGTTTATCTGTGCATGTTAGGTAATTTTGTAATTTGTGTTTCTTTTTTTTTTTGAGATTCAATTATATTAATGTTTGTGGCTTTCAACTTTGTGTTTTTTTTCAAAATTTCAACAAGAGCCAAATTACCCACGAAATTTCCCCACGGCCGACCTACACGAACGGTCACACAATAGTATATGCGACAGCAGAGATGACATGTACAGAGTGTCCCACCAACTATGGACCACCCCCATAACTTCTAAGCGGTTCAGGATATCAAAATGCAGTTTTCAATTCACAATGTGGAATCATGGGGCAAGTAACATGCTGCAGAGAAATTGTCTATAATATTTTTAGTTTTCGAGAAATTGTATCATCTTAGATTTTTAAATGGAACTATATATTTTTTCGGCAGCAATGTATAGATCATGAAAAGAGGAATAAAATGATGTATCATATGTTCGTATTTTGATGGTAATTTGAGTATAAAATTAGACTTTCTGACATGTGATTTTGAAGTAAACGGTCTTTTCTTGTAGCAGCCCTTTCAACAGTAGCCGTTGGTAAGACGGCCTTCGAGACTGTTTCGTGGAGACAGGGAGTGTGAGACGAGCGGCCGTGAGGGATAGAGGCGTAACTACAGCAATTCATGGTCTTGACATGAAGATCATATGAACAAACATCAATATGAACGATCAGAATGAGAGAGTTTTGCCATTTGTTCACCTGAATTGAACTTTTCTTCTACTGAAATACCAAAGCAACGATAATCAAAAAGAACAAAATAAAAATAATTTTTAGGACGATAATCATAGTCCTTTCATAATCATAGTCCATTCATAGTCCTTTTCAAACTTATAAGAATCGAGCTCAGTATGTTTTGGCAAAAACAAGCTCTCGTTTTAAAACATGGAAAAGAAATTAATGATTAAATATTTTTATTGTAATATCTCGATTAATTCATTAAATAATAGATAGGTAGACATTTTCTATTATTATTTATTGTTAATAAGCTTCTTATTTAAACGCGTACAAAAAGAACAAAGCAATAAAAATTTTGAAATACTCTTGACAGTCTAACCAGCGTAAATTTAATAAACTATATCACAAATGCACATCTGCAGTCACAACTGTTAATACTGATTGGAGAGTTTCTCACTTTATAATGCCATGTGCTGCCACAAACTTGAAAATCCACGGCAGAAGGAAGTGTACTGTTTCTTTTCCATTTATGAACAGCAGTAGAGGAATGGTTGCGCAGTGGACGAATAATCATCTTAATCGAAATTGAAATTGAAAAGCAGTTAAATCAATGGAAAAATATCTTATTCTGATCGTTGAAATGAGTGTTTCTTAATGTGACCTTTGTGACAAGACCCTGAATTGCTTTAGTTAGGCCTCTTATCCCCCGTTGCCACCCCTCTGTCTCCTCTCTCTCCACGCAAGTCTTGACGCCATGAAGGCCATGAAGGCACTTTTCCGGAAGGCGAGAATTGCAAGGGCTGCTTCACGAAATATTGTCCTTTTAATTCAAAATCACATATCAGAAAATCTAATATTATACTCAAATTACTATCAAAATACTAACATATGATACATCATTTTATTCCCCTTTTTATGATCTATCCATTGCTGGTGAAAAAAATATAGTTCCATTTAAAAAATCAAAGATGATACAGTTTCTCAAAAACAAAAAGTATTATAGACAATTTCTCTACGGCAGGTTACTTGCCCCATGATTCCGCATTGTTAATTGAAAACTGCATTTCGATATCCTGAACCGTTTAGAAGTTATGGGGGTGGTCCATAGTTGGTGGGACAACCTGTATATTAAAACGATGGTTGAAGTTTACCCTTCCGACGAAGTAAGAAATGGTTCTAGTAAATGTTACAAGATATAGGTCCGATGTCTACTACAGATTCGAGGCAATATATTAATTTAGAATTCGTAGAAACTGTTATCCAAATTGCTTTGAGGAACTTCTTATTTTTCAATTATTTAGAAGACATATTCATACGGTAATGATAAACATAAAGACTCTCGTGAAGTTTTAATTTTTTAGTTATAATGTTCTTAACATTGCATCTTGAATGCCATTTTTACTTTTTTATTTTCTTTAGAAAATCATTATCTACTGAGTCATGTTGAAGAAAAAATAAATAGAAAGTCAATCCAAAAATTGTTTCCTTGATGTGTTAGAAGATATGATTCTTGTTTGGAAACAGAATTTGACCTCTTAAACAGAATTGTTGATAGTTTTCCGTATGGTAATTTCTTGTAACTACAAGCTTGACTAAATCGTTAGTATTTTCTAATTTCAATTTTCGATAATTTTAAAATTTGTATATTCAAGGGATTGTAGATAATTTTTTATCCATTATTTGTAATTAATCAAAACCATTTTTTGTGGATAACGTTTGTGCACTTAAAGTAGATCCTCTAAAATGTTTCTCTTTAATCACATCTTCTCTTTTTGGATTTCCACTCTGCTCTGAGAGACCTGTCACTTTTATCGACTGCAATACTGCACCGTGAATATTTCCAAAATATTGGGAATGGTTTATTTTATTTTGACATCAATTTTTTGCCAAAACATTTCAGCCAAACATTCGTGAATGTTTCTCTTATACTATATGTTACAGTGAAAAATAATATCTTCCCACATGAAAAATAATCGGTAAAGGAGAAAAAGCGTATTTGTCTTCAGTCACAGACTTTAAATAAATAAGAGAATTGGAGAGAAATTTTTATCGAGGAGCGGAACTTTTCAAATGCGATGGCTAGCGAACGTATGAATCGAACGGTGCTGCCCTCTGTCATGCATCTCGAGCACGTACGCGGCCGCCGGAGCATGCGAGGGCCAGTGGGGAATCGAGTCGGGGAGGGAGCGCTGTGGGCGCGTTGCAAATGAACAGTCCGTGGCTGCCGGACCCAGCACGGGAATTCAAAGCGCCGCGTTGACAAGCACTGCGCGTATTCGGAGTACGAGCAGATACAGCGAGACGTAGCTGAAAGATTGGGAGTTGGAGGAACTAGCGAGTCTGCCATTTTCTCTCGTGACATCTGAAGTGCTTTGTATGCACACATGTTAACACACATTTATTTGCAATGGTATCTCGACCGAATGACAGCAATAAAATTTCTACTTTTCATTTCACAAACTGTTTTATTTCGCAGACTTTTGGATCCAATAAATAAAAATAAATAAACAAATAAATAGGTGAAATTATAAATAAATTAATGAATAAACTTTACAATTAAATCAAATAATAATTAAATCAGAAGTTTATTATTCATTTATTTTTTTCCATTGATGAAAGTACTCAGTTTTTGCTCATTTACCCGGAAACCAAAATTTCCAAACAATTTAAACAATTGTGTTTCACTGAATAAAGAATCTGCCATTTTATTTACATTACAAAAAGATATTGATAAAATCAATTTCAGATTTTAGAAAGTTCAACATTTAAAAACACAGCAAACCATTGTGTAACTTCAGTAGTACTGGAAATGGTTTTAGAACGTCGTCTTGTGGTTGTCTATGCGCCCGTGAAGTCTTAAGAAAAACAATGTAAGTATGGAGTAAGCACTACCTTTCGTAACAATGTCATTGTCGCTCAAGTTTCATATTCATTGAAAGAAATAAAACTAAACGGTAAGTGGCGACATTGTTTCTGAAATTGGCAGATATAAAAAAGTCCTCAACATGTTGTCACTCTGCTTTCAATTCGACGAAGTTACATCCAGCCGCCTCCACCTGAGCCCCATCTCAGATCGGCATATCCGCCACATCTTCATTCTTGCCGCAGCCAGTCCGATCATCCTGCCTCCTCTCTCACATTGTGTTCGTCATATATATTTTATTAAATACGTGACTATATTTGTGTCAAGGCTTATGCCGTTGTGCATGCACCCCCTTCCAATAACCGTGAAAAATTTAATATAAACAATACGATAATTTAGCACGAAAATGTAAGAAAACAACTTTGCGTTCGAAATTTAAAAAAATACCAACGCAATCGGCACTCATCTCTCTTCATCATCATTGCTTTCATCTCTCCTCCATCAGCCATTACCACCCCAGATGCCGCCGTCCCCGCCATTTCCCCCCCCCCACTCCAACTGAAAAATCACAACCGTTGCCATCGCCCCTACCTCAAAAGCCCCGCATTTTCCCAGCGTTCTTGATTTGACGCAGCCAGGGACGGTGGTGGGCGGCAGGGGCAGGGGAAGGGGCGGGTGGTCGAGACCAGCGGAGTGCAAAATCCAATGTCGGCCTTTCTAGCCCGCGCCCCCAGGGACGCCCGGCCGGCCGGCCCGCCCACCGACCGCTCGCTGGCGCCCAAAGCAGATTAGTGCGTTGAACATAACTCCGGAGTTCGCGCTCCAGCGCCGGCCCTCCTGTCAATAGATTTTCGAGCACGTGCCGCTTCAGTGCAGTAACTCCACTGCCCCCCCCCGGGAAGTGTACATGGTAATTCACTCAGAAATGCTTTACAGTGAGGTGGTGACTAGGCGAATTTCATTTTTTTCAATCAATAGAAATGAGAAATAAATAGCTACTGTTTTCAGAAAATATTTCTGTATATTTTTCTTTTATATATAACCTTTAATATATTTTCTTACATCTCATATGCTTTAATAAAAAATGAATATTCATAAAATATAAAACGCCTATTATCTTATTAAACATACAAACATATGCTGCGTATCTCGAGCAGGTGCTGATTACTGGCCTATGTTGCTAGGGGGAGGTTGGTAAGGTAAATACAAGCTATAATACGCTTGGCCGTCGTTGAAGGCTGTGCTATCGACGTTTCGATCAACATTTTTCTTTACAAACAAATGTTGTATTGGCAATCTCAAAGTTAACGGTTCTTCCTCCTTACTTTATTTTTCTCGGGATTATATTGTTTGTTATTAGTTACTTCGTCAATGAATGCGAAAAATTACCAAAAGCCTTAAGTTTGAACATAATATTTTCTAATTACTATTGCCTTCTTCAAAAGGAAGCGGTCGTCATTGTTTATGTTGCCGCTTGTTGAAGTTACCAGGGAAATGTGTCATCGGGAGTTATGTTTTCTTGATGAGTTGCTGGCCTGTGTAGCAAGATGGGAATGTCTCAGTTCTTCACTTGCCCAAAAATGGCCCAGCTCTGAAAGTAAAATATTGTTCCATCCTTCTCGGTCTGGTGAGTTCGAGCTCTGGAAATTTTCATGGAGTAATGAAGTCTTAGAGACTGAATTTATAATACAATATATTCTTTCTTTAAAATACATTGTAGTAGTTCTAATTTCATTTCCTTTTATAAACAGAAGATGAAATTTGTTATTAAGTTTTTTTAGTGAGTAAAATATTTATTTTTATTCAAATATTTATTTAATATTTTTGCTTTCAAAATATTGTAATGTATTGCCCAATTCGTTCGGACGATACCAGCTCAAGAAGAGAAAATTGTAGAACCCTATCAAGCTTTGCTTCTTATATGCAAATCTATCGAAGGGTCTAACAGGAATGTCACTTTAGACAATTGATTTAATTCTGCAGCAGTTATTGTTGCACTGATGAAAAGAAAATTACCTTGGGACAGAAAAAAGGACAAAAATCATTCCTGATGAATTCCTGAAGACCAGTTGGATTATTTCTGAAGACCAGTTGGATCAACACTGTACGGATTTAGAGAGCGGAGGAGCCTGTACGGATTTAGAGGCAATTTCAATGTTTTATAATAATTAGAAAGTTTTTCAACAATATCAATGTTTTCAACAATTTCAGTGTTTTTCAAAAGTTCCGATCTTTTTCAACAGTTTCAATATTTTTTCAATTATTTTCATGTATTTATAATATAAAAAGATTTGAAAATACTCTAAAGAAATAGGAGAATTTATTGAAACAGGTCTATAATTTATTTTACATTTACATCCCACATTCAACGCCCAATAGCAAATGACGGTCTCTGAGACCGGTGTTTCTCTTTGTGTTATAAAAATGATGTTTCCATATACGTGTTTCCGTATAAGTGTTTACGAACAGAAAAAACATAAGGACATTTATGTACAAAATATGAATTTTATTCGAGATGGTTGAGCGACCAGTGCTGGACCACTTAAAATGGATTGACCCTATAGCTAAACGACAACACTGATGTCTCTGCAGTATTCTTCCTCATCCTGGTCCACACCTCTTCTTTCACTTTCTTTTTTTCTCTCTCTCTCACACATACACACACACACACACACACACCTCAATGACTACTCCACCTCATATTGGGAGACCCGTGCTGAGCTTGACCCGGCACGCGATATCTCAAGGGGGAAACTAAGGCAAGTCCGCAGTGTGCGGGTCGGCACCAGATCTCCTTTTCCAATGGAGGACGAATACCGCTGCCCCTGGGACGCAACATACACTGCACTTACGGAACTAATTATCATAGTTGCCGACGCGCCCGGAACCAATATTCACTCGCCCACCCAGCCTTGAGTGAGGAGTGTGAGAGTTGGACCTTTGTGGCAAGAGGCGCAGGACTCGGAAGCAGTGAGCAGTCGGTGGGCGGAAGGAATGAAGCCGGCTGCCCTCCGGCGCCCCGCTGCGGCCCACGCCGCGCCCACAATGCGCTCTGGCGGCGGCCCTCGCGCGGCGCGCGCTCCGCATTCCTAGTTGTCCGCCGAGTGAGCGACGACGCGCCCCTCACGGCCTCCTGGACGCGCGTGCGGTGACGCATTGTGCCCCGGCGACGACTCGCCCCCGCCGCCGCCGCCCCCGCCGCCCCCACCGCCGCCACCGCCACCCCCCCGTCGCCCCGCCGACGCCCCCACCACCCCCCGCCCCGCCCCGCCACCGCCGCCACCGCCCCTGCCGTTCCCACAGTCTCCGCCCCCGCCGTCCCGCCGCCACCCCGCCCCCGCTGTCACCCACACATCTAATTCCTCCGCCAACAGCCCCAGGACCCCACTGCAACCCCCCGCCGCCAACATCCCCGCCGCCCCCACCGCAGCTCCTGACCCGACACCTCCGCTGCCCCCGCTGTCGCTCCCGTTCCCGGTGCCGCCTCTGCTGCCGGCCCGCCCGCCACCTCCGTTGCCGACCCCGCTGCCCCCCCCCCTTGCCGACCCCGCTGCCCCCCGGCGCCGCAGCCGACACTATTGCACTGTCGCTACCGCTGCCCCCGCATCTCGTGCGTGGCGTGGTATGCAGACGCGTGGATGTTAACCTCACACAGGGACCTCGCCGAAGGAACTGCGCGGTCCTGGAGAGGGTCAGCGGACTACTTGCCTGCATACCCAGAGGGGTACGGGGGGTGAGCAGAAAATGCTATTACTGGTCAATACTTTTCAAGAAAACGCGCGTCATTTGTTTTACATGGATTTATTAATATTACCCATAAAAATGCATTCTAATCGGATCGGAAGACAAAACGTGTTTGATTTTTCCTCTTCCGATCTTTTACTTTCTCGTGTGCGTAGAATAAAGGAAGATACATAATGCTGCAGAAAATCGATTTGGATGTTTCCATGTGTGTATACGATTAGAGGGTCTCTAACACCGAAAAAGTGTATTTTTTTTTATTTTTCAGAAATGCCTGCTCCGCACCGTGGGCCAGAAATGCCTCAAAGCTGGCCAAAAGTCCAAAAACTCAAATTACAACCGTGGCGCTGAGATTTCGTCTATCGTTAGACTAATGTCCACCTCTTTCATAGACATAAGCAGAAATTCAGTGCACCGTTTCTAAATCCACGGAACTGAGCTGCAAAGTTGGGTTCAGTTTGCTTCTGATTTCTGTCGTGACGAATGTGAAACAGAAAGCCGATATTGGTACGATCAGTACTCAAGGACTTTGCAAGATACCGTTCTGCTGAATATCTTAGTTTGTAGAGAGAGGTTTTCTTATCTTCCAGTAAAGACTATTTCCATTTTTGTGAAATAATTTTAAGTTAATGTTATAAATATAAATTTGCGCATTTGAATACTACAATAGGGATATCGTAATTTTCTTCGAGGCTTTTAGTTGTTACTTTCGCTTACTTCCGGTTTGAGACAAATTGTTATAAGAAGAAAAAAGTGTGAGGAAAATGACAGTGTTAACACATTACAGCGTTTTGTGAGATACAGGCGTTTAAATTTTTTTCTGCGTAGTTTGCACTGCTTGCACTAAGTACTGCAAATTGCGTCTTCCTCGCATAAGTCACTTCCTGACGTATGTTAAAAGAGGTAAATAACATTTTTAAGACTTCTAAGACGTACAAAATTCGTACGTTTGTATTACAAAACAAACATTTATTCTTTTTAGACGAATTTTTTACAAAATGCTGAAAAATGAAATGCTGTTGGAGGCTCGCGATCCCCGCGACGCCAAAATACAGCAATTAGTCGTCATTGTCAATTTACTGATATTGATAAAATATCAAGTGAGCAATTTAAAAGACAATGGCAAACTATAGTGACATCGCCAGTTGGGACAAAAGCAGTAGAAAGTGTGGTAAATTTTTAAAAGAAAATTCAGCTTGGTTGAATGAAAGATTTATTTTGCCATCTTAAATTCCTACTCCAGAAGATCTTGAAGATTCTTCAAACCTAGGACGCCCGTAGACTTCATATAAAGCAAATAGTGAAGGAGCAAAAGGAGGAAAGAAGCAGGCCTTGAGAACTCCAAGCTTACATGCGCAGCTCAGTAAACACCAATTCCACGTTGCCCGAATTGGTTCATCGAACGGCCTTAGTGTACCCCACATATTTCAAGTAGGGACTGCTAAGGAACGATGTTAGCATGATTTCACTTTACAGAACTGTTACCGAAGTAAATCTGCAGTCTACTCTACCATACTGCTTTTCGAATAATTTTCGTTCACCAAATTTGTTTCGGCGCCCAGCTCAAGTTTGATAAGCAAGTGGGGTTTTGATGGTAGCCCTTGACCCAATGAGTAAAAACAGGAGGCTATTTCAAGCAATACAGACATGTTTATTAAGTTTTGATTCGATTCAGTTCTCTTAGTAAGGAAAAAACTGTTTTATGGCAAAATCCTCAACCTCCATAAATTCATTATTGCAGACCGATTAAGCTTCATTTCCGAAACCGAAACAGCTAAACAAAAATGAAAAAAACAACAAATATGCAAAATCAAATTAAACAACTTAAGTCTCCTCTTGTTTCGACTGACGGCTTTCTATGTAATGTGGTTTCCACGACATGCTCCTGATTATGGCAGATGGAAAGGTACGAAGCACTTTGACAACAACTTCAATGCAGAAATATTACAGATGTAAAGCAACTCCAAAGAAAATAAATTATTTAAATGAATTATTGCTAAGGATGAATTCTCTCTCCTTGTCTTCAAAAAGGAAGTGAAAGTACTTCATGCAGCGAAGATGAATTAGCAGGAAAATCTCTCATAAAATATCCCCTTCTATTATATATATATAAAAAAATATATAAATATATATAAATATATAAATATGTATATCTGTTGTAAAACAGATGATATTACTTATTTATATGTATTCACTTAACCATTTATTCAATTCCCTTTCATTTCTTTCCCTGGAAATGCGGGAATTTGGAGAGGGCAGTTTTGGCCATGTTTCGGCTCTTCTGGCCCAGTGTGCTCCGTGTGTATTGACTGACATTAACGTCTAAACAGTATGACAAATTTTTCGAAACGCGTATTTTTTGATCGATCTAGCTCAACCTAAGTATCTTGGAATTTTAATTTTTTTAAAATATGTGCGTACTTCTATACATTTTCGTGGATCATTGTCAAATTTATCAACAGCCCAAAATGTTTTTCTCAATTTTCCTTAAAAGACGGGTTATTTATAATTCTAGAAAATACTCCCGACCTGTCTATGTTTCAGCAGCTTGATGAGATATATTTGCTAACAAATAGCTGAAATATTACAAAATAGTACATAACTTGCAAGGTAATTATTTAAATAAACTCATAAATAATACGAAAATGTATGTGCTACTAAGGGAGAAGTTATTTTGTAGCAACGCTAGTTTAGATAGAGTTAAGAAGTCCCGTTTATAATTTGATTCTCCGAGAGGTTGCCTCTAAGAATAATATATCAATTTTTTGTCTGTTTTTATTACTTGCCATTTTGTTTGTTCGGTGCTGATCTTACGGGAACGCTAAGAAAAAATTGGGAATTTAAAAAAATCCTCATGCATGCTTTGCCTCAAATTTAAATTACTGTCTCGTTTTATAAACTGAGATCTCAGTTCGTATATACACACCTTTAGTGAAACAGATAAAAAGTACCTGGAAATCTTACCAAAAAATACTAATTTTCTTTGAACGACGAGTTAAAAACTGATTCATGTCTTATGAACCCAATATTAGAAGTTATTTCGACACTGTTCTAACAGACGTGCGTCATCAAAACATCAAATGCATTAAATTCCGAATAGTGTTGGAAGAAATTGAGTAAGAAGGTCATGAATATATGGTCAGATAGTTTTTCATTACATTCAACTTCGTTAATATTACTTTACATATATAATGCTGGGAAAAACTACTAAAAAAGGTTTAATGGAAATTTGTATGTAAGAGTAATGGATCTCTAGATTCAGAAATCTCCGTAGAGAGGGATTATTTCTCACATGTCGCCTGATGTCTGAGAATGTGATCCCGACCGCTGGAAAGCAATGCTTTTATCTGCACAAGATCAAAGAATTTTCAGTGTTTATTCCACCGCCCGGCGTGTTATTGAAAAGTTCTTGTCTGAGAGTAAGAGCACTTTCATTTGGTCACATATCCTTTGTGATGACCTATGATACAGCGAAGAGTATTACGCAAATTCTAAGAGGGGACAGTGAATTATGTGTGATCTTGAAGCGTGCACGCAAATTTGTGGACCTATTTTCATGTATGGTTAGTAAATGCAAACGCCTGATATTATGCAGAAACGAGAAATGTAATACGCTCGTGATATATCATCCGTATCAGGAGGGATAATAAATTAATGGAATACAGAGTTACGGTTGTGTAATTTTATTTGCGGATTCGTCAATTAAATTAACTGTGGATATTGCAAAAATAACATGATACGCAAACATTTTGCGTGCAGAAACAACGATAGTTAGGGCACGAATTGTGAAAGAAAAATGATGTAGCAAATTTTGCTATTATTATGTTCACATCATTAGTTAATACAAACATTAAGTTAATATGCGTTTTCTACAAAACTGAAGAAATTTGAAAGGAAATTAAAGTTTTGCAAATGCACTTCACTAAATAAGGTTCAGGTTGCCACTAACTTAGGTGTACTAAGTCTCGGATGTTGGGATATAAAATTATCTATTTAATTAAAATATAATGTTCAATTAACTAATTATTCACACTAATATGCAAGGATAGATGTATATCGGGAAGAGAGGGAAAAAACTTTCCTCAATTTTGAAATACTGTTTTAATTGTTAGCCTGAAATTTAAAAAAAGTTTTTTTTGTAATGGCAACACACACACATTGAATATGTAATTGTTTTGAATAAAATTTAGTAAAATTACAAACAGATTGCCGAAGAGGGAGTCTAATTCCCAGGAAACGCTTTGAATTCACCACGGCCTAAAATGTAATACTCCGTGAAGCTGGTAAGAGGCTATTACATTCTTATATCATTATGATCTTTAGTAAACTCTCTCAGAGAAGTTATTTTTTTCTGCCTCCCAAGATTCGCTATTCATGCTTTAGGTATAGTAATAGATTTTTTGTGAATGTATGGAGATCTGTCTGTGAGGTTATGTCGTTGGGGTAATATCAATTCAGAAAAAAAGAAAATGTGTACCACAAATATTTACTCACTTTTTTCAAAGCTGTTCACGTTCGATACGTTTCGAGGCATCGAAATATTTTGTTTTTGGTCCCGCGAGGCGAAGCGCAGCCTCTTTCTCGTTCGCCAGCGACGGAAATCACGCGGTCGCAGCTGGCAACTCCTGTCGATCTGTCTTCGTTAGGGCGCAATAAAAACAGTGGCCGCGCGACGGCCGCGGAGGCGACGCGACGCGACGGCGCGGGCGGTGGAAGTCAGTGGCGGCCGTTGGGTTGGCGAATTCGGAGGGACTGCATGTATGTCCGAACTATCAAAAACATTATTTTACCTCTTCAAAATATTTCTTGAACAAGGAAAACTATGGCATGTGGAGTGCAACCGATTTGCACGTGTCGAGATTTTAATCCTTATCTAAGACAACTTTTACGTTGATAACGGTCATACAATTGTGCTCGCGCAAAAATAACAGATAAAAAAATATATTTGCAGCAAACAAGACTAATTTATGAATATGATGAAATGGTCAGAATTCTTAGCTTAGTTAATAGCCGCAGACTCTGCCCAACAAAACCCTCGTAGGAGCACGCTGCCCCCATCCAACTACCAGTACCCTTCTTCAAGCCTCCATTGCCTCGCATACGCCAAATACGGACGGACTCCCGATAGTCCATGATGCTGCCCATTCCAAAAACATTTATCGTTCGCATAATCGGTCAGTTAAAACTAAATTCGTTCTAAAAATGTGTTTGTGGTATGCACAAACTAAAGAGTCGATTTATTGCAAGTTTAATACTTTCTGTAACTTTTCCCCCGAGGTTGTTTTTTCTGGCGAGGGCGCCGCCCTACAGCCTTAAGCAGCAGCCATTACTGGTGGGGAAAGCATATGGATGACTCACGTGCAAGAAAGCGCCCACTGAGGCGGACGCGAGGTTCCCCACGGACAGAAACTGGTAATGACGTTTCTTTTAAAGTCACTTTTTAACTTCTAGGTCATATGGCGACCACTATGATTGTTTTAATGTGATTGGGATCTGTAGAGGAAACACCTAAGGACAACACAAACATTCGTGTCAGAGGTCGAACCCATGACCCTTCGAACCGAGGCATCTGGGACCCTCGGCTATCATGGCCGGCTGGAAATAACAGTTACCTGCTGACTTGTAGTTTTTATTGATCTCTTTTGCCTAAATCATTATATGAATACTTTTGTAAATTTTTATGCACATTTTTTATGCGTGTAATATTGAGGTACGACGATTCTATTTTTGAAAACGATTGTTAATGTGACAGTAATAAAGATGGAATGATAATAACAATATTAAACAAATAATAAAAGTAGCAATAATAGTTTTTCTGATATTTTATTTGTCTATTTATTCAGAGATTCTCTTATTAATGGTAATGAAGAGGTAATTGAATTGATGTTATTTATTTTGCATATTTTATAGGATCTCATGTTTAAAATTTCATTGGATTGTTTCCGAGTCATTTCCACAATCTTTTACTTTCCCGTACATGTAGGTGTATACGGAATATATACTTAGTATAGGGAAAGTTATATAATGCTGCGCGAAAAAACGGCGAATTTCGGCAGAAAACTCTTATTAGAGGGCTTGGTAACCAAGAAGTGGATAAATACAGTTGCTAAATTGAGAAAAACATCTCCTAACACGTGGTGCAGCCAGAATCCCTATTTTGTGGATCATTGATACCAAAAAAACAATTGAAAGCAAAACGTCTGTCCGTCTGTCTGTGAAGAACGCTCGCGACTAAACCGTTCAGCCGATTTTCTCCTACAATGATATTTCCCAATCGATCTGACTGATCTCGTGGCCCCTTGAATTTGAAACCGGTATTTTAATTTTTGTCGGTACGTCACATGAAGCCTCTGGGACATTTTCAAAATTTAAAAAAATGGCCCAAATAATTTTGACTAAATTTTGTGTTGGATAGTTGAAGGTCATTTAGAGAGAGTAAGTCTCATGTTGGTTAAAATTCTAATTTTTCGAAAATTGAAAAAATTCAATTTTTTTTCGGCATCTTCCTACAACTACAATTATGAAGATACAATTTTTTTCGTAAAAAATATGTTCATAAGAAACAGGACTTCAAAGAAGGTCATGTTCAATTTTTCTAAAACATAAGTATTTTTTGCGAAAATGTGTGTCAAACAGACAGTTTTGTATTTTCTTTAAATAATTTTTTACAACCGCACAACGTATTAATTTTTGATTTAAATTGAGACCTAAGATAGTATAAAGGAAGCTCAAGAGAATGGTGCAGGTTTCATGTTCGTTAAATTGCCTGATTTTGCACAAATTTTAAAAAATAATAAATTTTCAGCAACAAATTTTCTACAACAATTCTTAAGATACAATTTTTTAAATTAAATATGCTCATCAAAACCAGATCTTCAAATAAGGTCATGTTGAAGATTTTGAAATATGAGTAGTTTTTCTATAATATTCTGGCAAACATTATAGCCCTCTGGGAATTCACTGCGTTTCGTTTCGGCGACTTCTTACAACTACAATTGTGAAAATATTTTTTCTCTCGAGGAAATGTATTTATCAGAAACTACATCTTGAAATAATAACATGCATATTTTTTGAAAATACGAGTAGTTTTTCTAAAATTTCATGAAACGTAACAGCCCGCTGCAAATTTACTGCGCTTCAGACAGCTGGATGCGTTGTAAATTAGTATTTGTTTGTAAATTATTCTTTGTTCGTTTCTTACATTCGACCTTTTGTTATACATATACACATACTTTTTTTTAGAAATTATTTATTTTGAAATATTTGAAATAAAAAATTACTAGCTAAGAGAATATCGACACAAGGGAACACAACAATGAATTCCGTTTCTTTTTTATTTATTCTAGCTTGGCCATTGGCCCTCTGCAGCCGCACGAGAACTTACATTAGTATGAGATTTATAGAAGAATCATTTGATACATGATGAACAATATTATTGTTTTTAAATATGGTAAATTATAGTGGTAATAAAGTTTATCACAAGAAAACACTCATCAGTTCCAGTTTATGGGGGATCGAAAAATTATCTTGGTAGCTTTCTTTTTAATCTTTGCGATGAGGATTTTGCTTACCTATATGAAGTCAATGGCCGAAGGGATCTTTAATATTTTCGAAGAGAATTTTGCGGTTAAGAGGCAGAAGTGGACGGGGATGGGTGTAATGCCAAGTTCAATATGTAACTGCGCATTTGGAATATACCAGGGAACTGTTGAAATGATGCGTAGCAATCTATTGTGAGAAATTTGAATTTTATTGATGTTTGTTCTGGCTGCGGCAGCCCAGACTGGGGAAGCATAGGAAAGTATGTGTCATATCATTGCTTTATAGATGTGACTATCCACATGTATTATTGTAGTGTGATGATTTATTGAGAATCGGTTTTATTTGTTGGGCTCCATAAGTCACAAGAGCTATTCGGTGTTTAATATTTTGCCCGCCTTGTAAGTATTTTATCTAACAAAACTCCAAGATATTTGACAGTTTGTTTGTGAGGGAGGCAGGTGATGTTTGTGATTTTTTTATATGAAATTTGGCGGAACGTCTGGTCTCCGAAAGGTGAATATTTTTGCATGTCATTACTTTGGATTTATTTGAATTGGCGAGGGTGGAGCCTTGGGGTACTCCTGCTTTGATGGTGAAAGGTGAGAAGAGAGAGCTCCAGGGAGACGTACAGAAAAAGTTCGCTTGGTAAGAAAACTTTCAATGATTGCGTGAGGGATATATGGAGTACCTATACTGTATAATTTGAAAATTAACCCAGGATGCCAAACGGTATCGAAAGCTTTTGCTATATCTAGAAAACTGCTGCGGTATGCTTGTGGTCATGGATACTTCGATGATATCTTCAGTTAGGCGTAAGATTGGAGGACTATGTTGACAATAAGGGTTGGAATCAAATGATGAGTGCGTATATGGGCATGTGACTGAGATAAGGTAAGAAGTTTAGTCTAGAAGCTTACATTTTCCGTTAAATAGCGTTTGAACGTTTTGGGTGCATGCTAATCGGTAGTTGGGTTCGTTTTGTGCTTTCCCAGGGTTGAGAATGGGAAAAATGTGAACCATGTTTCCATTTATCAGGGAAGTACGTTTGTCTCAAGGCGACGTTAAATATTGCTGTAATATCTTCTATTACTGTTAAAGGAAGGCGTTTTAATAAAAAAGTTGATATTAGGTCATGGCCATTTTGGGTAGCATGCTAATCGGTAGTTGGGTCGTTTTGTGCTTTCCCAGGGTT
>JAHLJT010000631.1:190659910-190941635 GCA_031308135.1 Acheta domesticus | reverse complement strand
TTGAATAGTTCTATACAAAATGGAAGACAGAAAAGCCGTCTAACACTAGTGTACGACACGTGGCAAAAGTGATTTTAATTTGCTCATAGAATTGCGCCATTCGGCCTCCCGGCCTTGTGTAACAACCGTTCCTACTTGAGAAATAAAATACTTTTACTATTCGAATCATATATAACTATTACCGCTAACCTTTTTCAATTTCCCCACGGCGGACCGGTGTATACAATGGCATTTTATTGCCCAGTGTGTTAGTACTTTTTACATTTTTATCAAGCTTAGTTCACGTAGATCGTATCTATATTTTTATTTTCTCATAGACGTGCCAATACACGGAAAACAAAAGATAAATTGAATTAAATCTAAAATGTTTACGTTTTCTTAAAATATTAATTGTGAAAAGAATATCTGATGACATTGTCAACGTGTAGAACCTTTTTACATGTAGAAATATAGAAGTACCTAACACGTGACGATCACACCAATTTTAAGAGAATGGCGAGGTCAAAAAAGTAATCCAAAGAACATCTATTATGATTAAGAATATTGATATCTATCAAATATTGAATTACCAATATTGATCAACTTTTATATTGTTTACTTTTCATTACTTTTCGGAGACCTGCATCTCTTGATACGAATTTGAGACACTCAGTATTCAACAATTTGAAGGAATTCTCCATGTAAGCTTTACGGATAATGAAACTGAAAATTAACAATGGGAAGGTAATATATTTTATGCTAATTTTCTATTTCATCGACAATTTTGCTTACCATAGTTAAACAAATTCAATAATTCAATTTTGGAACAGGACTTACTAAGGCTTCTTAAGATTAACTAATTTTGAATGAGTTGTTAAAGGGATATTATCCACATTGAGCACTAGAAATTGAAGATTAGTATACAGTAATATTCAGAAATACATCTATATGTGCTTTTATTGGCAGGCAGACCTGGAAAATGCGGGCTACTCTTTGACGAATCCGACAAAGTTCTTTATTTAACATTCAATTTTTTTAAATGTATGGAGCAGCTTTATTGAATTTCCTTGATGAAGCAACTGTAGGGCTCAGTAGCACAAGGGGATATCCGAGATTGACCTAGTTCTGAGATACTGAGATCTTTACTAGAACTTTCACAATGCAACTTTGAACACTTTTTAACGTTTGAACACAGTACTTGCATATAAATCTATACTGGATTTAAGCAACACATTACACTAACAAAATTGTATTTGAAGTTTTATTTAATGCTAATAACTCAATATCACAAAAACGTAGCATATTCACTTATTCTACTGAGCTCTTCAACTTATTTGCATCCTTTCATGGCGCCGCAAGTACCACTTCGCTGAAGCATTGTAAACACCCGCCCCCGCAGCGATGTCCCGAATCCTTTGGCGAGCGGAAAGGCCCGTTGCGGGCGCGCGCGGAGCGCTGCGTGGGCGCGGGGCGGAAGGAGGCCGCTGCGGAAATAGGCCTAATGAAGCGCCCTCCGCCGAGAACTGCCTTCCGCCAATTAGGCGGCGCGCGCCGCGTGCGCCCTCGCGCCGCCGGCCAATGAGCGCCCTCGCGCCGCGCCGCGCCACGCCACACGAGCAAAGAACGTAATGCGCGATCGCTGACTCGAGACCGCTTAACGAGCGGTGATCACGACGAGGAGAACATTCGCTTAGGTATGGGAGTGTGTGTTTCCGTAATACCGAGCTGTTATATTGAATTAACGCAATGGAAAAGAGGGAACGAAAAGGCGCTCTTAACAGACTTCGTTAAGGAAACGTATGTTAACCGCCGCCGTCAGTACAATTGAAACATAGGTGTTGCGGCTAAAGATAAGTAAATGCAGTTATTCCAAGAAATATTTTTGTTTATACAATTTTTTTCTTTTTAAAAGATGGTAATGCGAAAAGTGTTAACAACACAGCCGGTAACAAATAACATATTTTATTTATTACTTGCTACGTACCGACCATTAGATATTAATAAATATTGTGTAAAATATTAACTTCACGGAATAAGAGGAAAAGAAACGATGTTCCTCGCTATTACTTTAATTCTTCGTCCTTTAAGAATTTAACGATTACCGTCCGTTAAAAATAATTAAAACAAATGAGCCAGTTTTAGCTAAAGTTTGCGTTGCATAATACGGCCTTTAAAATACGTATATATTTCTATGCCTTTTTCTTACGAGAAGGTGGTATTAAGAAATGTGTCGAACTGCGGATACTCGCGCTCACACGGCCATTATTACAAGCAATGGACTTGGAGGTAAAACCTTCAACCGCTATTTGTTCCATATCGGTCTAGCGACTTTAACAACTACAATACGTAATTATTGATATGAGGAACCATATAACAGGTGGTAATAACGAATATTTGCTCGAGTTAGAAATATGTCTTTTATAGAAATGCATCTTCGAACTGTATAAAAGAACGGGAGAAATCCATGTGCTCATTAGAATGTTAATACACTCTCAAGTTCACTATTTAAGAGAAGAACGTTCATATTATGTCGAAACGTAGGAATCCTTGTCATTTGTCAATCGTCATTTAGGCTTCCTGCTTGACGTTTATGCGTTACATTCATTGAACTAGCAGCGATTCCCAGGCTTCATTAACATTAGTATAATATTAGATTGGTCACCAAGAAGAAAGACAAAATGGAAGAACAGAAGGGAGAGAATAAGAAGAAGAAAAAGAAGAAGAGAAAGAAGAGGAAGAAAGAAAAGAAAGAAAAAGACGAGGATGGAAACTAGGAAGAAGAAGAAGAGGACTAAGAAGGAAAAGGAAGATTTTCGAGAAGGAAAGGAAACCAAAGAAGAAGAAAGAAATGTGCGTTCTGTATTTCACTTTATAAATTATATACTCGGTACTTGATGGTCTGACAAGTCAATGCTGCTTGCATTTATAACTTTTATAAAATATTACGCAACAAAGATACCCTTCAATTTTACTTCACTGATTTCTGGAAACATAAGCTGAATACTAATGGGAAAATATTGTGAACGAAATAATGAAGGAGGCTGGAAGCAGCATCTTGCACTTCAGAGGAAAGTTTAAAACTTGTGGCATTGCCTTTACGCAACAGTGAATAATAATGCTTGGCGTATTTCATTCCATTTTTTGCGATTTCTTTTTCTTCCCCCTCCCCAATGACACGGTTCGTTTTGACCCTCCTCTATACGTGTATTCGATTATTTTTCTACATTTCTACGATCCTGTTCACCTCAAATTCTCTGCATAACACCACAGAGTTTACATTCACATTTCCTCCAAGATTCATAAACTCCTTCCTGGATCATCGTCTACATTGCCTGAAATTTTTACGAGTAGTTTGGCCACCATATTAGACCAACGTAGACGTATCTCATTGTATATATACATTATCTCTGTTCATTGCTTTTCTTTAATTTTTCACCCCTACTGTCCTCACATTCACTTTCGCAACTTCTGGTAAACGAGGTCTTGCTCCGCCTTTCCTTTGTTTCAGTTTGCCCGAAATATGTATGTATATATATACATACATATATATATACATATATATACATATATATATCCATACATATATCCATACATATATACATATATATGAATATGTGTGTATATATATATATATATATATATATATATATATATATATATATATATGATACATTTTCTTTCCTCAATCCTATATTTAGGTCTTGATTTTCTGCATTTGTTTCTGAACGTCAAATCTCATTTTACATTTCATCGATCGTTACTATACATTGACTTATATCCCATATATTCTACAAATATGTCTTACAGAAATTACAAACAGCACATCTTTTATGCTTTCTCCATTTCAAATAGAAGTCGGAAAACCTCAAATTCGATTTGAAACCTCCACATTTTCATGTCCAAAATTCTTGCTTTAAATAAAAACTGTGTAATAATATGAGTAGAAAATATATTTTTAAATGAAGTTAATACGGTTGCGCTCATAATGCTTTCCCTTAAAAAATCTTCTCCCTGGGCCCGAAATCATTGAATCCATTATAACTGAATCCGCCACTGACATAGACCCCCCCAGCGTCTGGCCTGCCTCAGCCCGAATCCCGCTTACCCTAGTCAGGCTGAGCGGCTTCGTAGCCGTCGCCACCTCCGCAACCTCGGGCCCTCGCTGCGCCCCCGGCGACACGTCGTGAGGGGCGGCGGGTGGGCGGAGGGCGGGGGCCGCTAGGTGGCATTAAAGCGAGGGCGTCAGCCGGGCGGACAAGGAGCCCCGCTGAGGGGGCGGCGGCGACAAGGGCATCTGCCACAGGAGAAGCTGACGCACGGAGCGCTGTGCTTAGGGTCGGGCACAAGGCGGAGACGGTTAGGCGAAAGGGGCTTTAGAAATCAGGACAAGGGCGCTGAAGGTGGGAGGTTTAGAGGAAAGTGTTTGTGAAAATGAATGTGCGGAGTGTGTGGATTAGAAATAAGGAGATATTTCAAATTCAATGTTTCTTAATGTGAAACTAATAAACCCTATTCGCATTGATAGCGCCACTAGTTGAATTAGAATTTCAATGTGAAAGGAAAAAATATATGTGCTGGAATTTTTTTATCTTGTCCCAATTGTTTTACATGAATTTGGCTTTTACCCTTTTATGCCTCTGCCCGAGTTTGACCCATGCGGTGCTTGTTTGTCGTAGTGATATGAGTGCCGGCACGTTGACTCTGAGATCCGAATTCGGGTCGTGGAACGGAAAGAAAATTTGCTGGTTGGAAACACTTTTGCTGGTTTGTGTAGTATTGTAATAGCATTTAGAACCATTTAGAAAGTGCGAGAAAGTATGTGCTTTGGTAGCACCACTAGTTTTCTTCTTTACCGCTTCTTACGCAGTACATAGACAACGATTATAAATATGTTTATATATCAAAGATGTTGCTGGCTTTCGTAACTATAATCCGATAATCTACTGTGCCATCTAGTCAAATGGCTATAATATTCAAGAATATTTTTATGACTGTATATTTTTATTTGTTTGGGAATGTTAATGTGTATAACACCACAAGCATTATCTCACTTTTGTTTTTGATGGAGCGTCATTTTAATTTCAAATGAAACACGTCTATTCCGAGGAATTTAATTAAACTTGTAGAATTTAACTGTCATTTCGTAAACAGGGACAACAAATTTCTTTCCTACTCAAAAAGTTAGTCATCCTAGAAACGAACATACGTTGGATTTTCTATTACTAAATTCGTCGTCAAGAATTTCATAAAACGAGTGTTACATACGAAATCGGAGTCGTGGATCCAATATGGAAGTAGAAACCCCAAAAACTGTAGCACGGACCAAATACCGAATTTGCAGCAGTAAAGATATTTTCAGTGGAACATAAATATCTTTACCTCAATTATCCCTTTATTCGAAATATATCTTAAAATACCGGTCTAAGACGTTATATACCAGTATTTGTGGATGTACTTTTCTTTTATCGGACGTCTATACCCAACAAAATACCTCTATTTAAACCGGAATTTTCATGAAAAATCCCGGAATATCAGTAGAAACATTTCGTTATTTTTCGGGAAATCATTACGATTTTTACCGCTCAGAGGAACAAGTGCTGACACGGCAGGATTCGCGACCAGGAGGTCCGAGGGTCCCAGACTCGACGCTGAAGAATTTTTGACACTGATCATACTCTAGGCAGATTGAATTCTGCCATTGGCTAGAACAGATTTCTAGAGGGAGCGTTTTCTAAACTACAGTTTTCCATGGTGTCTCAGATCAGAAATATGCGAATTCCGGAGTAGTACTTTAAGAAATAAGTCACTGATCGCACTTGATCTTTCCTTCCTCATCCTTTTGCCTTAAATACACACACTATTTCACACACTACACTATTAGACATCTCGAGAGACAAGTCAAATACCCGAAGTTGTCCGGTTGACCGGGACATATTTAAAGGGGGAACACCCTCTAAGCCATATAATTTTACATAGAAAGCGGTTCAGATTTACATACGGTGTATGAAGACATACAGTTTAACGCCGTATTTCACATACTAGCGAGAGAGGAGCACCTTGTCTGGATTTATTTATTGATTAGTTTATTGTATCTGACAGTTTGCACTTCAACTGTCATTAGCCCAGTTTGTGTAGTGCATGTTTTTCTTCCCGGGAAGTGGCGGTGCTCCTGCGACGCTGGATCGTGAGATCCGAAATCGACCTACACGTCGGCTTGCAGGGGATCTCTCCCTGCGGGAATCTCTCCCAGCGGGGCACCGCCCCGGCCGGAAGGGACAATAATCTCCTACTCCGGACTACAATCTCCTCTGGTCCCCAGCCATGAAGGAAGTGCAGAGCATGCAAGTGTGTGTGAGTAAGAAGAGAGAGGTACTTCTCCATCTCATGAACTATATCATGTACTCCACTTATAGGATTAATGACCTTAGCAGTTAACGCACCCGAAAACAAAATAACCAATAAATCATTCGAGGTGGAGTGTGGCAAGGAATCAGTGGGTAGGCGCTTTTGCACGTAAACAGATGCATGAGAATGCACGGCGCCGGCACAGCTCAGTGAACTGACGTGACGGAGGTGAAATGGCGAGCTGCCGTAACGAGTCGGCGGGCGACAGGCAGACCATGGACCCAGACCGAACCACAGAGATGGAATGATTCAACAGCCGTGCAGAAGAAAGAAGCAAATCAATGGATACCTGTTGCTCCAGAATGAGTAAATCGTGATTAATTATGACTATCAATTCTGATCAAAACTGAGCCATCAATCGTATGTAATATAATCGATCAATTTCGAGTCACAAACGTCTGCCGCTTTTAAATGTTAAAAAACGTAAACATGAATGAAGGTAAGGAACTATTCTATATAACTGCAACGCTTGAGAACTATCGAAACCTTTTAGGATTTTACAAAAACTTTCATTTCTGCATCTACGCAAAATTCAATAAATAATATTAGGACATCTTTCATCAAGGAAAAAATCATTTAAACAACAGAATCAGATTCTAAGAAACATAACGTATCCATTTTGTTTTAATTCTATGTAAGGGAAATTTAAATTTAGCTATAGAAGCTCAGTTAAAATTTACATCTTGGTAGGAATTTTTAGTTGTATGTGTTATACATGTAGAACGTAAATATTTTTACTATTATTTTTAAAACATTAGGTCGATATATTGATCAAAAGTGATAAAATTTACTAATATATATTCTTAAATATGTTATAATCGAACACATACGGCATAATCATTCTGAATCAAAATTCACAATGCAACCAGCTAGACAAAGATCATTCTGTTCCACAATGTCTGGTATACGAATACAACAACAAAGCATCTCCACAGTGTTTGATTCGATGAAGAAATGCACGATTTACTATTTAAAACTAACTGTTAAAGCATGGACTAATTATTTTATCCGTATGAAAATGTTTATATCTCCTTTTGTACGTGTTAAGCATGAACAATATATAAAACAAATACTAACCATTCCATAATAACGACCTTCTTAGGGTAAATCATAAACTGTATGTCTCTTTCGTTAGCCAGCTTGTATATCGCTGAGAAAATATCCTTTGACTATCGTTTTACTCTACTGTGCGAGCAACGCAAAGCAGAGTCCAGGTGCAGGTGTCAGCGGCAGCAGGAGGCGGGCACTGCGAGGTGAAAGTGGGGTTAGTTGGAATGGCAAAGCGTGGCGGCAGCGACGGGGCAAGGTGGGGTTGAGTAGTGTGTGATGATATCTCGTGTGTCGGGCGGTGTGTCGGGCGGTGTGACGGGCGGGTGTGACGGGCGGTGTGTCGGGCGGTGTGTCGGGCGGTGTGTCGGGCGGTGTGTCGGGCGGTGTGTCGGGCGGTGTGTCGGGCGGTGTGTCGGGCGGTGTGTCGGGCGGTGTGTCGGGCGGTGTGTCGGGCGGTGTGTCGGGCGGTGTGTCGGGCGGGGTGTCGGGCGGGGGTGTCGGGCGGGGTGTCGGGCGGGGTGTCGGGCGGGGTGTCGGGCGGGGTGTCGGGCGGGGTGTCGGGCGGGGTATCGGGCGGGGTGTCGGGCGGGGTGTCGGGCGGGGTATCGGGCGGTGTGTCGGGCGGTGTGTCGGGCGGTGTGACGGGCGGTGTGTCGGGCGGGTGTGTCGGGCGGTGTGTCGGGCGGTGTGTCGGGCGGTGTGTCGGGCGGTGTGTCGGGCGGTGTGTCGGGCGGTGTGTCGGGCGGTGTGTCGGGCGGTGTGTCGGGCGGTGTGTCGGGCGGTGTGTCGGGCGGTGTGTCGGGCGGGGTGTCGGGCGGGGTGTCGGGCGGGGTGTCGGGCGGGGTGTCGGGCGGGGTGAAGGGCGGGGTGTCGGGCGGGGTGTCGGGCGGGGTGTCGGGCGGGTGTCGGGCGGGGTGTCGGGCGGGGTATCGGGCGGGGTGTCGGGCGGGGTATCGGGCGGGGTGTCGGGCGGGGTGTCGGGCGGTGTGACGGGCGGTGTGTCGGGCGGTGTGTCGGGCGGTGTGACGGGCGGTGTGACGGGCGGTGTGTCGGGCGGTGTGTCGGGCGGTGTGTCGGGCGGTGTGTCGGGCGGTGTGTCGGGCGGTGTGTCGGGCGGTGTGTCGGGCGGGGTGTCGGGCGGGGTGTCGGGCGGGGTGTCGGGCGGGGTGTCGGGCGGGGTGTCGGGCGGGGTGTCGGGCGGGGTGTCGGGCGGGGTGTCGGGCGGGGTGTCGGGCGGGGTGTCGGGCGGGGTGTCGGGCGGGGTGTCGGGCGGGGTATCGGGCGGGGTGTCGGGCGGGGTGTCGGGCGGGGTGTCGGGCGGGGTGTCGGGCGGGGTGTCGGGCGGGGTGTCGGGCGGGGTATCTGGGATGTGTCTGAAGGGGTACCGGGCGGAGGCGTGGCGCGGCCTAGCGTGGCTGGGTGAGTGAGACGTGGCGGGACGGGTCGGAGCAGGGCCTGGGGGGCGTGGCGGCGGCAGAGACAAGCGACAGGCGTCGGGAGGGGAGGCCGAGAGACGTCTTCACCCGGAGACGCGCGTTGGAGCGCAGAATGCCTCGCACCTGCAGAGCGTTCGGGTGACTGGCAAAGAGATGCAGCATCTTCCCGTCTACATGGCACTGAATTATGTAACGACGAAGAAAGGTTTATATCGCAACACACGATTTCAACTGAAGGACTTAGAATAAGATCAGTCACTACAGCCAAAAGAAGGCTTCTGCTTTGTAAGTGGCAACGTTTGTTAATGTTTGGCTTGTCTTTTTACTATGATTTTTTCATAGAGAATGCCTCAAAATATTCGGTAACAATATCTGGGGCGAGTAGATAGGTTTTATACAAATAACATTTATAATATGTGTGAGTACGCAAACAAAAATTGTCATTTGTCTCCAATTGCATGGCCTTCCCCATTTGTACAGATGTTTGGCAGGTACATGCAGTCTCCTTGTCTACGTCATAGTGTGACTTCTCGAACATCTGTAAACAAGGAATTCACAAACATCAAGGGGAAATTTCACATGTGTAACTGCATTAACTGAAATTTCCCACAACATGTTTATTGCCAAAAAACGTATATTTCCACCCCTCTTACGTGCTCTAGAAGTTTGTAACTTTTCCTTCACATCAGGAAGGACTTGGGGAGGCATAATGATGAGACGCAAATTGACTAAAAGCGTTATATTTACATTCACAACTTGCAGGAATTTTTCTGTGGCTTATTGTGGCTCGTCTTGTTTGTGCTCCAAGTCTTCCACATTAATTAATTAATTAATTAATTATACTCATTCGTATATTTGCACAAAGTAAATCATTTAAAAAAGTTAAAATAGTTTTATTACAGATCTTACCTTTGAGGTTTTCTGACACGTTGTGCTACAGAGTGGGGATATCCCAAATACTTGACAGGGCATCTAAAACTTCATTCCATAGATTATGGTCTGAGATACACTTGTGTAACCCTGGTTTTATGAGCCTAGGACTCATTGTTTCTATTGTTTGTAATTACGCACTAGGGGAATGCCTGTTGCCGCGTAACGTTTGCTGTGGATTGTAGTGTATGCGCCTTTTTTTTGTTACACCATAATCTGCCAATTATTTTAGTCTTCAATTAATTTTTAATAGATGCTGAGATGAAATTCCCTATCAAGCAGTATGAGGTATTTTGAATTAAGCAGGCAATTCCACGCCACAAAGTTGAAAATAATTTAGCTACGTCTCTGAATACACGTGCTGTAGAATGTGGGGAAAGGTCAGAGGTAAGGTACACATCTATATCATTGACAAGGAAAGGTTCTGGTAGAGTCTCGTCTCTTAGACACATGCCTTTCACTATTTCGTTCAGCTCTTCGCTTATGTCATTTGAAACATGTGGCCCTGTGGACATTTAAATGCTTTATTGGGCTGTGAGTAAAGCATTTGAAACAGCTATTCTCTTTTTCAAAGTATTCCGAGAAAGAGGATGTGAACAGGCACCTCTGCGCGTCTAGGTTTTCAATGCAGTTTTCTTCGTCATTCTGCGATCAAAGTGAAAATATGATGAATGCCCATTGTAAAACCTCACAAAAGCATCGTGTACAGAAGACATGCAGCAACATTTAGAAGTCTATCAGAATTCGGCTGCTTTTGCGTATTCAACTTTTGAGAGCGAGAAACAAAGGGAAGTACATTAATTTAACCTTTTTCTTATCAATGGTACCCATCAAATATCATTACATAGTTATTGTTTTTAGGTAATTAATGGTTCTCAGCATACGACACTCATTTTTATTTAGATTTCTTTGTGTAACACTGTTGGCACATTTCGATCGGTGCGGACAAGTTCCTGCGACTTCCGCCCACCTGGGCACTCCTTGCGGTAATCCCGCTAAATTATGGGAGTTCCATGCTACACCAGTGTGTTATGGGGGCGCCAACTCCAAAGTTCGCGCGTCCCACTTTAAAAAAAATCAATCATCAATCAATCAATGAATGAAATGGAATGAAAACATTAATTGAATCATTATTTCCCCGCGCCTTGAAGCATGTGACAGTTCTTCCGCCGCCCGGCCAGGTTGCAATCAGCTACCCTCGCCGCCGACACCGGTGACGTCACTACATCGCCACCGTCACCGCCGCCACCAACACCATCGCGCCAGTCGCCGCCCGTATCTCTCCCCCCGCCTGCGTCCGCCCCCCGCCGCCAGCTAGCCGGCTGCCCGCCCCCCTGCGCCCTGCCCGGGGTCTGAACCCGGGGCAGCGCCAGAATACGGGTGGACAGCGGGCGACACAGCTGGTGGAGTGTGGGCCAAGCGGAAGGAGCTATGGTGGACTGGGAGCATGAAGCATCCACGGCGGTGAAGGGCATTTTTCACGCTTTCTGCATTTGAGACCCTCTACTAGACAGCTGTGTAATTTGTAGGAGCTGTGGTGCTGTGACAGTGGTGTGGTTCGACAACCCAGCCATGTGTGCCTCGTAACCTTTCAATGTTACATTCATTTGGTTTTTCTTGCTGTGTTAGTCAGGTAGCATCGCTTGGTCAGTGTGTGCCTTTAATTTTGTGCTTCGCAACATTGCAAGAGTTTTTGTGAAATTGTTAAAGTTTTGTTTTGTATTCTTTGACAAACACTTCATTTACGAAGGAAAACCACGTTCATACCAATTAGCCTTAAGGTAAATTTACAATTTTAGAAATGTTTACAAAACAAAAATATTAATAGAGTACTTATCTAGTTTCAAGTAACCTCCATTCTGAACAATGGCAATGAAATATTCAACTTATAAAGCATATAATTAAAAGTATTTGTATTTTCTTAATTCCTATTCATTAATATTAGCTTACCGTTATATATTCTCCGAAACTAGAACTCTCTTAATTACAAAGAGTCAAATTATTCCACGTGAAAAACAGGATAGATTCGGAAGCCTGACGAACAAAACAAACCGAAATACGATTCTCCGCCTCAGTAAAATAAAATACGGAATGAGATATGTTGAGAACAAAACAGTATGTTATATAATGGAAAATTTTAATTGAATTGCTGCATGAGAACCTGCAATTGATTCCACTGTATTTCGTTATTTTCTTGACAAACGAAAATTGACTATTAAAAAAGTTAAAATATACACAACTATTTTGCTTCATACGCACCTTCATTATATTTATAACATCATTTCTATATGTGTTACCAAATTCAACATTTCAAGAGCAGAAACTAGTTGATCAATAAACGTACTAAACACTTGTATGAAATGACTTATAAAAAATGAAATCTCCTTATAAAAAATAATCAACGCCATGAAATGACTGCTTCGATTTGTTTTAAAAACCTTTCAAAGAAAACATTTTATCTCTTATTTTCCAAGTACTGATACGACGTCATCCTGAAGCTGAGAGCATTTTCATTAACCCACACATTACAAAAATGTAACAGGCATTTCCTTATATTTCAGTTAGATTAAACAGCCGTTTCATTCACCTGCCATCTCAACCCGACTATTTGCATCGGAACGGCTAGTTAACCCACAAAAGGCAAAAATATCCTACCATTACGGTAACGGCCGGAGCGCTATCGCCACGCAGTGGAAAAGGGCGAGGATCATACGTGTCCCCGGCGTATGCTACGCAGGAAGATCTCGCGACGCACAGGGAGCAGCGGAAATTCCGCTCCAAACTGCCTTCCGCGAGTCGTAACGGTCAGATAATCCACGGCAACGAGGGCGCGCTGCTCTTTTTGTAGTCGAAAGGATACATTTCTGGGAATGCGCAAGCGGATCCTTTACAATAACGCGATCACCGCAGCAGCGCGGCGGAGCGCTCTGGACGGCACGCCCTAGAGAGCGCCCGGCCGCTCGCCGCCCCCGCGCAGCACAGTGGGTCCCGGCACACGCCCACCGCCTCTCCGCTCCCAACGCCCCCGCCCACCGCACCTCCCACTCCACTCTTTCTCGCCCCGCGCCGCCTCCGCTCCTCCTCCCACCACGTTTCCTTCTCCGCCCCTCCTCTCACAGCCTCTCTCCCGCTCTTCCCACCACTCCTTACTCCGCGTCTCTTCCACTCTTCCTCTATCGTCTCTCCTCCTGCGCTCCTCGCTCGCTCCTCCGCTCCTCTGCGTCTACTCCGTTCCTCCGACCAGCACTTTTTTTTCCGTTTCTCCTCCAAACGTCCCTCCTCCATTCTTCCTCCCACCGCGAATCCTTTTCCACACCTCCTTCCACCGCGTCTGCTGCTCCACTCCTCAACCCACCACGTTTCCTTCTCAGCCCCTCCTCCCACCGCCTCTCCTCCGCTCCTCCCACCGTTCCTCCCTCCGTGTCTCTTCCGCTCTTCCTCCACCGTCTCTCCTCCACTCCTCCCCCTGCAAGTTTCTTCTGCTCCTTCATCCCACCGCGTCTCCTTCTCCACTTTTTCTTCAACATCTCTTCTCCCACCGCGTCGCCTCTGATCCTCCTCCCAGCCAGTTTCCTTCTCCGCTTTTCTCACAATATCTCCTCCTCCTTCTGCTCTTCCTCTACCGCCTATTCTTCTCCGCTCCTGCCCCTTCACGTTTCTTCTTCTCCTTCCTCCGCGTCTCCTCCCCACTTTTTCTTCAACACCTCTCCTTCTCTGCTCCTCCTCCCATCGCGTCTTCGTCATCGTTCTCCGTTTTTCCTTCACTTCTCTTTGTTCGCTCCTCCTCCCTCCGCGTTTCTTCCGTTCCTCCTCCCACCACCCCCTCGCACTTCCTCCGCCGCGTCTCCGTATCCGCACCTCCTGCCACCGCGTCTGCTTCTCCGCTCTCTCTTCCACCACGTCTTCTCCGCTCCTCCTCCCACCCTAACTCTTACTTCGCTCCTCTTCCCCGAGCATCTCTTCTACGCTCCTTCTCTCACAGCGTACTCTTCCCCCTCCCTACATCTCATTCTCTGCTTCTTCCACCGAATCTCTGTTCCTCCTCCTACCGCGTATCCTTTTCCACCTTCTTTTTCTTCATTTTACATTTCTAGTTTCATTTGTTCCTCTTCACCTTCTTGTTGTTGATCATTCCCCTTCTTTTTCGTTTCCTCCTTCTTCATAATACTTTATCTCTTCTTACATTCTTCTCTCATTTTATTTCTGTTTATTCCTTTTCTTCTTTCAGACCCTACATTCCTACTTCCTACTACGTTTGTCTTCCCCATCAATATTACAAAGCAAATACATCAGTACCTTGCAAGAGAATCCCAAGATCCTATCGAGGAGTGGTTCGTGCTGCCAGCTGTTCAAAAGAGCTCACAGAGAATATTTTAGTACTTCCAAGCAAAGAGTTCAAATGGAATATACATTTCAAAGATATTATTGGTATAAATAGCTCGTTTTGCATCTGTTCTTTGCTTTTATGGCGAAATATGTCCAAATATCTTTTTGTAAAATATTATTTTTCCATATGTTTTATTTGCAAAGTGTTTCTACAAGAATATTTTTTTAACGTTATCCTAATTTCATGTAATCTCTCAAACCTACATCCCAAATATTTTTTGTTCTCATTTCACACTCAACTCACGCAACGGTTAAATAATTTGTTTATAACAAGTCACAATTGAATTCTTTATCCCAACCACTCCACAGTGCCTCCCTTTCCCACCGTCGCTGTAACGCACTACATTATGAGAGAGTCGTAATTGCGGAGCAGGCAGGATAGAAATGGAGCCACCGAGGCGTAGAGCACTCACAAGCGGTCACAGACTCTTAGGTCCTCGGTTCAGGTGGCCCCCAGTTGGGCTCTTGGCTTCGTCGTGGCAGGGGCCCAATACTCTGGGCATAGAGAAGGGACTTGGTGTCCTCGGGCATGTGAATGGCACGTTGTCATACAGGCAACATTGACCCCAGTGCTAGCCCGGATAGCTAGTAACTCTGAACTGGCAGGGCGGTCCTAGACCCAGGCATTGTATGGGGAGGTTGCCGCGAGGGCTAACTGCGTTCCGGCGGGATCCGGATGTTGGTCGGAAGGTGTACTTGTACACCCGACGAGGGTGCGGATTAGAGGCTAACGCGTAGGTACCCACCCTGGGTCTTCGGTCCCCTAATAAGGTACAAGTGCTAGGGATGCCTATTACGGCAAAGCACGTACAGACGGGGCGGTCATTACAGTTCGAAGTACAGCGCCCCTACAGGCAGCGATGATTGAATCTCTGGCTATTCATGAGTCATTTGAAGTGAACAAATGTCAGGTTTCAGGGTCAGCGCCAGGTTTTCTCGAGGTTCTCTCGTTTCTTCTGTCTTACCTTCCACTATATATCCTCCATCACTCAAAACGCTCTACCCGTCTATCAAAACCACTCATCCCAGATAAGATCGCTGAAAGCTGGGACGGAGAATCACAATAAAAATAAAATGCAGAAGATGCACGGGAACACTAGTAGCATAGTGGCCAGGGCGCCAGCTTTCCATTCCTGAGTACTGCGTTTCAAATACGGACGAACATAAATGTTGATTTCGAAGTGAATAAAGTAGGTTCGTAGCAGATTTTCTCAGAGTTCCTCCTACTAAACTTTTTTCTAAACAATAGAAATAAACAGCTAGATTTTTTTGAGAAAACGAACACAATCACTAATATTAGTACACTGGAATATTTTGTGTGAATCATATCTACAACAGGCTTGTTTGCAAATATAAAGAACATTGACATTAAAATAATATTTTTCCAGTACTTTAAACTAAATTTTCATTTCTATATTGATATAACTACGATTTAAATATAATAGTTAAATACGTGTAATTAATAATAAATAAAATCGTGTGTATTATGTACTTTAAAGTTCATAAAAACGTGTACTTGCAGCTATAAAAACAGTAGTGAAAATTATATTAAGTTAGTGTTGCTTAGTGGATGGGACAGGAGCCGTCAGGACGACGGACAAGCCCAAACAAGTTCAGTCTTGCAGCGACGGGTCAAACAATAGAGAAGGAAATAGAATTAAGAGAGTGCAGCAGAAGCGTGCAGAGCCGCGGGCAGCGCGGCACGCTCGGTGCACATGCAATGTGGCTAGTTTTCGCTGGACGCTGACAAAGTGACACGCGCAGTAGGAACACACCGCCGCTGGTTGTTGTGCAAAGACTGACACGGAACACGATAGAGGGGAGGTGTAAGAAATCAAATGTTTCATACGAGTATGTATGGAAGTGGCGTAAGCCGTCCGGTATGGTTTGTTTCCTGAAATCCCCGAGGTAATCTGAAAAAAACAATCCATCAAACTATGCAACCGCCAAACCCTCTACGCGCCAAACCCTCAATTCAACAAACCGACAACTCAACAAACCGACAACTCAACAAACCGACAACTCAACAAACCGACAACTCAACAAACCGACAACTCAACAAACCGACAACTCAACAAACCGACAACTCAACAAACCGACAACTCAACAAACCGACAACTCAACAAACCGACAACTCAACAAACCGACAACTCAACAAACCGACAACTCAACAAACCGACAACTCAACAAACCGACAACTCAACAAACCGACAACTCAACAAACCGACAACTCAACAAACCGACAACTCAACAAACCGACAACTCAACAAACCGACAACTCAACAAACCGACAACTCAACAAACCGACAACTCAACAAACCGACAACTCAACAAACCGACAACTCAACAAACCGACAACTCAACAAACCGACAACTCAACAAACCGACAACTCAACAAACCGACAACTCAACAAACCGACAACTCAACAAACCGACAACTCAACAAACCGACAACTCAACAAACCGACAACTCAACAAACCGACAACTCAACAAACCGACAACTCAACAAACCGACAACTCAACAAACCGACAACTCAATAAACCGACAACTCAATAAACCGACAACTCAATAAACCGACAACTCAATAAACCGACAACTCAACAAAACAATTCAACAAACTTCAATAAAATAAAAAGTAAACAAAATTAATAGCTCTCAGAATAGCGACAATGCAGGGTCTGCAACAATGGAATTTCGTTTGCGGCTCACGAATTTCTGTGAATTACGTGTCATTGTGACCGATGGAGCTGTCTGAAAAGGAGTTATAATTGATTAATTTATGTGATATTTGCATGAAAATATTTAGTTTTCGCACCAAATGCTGTACCATTCGTAGTGAGTAGAGTATTTGTTGCATGCTTTTAGAATACTCTTCTCTAATCATGACCCTATGGAATGCATTTTTATATTGTCCAGGGTATCAGGCATTTTTTTTCAATACAGGTTTACATAATTTTTGTATTTATTTTTGTTCAGTTAGTAGAATTGACATACTTCTGACAACACTGCGATGGAAACAGTAAGTTTTTTGCTTCTTGGTTGAATTGGACGTTTTTAAATAATAGCTAAGATGTTAGTAGCGCATAAAGTGCAATATTTCAGTACTACGTAGCTGTTTCCAATAATGCAGGAAAGTATATACTGTAGCACCACTAGTTTTTAAGTATTATCTTTAAATAGTTGTTGAAAAATAATTAATTAAGAAAGAATTTGGTAGATTAGTAGTCGTCTTCTAACGGCAGGATTCTTCTCCCTTTCAAAGTTTCCTCCGCCATGCCATACAGCCTCTTTTCCGTCGTTTTGAATTGGAGTGATCATCTAAAATGAATACCAGATTTCGAAAAGTTAGTATTTAGTAGGATGTAGGTTTTTGGAATGCCTCAATGTCCCTCGTCTTTGTCACATCCATAGTATCTGGTACTGCAATTTTATATTTATAATAATGGCATTCCGAAAAATAATTAATCTAAATATTCATAGTTTCAATGGATTTTTCAATTTCTTATAAATATTTTTGTACCATCTACCGCCCCTTGACTGCTACTATCTTTCTAACGTTCTGAATCACAGACGCTGAATTCTCACAGGTTTTCATTTCCGTTTTCTATCTTTTGCATAATGTTAAAATTTAAATATTGAGCGCACAATATCCCTTAAAATTGATGTTAGTATTCTTTAACACATAATAGTCAACGTTACGGAACTGTCTAGGGCATGTCGATAAGTAGTTCGCATACTGGTCACGCATATTCTGCGTATGCTCTTCGGAATTACACGTGCAGACCTGCAATTGTGTTGTTGACATCGCATCATCCCCCGACATCAAAGGTTTATATGACTCCATAACGCAGTGTAATGCCCCTTGTTGCCCATCGCATTGGTCGTAGCGCGCTTCGCCTCCTGCAACAGCTGCAGTCGGCGGCTCGCAGCTGACCGCGCTGAGCGGCGAATTCCACGAACGGCAACGGCCATCGAGTCTCCCACTGTGTTGCCAAATCCACTAGCTGGGGGCGACAACTGCCACTGAAGAACTTGGCCTGCAACTCAATCGGCGGGAAGAGGAAAGCTCGGTAGTGACAAATCGAACTAGTGGTACGTATATTTTCTCGTCCGTACTTTCACCCAAAATTATGCAAAAAGTTCTCAGATTTTCTAAAAGTTGTACATGACATTATTCGTTAAGGAACACATTTTATTAAGGGAAACATCTCTATCTTTGTAACTGTGGTTGTGGGAAGACGTCGCAAAAATTCTGAATTTTTGCAGTTTTCGAAAAATCAATTTTCAACGAAAAAGAGACCTGCACCATTTTTTATACGTCCTTCATACCATCCAACAACAACATTTAATCAAACTCAATGTAGCTACTTTTTTGAAAATTTGGAAAATGTCCCAGAAGGGTTCATGGAAAGTATCCCCCAAAATTAAAGATGGGTTTCAAATTCAAGGGTCGCGGCAGCCAGATCAATTGGGAAATATCAATTTTGGAGAAAATACAATGATCGCTTTAGCTGCTAGCGTTGTTCATAGATGGACGGACGGAGAGACAGACGTGGCAGGCAGACAAGCAGACAGGCAGACAGGCAGACAGGCAGACAAGCAGACAGCAGCAGACAGGCAGACAAGCAGACAGACAGACTAGCTGACAGTCTGACACAAACAGGCAGACTTTTGCCATCATTCGGTTTTTCGGTATCAAGAACCCAGAAAACATGGATTCAGGCTACATCACGTGCTAGAGGATTTTTTTTCTAAATTTAGCTATTCTGAATTTATTGGCATGTTCGTTACCAGGGTCCTGTAATAAAGTTTTTCAGACGAAAATTCCTCGTTTTTTCGTGCAGCATTATATATCTTTCTCTCTATTGCGTAAGCGGTAGCAAGAATGTAAAATGCAGTAGGATGAAGGTATTAAATCTTGGAACAGAAATGTGAACGATCAATAGTTCGAATTTGAGTGAATAGTGAGTCATTTGAATGCGAAATATTTCGTAGAGTATAATACTCATAAGATTGCTGTAAAAATCAGTGAGTTAAAAACGAATGCCAAAACAAAGGAATAGAAAGAAAAATGACACACATGAAAAAGAAAATATCATTCGAAATATAACATACGAAATTGAATAACAAAAATGATCAGTATTTACGAGCTATAAAAAACGAATGATAATACAAAAATTGTAAATGAGAATTGATTGCTAAAAAGTTTAACCACTGACCGACTGAAGACTTGAATCTGCGAATTGTACTTATTAACAGTTCCCATGAGTAGCGTTTACCCAGTTCTCATTAATTTTTAATTCCCATGTAATTTTTTTCCAAAGGTCCATTTCCTAGAAAAATCAAGTCTTACCTTTTAGGTCAATCTTTTAAGTTAACTATATCTACAATTTAAATGAAAACATTTGCCTTCTTCAACCAACAATATTTTACTCGTAAATGCGTTCCTCAAATATTTCAAACGAATTTATAGCATTGAATTAAAAGAAATTAATGTTTAAACTTTTAACACACGCATAATAAAATACTAATTTAAAACTGAATAACTTTGAATTCACGCAGAAGTGTAGACTATACCGCATAGTATAGACTCCCATTTGTGGTAGCGTGTGATTCAAGTGCAAAGCTTTGAAAGCCGCTTGGGGGACGAATGTGCCTGTGTTGTGCAGGCAAGGGCGGAGGGCCAGCAGAGGTGATGAGCCAGTTAGGGCACAACGGAGCGTGTTTATACCTCGCGCCACGCAGTAGCGCTGCGGGTGAATTCGAAAATTAAAAGGAATAAACTGCGCGTTACGTGATTAACCGTCAGAGGAGAGTCGCCGAGTTGTATTTTAGAAAACGGTGCCCGATTTCCAACGGGAATAAATGGGATATGCTGTTACTTTGGGCTCTTCCGACAGTTATTAGAGACGAGAATAAAATAAAATCTGTATTCCGTGAAAGGCGTATGTGATGGTAAAATTCTTTGTATTTCAATGATTTTATTTACTTCAAAGGGGAAGTATGAGATAACTGATCTTATGAAATGTGCAAAACTGTACCAAACTGGGAGCAGTTAAAAACTGGGGACCATGTCAAACTCTTGCATGTAACGTACACATTTTACCTAGTCTAGTAATATTTATATTATGGAATAAAATACTTGGATTCACTAGTGCGAGAGGCAATTGCAGGTGTTACTCATGCTCTGAAACCAAATGTGATTACCAAATTAAACATCCAAGAAAATTCATGTTAACGAACATTAATAATTAATTCAAAATAATTCAACTTTAATTTTAAAATATTATAATAAATCTGATCAACAAAAATCATAAGAAAACTATTTATGATATTTATTATTTGTCCCTTCTGAATGCAAAACTATGCTTAAATTTTTTCTTGCATATTTAGTTTCTGATACTAAACAATGATTTTCATGTTATAATGTTCATGTAATAATAATAATAATAATAGTAATAATAATAATAATAATAAAGATGCAATTTATTTCAACCGAAACCTATCAGGAACTGTTGCTAGAGAGGATAGAATACTCAATTCTCAAGAGATACGGTGACATTTACAACACTTACGTCATACGTTCAGCATGTTTCAATAGCAAACGTTCCACAGGCAAAAAAGTTTAATGTCATTTACAATACCGTAGATGTGGTGTAATACAGTAACCATGCTATGTCTGCTTATTTCATTGCAACGATATTGCAGGTCTCTCACAAAATTAGAAGCACAAAACTCTTAGTAAGCCTTTAGCAAAAGATCAACCGCATAAGTATTTTATCAATATTACGGAAACTCCCAGGAGTGTAGTAAGTTCATATCAGGTGTTTACTAAAGTTATAACTTTGTCTCTCAAGGCCTGTCTTCACGATGGCACGTCACGGTATTTCAAGTAATTTTTAGTCGTCCCGCTAGATATCACATTATCGCGACTGTATCAAGCATTGCTAGCGATCATGCGACATCTAGTGGCAAGACCGAGAAAGACGCGAAATGCCGTGTGATATTTCATCGTGACCATGGGACTTGAGAGGCAAAATTTTAAGAATCGTACTATAGAGGATGTGAGGATGAAATCAGGCTCACACACATAAATGTACACAGATCAGTTCACCCATATTATTAATATACAGGTAAAATCTCTTGGCTTTATTTACGAGTAGAGAATATACGACGAATATGGGATTCAAACTGAGAAGTCCTCATTTATTCCGCTTCAGAAGTTAGTGAACAAGCAAATTTTTGCACTAATTGCTGTCTGATAAAAGTAACTGAATACTGTGGCGTCATACGGAGGTATTAAAACACAGACGAGGGTGGGTAGAATAAACAGTTGGTTTATTAATAAAAAACACTGACCGAAGTCGTAGAACACACCATAAAATTGCCTTCTACTAACTAAATAAATAGAACCCACCACAAGAAGAGATAATTACAGTGCGGCTACCACACCGCCAAACAACAAACGTTTCCCCTCGGCGTGATGCACCGCTCTGCCCGAGACAAACCTACATGTCACACAACTGACGACAAACTAATGCCGGCTTCCCGCTCCGCGCGCCAGTCGCACAGCCTCCCCGCTAACACAGCTCGAACAACAGAAAAGAAGAAGGGGGCCGTCCGTCACCCGTCTTTTAAAGGCGCCATGGCGTCGCCCACCGCCACCGTTGCCCGTCCCAGCACCTGAGGACGACGTATCCCTCGCTCGGTAAAACCGATGCGTCATTGCGCGTCACCACGCCAGATGGCCAGCTCTATTGTTCAACATGCTGTGAAAAGCTACCGCTTGCGCGTTTGTGCGTGCATGACGCTACAATACCTTAAATCCTGTTCATCACCATAATCTGCAGCTTGTGATTTTCTTCAGCATATGACCATTTTCATGATTACATCTCAATAATGAATTACAGAATCCAATATGCCGAAAGACTTTTTTTGCGCTGGATCCATTTTCTAGCTATTCAATCTCCTTGAGTCCCAAGCTACTTTTGACGACGCTAGTAAGCAACGAAATGAAGACTGCAACAATGTGCAGATATGAAACCATAGACAAGAAACCTGCAATGATAGTGGATAACATTTAACAAAAGACATTCATATTAACAGTTCTCGATTATTTATTTTCTACCGTTAGAAAATTACTCAGAGGTATTGACAGATAGTGACAGAGAAATTAGTATTAATTTTCATTTTAGAAAACTATGATCAATGTACATTTTGTGTAAAAAATACAAAAAAGGAATTTGATCAAGGAATAATTTAATACCAACGCTAGAGACATGTGCACTATCGTTCACGTAGAATTCGTGGAATTTCAACCGTCAGTTATGTGATTCGTTTCAGCATAATTCAGAATAATTCACAAAAGCTTTATTTCTGTATTATACACCGGAGGCAAAAACGACTAGTAGTGAATAAAACCTTCATGTGAGAGACAATACAAGAAAGAAAATATTCCAGTGAGTAGAAGTATACTGAAAAAGAGTGAATAAAAGAGCAGTAAACCGTCTGAAACGGCACCTGTGGAAGCAGCAGAGCAGTATTCACCAAGGGGCGCCGCCATTTCCACAAACGGAAAACTACACATCCGATCACCTGGGAAATCGAACCGAGCCCTGGCGCGTACGAGTTCCGAGTGTTAACAACTCACTTAAGCTGTTCAGGCGATGAGACGGGGGCAATGGGGCCGCGCGCCGATGGGAGCGCGCAAGGAGACTGCGGCGAAACACTGGAGGAGAGGTCCGTTGGGAGGGGGGAAAACGGTTTAGAGAGTATGGGGTGGCGGGCGGGGTGAGATGCGGAGTCATCTGGTTTGCCAGGGGGTGAAACGGGCAGGGGGAAGGAGAAAAGAGATATCAAGTAAATGCGAGACCGTCATGTGGGATGGGGTTGGCCTGAATCAAAGAGATACGGATTTGACAAAGGATGGGTCGGGATAAAGAGCAAGCAGTAATAAAATACACGATGTGGAGGGGACGTGAGGTGTGGAAGGCGGGGCAGGGGAACTTAAGAAGGAGCTAGTAGAGAAGGGATACTAAATGTTAGGGGAAATTGGCGCATGGAGCAGTGGAGCGAATGCGGTTCGGAGAAGGATGCAGGAAACAGTTTGGTGAGGGGGGCGAGGGAGTAATGGAATGAAGCAGGGAACGAGTCCCAGAAATGGGGAGTTGGGAGCGAGAAAAGATCTAATGAGAAGACTTCGGCGGACAGGTGATGGTACGTGATGCGTTGGAGGTGTCATGGGAAAAGTGACAGGAGACAGTGCGCGCGGCCTGGAGACGCCGGGTAGCCTGCAAGAGCCGGTCGGCGAGGCGCGGCGAATTCGGGAAGGGTAGCAGTCGGCAGCGCGAGGGAGAGAGACGGTGCGAGTGGGGTCGACCGGGTGCAGCGGGGCCGGGGGTGGGGGCGGGAGGAGGTTTGCAGCTCAGTGGCTTCGCCCGGCGCCGTCGTGTCGCTGCCGTAAACCCAGCTATAAACCGGAGAGGAGCGCCCCTTCCTTCGTCCCGAGCGCCGTGCCGCGCCGCGCGGCGCAGCGCCGGCTCCTTTCTTCCAGAACAGCGCCGCGCCGTGCGCCCGCGCGCCGCCCGGCCTCGTTGGGACGCTGACGCTGGAAGCCATCCACCGTCACACACGCCCTCTGCAGTCCTTTTCCACCACGTCCGGTCGCGTCGCGTCCCGTCTCGCACTCCGCCCAGCCGCGCCCGCTCCTTCCCGCCGTTTCCCGGCACGCCTCGCTAGGGGATGCCCCGACCCACCACCCCGCTACGCGACGCCCCCGACCACCACGACCCGACCCAACCAATTCCCGACCCAAAACAAACCGCCCCGACCCAACCACGCCCCGACCCAACCACGCCCCGACCCAACCACGCCCCGACCCACCATGCCCGACCCACCATGCCCCGCTACGCGACGCCCCGATCCACCACGCCTCGACGCCCTGCCTTCCTCCACCCCGTCTTTTCTCGTCGTGCCCCCCTCCCAGCCCTGTTCTGTCCCGGTCCACCATACCACGTCCTGCCCATTCCAATCCACCATGCCCCATCCCGTCAGGCCGTGTCCTGCCCCTTACCTCCCAGTTCTGGCATGCTCGATCCCGTCCAGTTCCAGCATGCCTCATTCCATTCCACCAGGCCCCTTTCCATTGCGACGCTGTTCCCTCCGCCAAACCCCTCCCCCGCCACGCACTGTTCTCCCACGCTCTCCTCCACGCCCCCCGACGAACGCCACGCTGGCGTTCCCCGACGAACTCCATTCCATCCACTCGACTCTCACTTCCCATTGCCACTTCGTTACTCATCTCATTCCTACTCTACCCCACTTCTCTCTGCGAAACGCCCGTCGTGTTTCCGCCCCCACCGCACCCCGCCTCACCCCATCCCGCCACGATCCCTTTCCCGCCGCTTTACTGCCCGGTTCCACGAAAGATGCCACTGCGATTAAATACAGAGGACCTCGAATAAAATGCCTCGAAGCGACAGTCTTGTTTTCCACAAAGGATGATGCACTCGCAGGGTGAATTGTCAAATGACTTCAAAGTGAAAATTGTCGACATTCCAAGCGAATGCATTTCCATACTCGCTTCTGGGATCTGAATGAGTCAACAATCAAACTACAGGGAATAATTCTAGGAAATTTCTAAAAGGAGACCTTTTACACTCTAACGCGTTACTTGAAGCGTGTGTGAGGAAAGAGGACGCTGCTCATATTAAGAACGCAAATTCCGCCCCGAGTTCGGGGAAGTGTTTGTTGTGTGCACTCCAAAGGACGTAGTAATAATAACCCAGGCTTATAGCCAAGAATATAATCAACGCTCTGACCAAGCAGGCAGTCAAACAAAAAGGAAGGTCTCACAATAAATATTAAAAAGATCGGAGGCCTACAGAGGGTTGGAAGTTCTCTTTTACTAATGAAATTCCATTTAGCGAAGGTAAATATTACTCAAATTAAACATAGCTTCCTCTAACCGGTAAGAAGCTCATCCTGCACTAGTGTTTGGCAGGTAAACCAACTCTTAGAGAATAACAGTATCAAAGTTTTTATCTTCCTTTTTTTTTAAATTTGAAAAAAAAGTCTCAATTGGACGACCAAGAAAATTGATTTGTTTGGTATCGATGATATACGAGCATCAAGTTCGAGCATTCAAAAGATTAAAACACGATTTTTCCATTGATAGTAGGCAGATCGTCCCTTGAGTTTTCTTACTTGCTAAACACCAGATCAGTCTAAGTTGTCAACCAATTAGGGGCGCAAGGTCAAAATTCAGTTGCGCTAGATTAGTCATGCTAGATAGCAATGTCAAAAATTGCCTTACCTAGTCTTAAAGAAATGTCTGACTTAAAACTCTCATATTACATCTTAAAGTCGCTCCTCGCATACTAGTGTCCATTTGCTACGATCTTCCCAGTCGTTTTCTTGCAGATTTCTTCCTTCCATTCGCTTTACTTACTGCATCCTTCTAGTGTTTTCTCGGTTTCCCTCCTCTTCTTCTTCCTTGAGCAGCTTCGTTCAGCTTCTTCTTTCGATCATATTTTTGGCCACCTTCTCTCAGTCTATCGACGCGCACGTCCACACCATCGCAGGCATTTTGCCTACACAGTTCATGTTTGTAAGCAAAGATTGATCATCACCAGTCTTTTTACATATCCATAGAAGTTTGCATCAGTTATTCTTAGACATTGTGTTCATACTATACCATGTTGGTCAAGAACAGTGATCTAGGGCAATGTTGAATTTTGTTTGCCTCATTTTTTAGAAAACTAGTCCTCTGATCAGCCTAGTGTACTTCAGAGGAATTTTAATTAACCGGAAATTACCTCTTCGAATTATTCTCAAAACATGGTCGAAACTGCATGTAGTTTGTCGTTTTTATGAGATACAATGGTCGTCCGTTCCTGTTACAGTTTCACGACTACTAAATGAAAATTTCTTATTCAAAGACTCTAGTAACTATATTAAAGCTAATATGACCAAATTGCTTATTTCCAAACGAGCTTCCTTTTCTAAAGAAAAGGACAAAACCCTTGTCAGCGTATTTTACCATGGAGGATGCCACATTATTCAGGGGCAGCCTTCCATGTGACTATTCACTTCTCGAGGAAGGTTCCCACCGCTTCCAAATTACGATGAGAAGCGAAGGCATTTATTTTTCACTAAAAGAAAACTTGATCCGAAAACAACGTAACCTACACGAATTCACAAACGGGGTCAATGAAATTTAAGAGGTCCACTGACGGTTAATAGCGAAATATGAACCGGTGACTGATATAATCAAAATCAAGATCCCATTGACTACCAAAAATATTAAAGAAGTTCACAATTGTTCCCTGGTTAAAAAGCTCTAAAACAATACATTATAAATTCCCTCCTCTCCTTTCATCGTTAGCATGTTTACATGTATGTAACTATTGATAATAACACTTCTCCACCGCGCAAGAAGAATTCTCCGTAATACGCACTGCAGAAAGTTATGGCCATTTCTTAAAGCTACCTAACAATTTATACAACTATATGACAATGAAAATTACACTCCGCTACTCAGAAGCGGAAGCGTCTCATATATCTTGAAATCGACATTTTAAAGAAAATGTTACGTACAATTGTTTTCTTGTAATTAATTAGCAATTATTTCCTCCAAAATTACGTAAGCTACATATCAGTGAAAAATGATAAGAAACAACAAACTGATCTTTTAACGAGGTCACCGCCTGGCACCGCCTATCAGGCCTAGTGCGCGAGGTAGAGGGCGCGCGCACGAGGGCCGGCGCATCGCTCTGCCCGCGCGCCGCAAAAGAGAGGGCGGGGGGCGTCGGCGCTGGCTCCGCGCGCGGTACAGAGGCGCGGTCAACGGCTGACGCGCGCGCCGAGCCCACCGCTGACAAACCGCGGTGCGGAGGGTGGGGAAGGAAGGGGAAGGGTGGAGGAGGGGTGGGGAAGAGGGGATTGTCGGAGGTGGCGGAGTGACGGAAGGGGGCGGGAGGAGAGAGTGATGGGGAGGTGATGGAAGAAGAGCAAGAGGTTGTGGATAGGGATGGTGTTGGAAGGGGGAGGGAAGGGGTGGGGAAGCTGGGGGAGGGCGGTGAAGGGGAAAGGGTGAGGAAAGGGATGATGTGGGTAGGGAAGGTTGACTAAGCGGAAGGAAGGCGGAGAGGGGTGGGCTGGTGGACGGGGAGGGCAGTCGGAGGGGGTCGGAAGTGGTGTGGGGCGGAAGAGGGAGGGGAAAAGGGGAGGGGAGGGGGCGCGGGACCTCAAAGCCTGGGCGGAATCCAATCGCTTCTCGCCGGCGCGCCTACAATTCGAATCGCCCCCTGCCCGCAGGCGCGCCCGGGCCACACACCGCCCTGCATTGCGCTTCACGGCCGCACCCGCACGGCTGCACCGCGCTCGCGGAAATGTAGATGTTTCTGTTAGTTGCATTTGCACTACGGTGGAAGGGGAAATGAGCGGAAGGGGACATGAAGAGATTTCTTAATATCTGGAAGAGTGCCTCTGTTTTGTGTTGCTTAGTACGTTTTGTTTTATCTTGCTTTCTAACTTTTTTTGGTTTCCCGAGGCTGGTTTAGTTCGTACGGAGAAACTGTAATCCTGCAGGAAGCTAGTGGTGCTACAAACGGGCAAAGACAGTCTTGTACTAATTAGTTACGCTCGTTTTTGAGTCGGAGCTACGTTTTCGGTTTTGTATCTCGCCTTTTCAGCTGGGTTTGCATGCACGTCGCATACGAAGCATATTCGCAGCTGTCGCATACGAAGACCGAAAAGCGAAAGATAATTCGCGTTGCTTCGCGGAGTCGATGGCTGTTAGCGTTCAACCGCCTAGCACTTCCCTCCCGTAGCTATTCCCTCGGGGCGTGAGTGACGTCCTTTCCCTCTTCGAAACAGCGCAGTCCGCGAGCGAATTTTTGGGTTCGCGCGGTGTCCGAGCCGGCTCGCGGACCCACTGAGTTGAGCAGGCCTGGTCTACAATGCCCTGTCCTAAATCAACCCAACACTATCGGACAGTATGGACATCGACCTATTTTTCCTAGAATTCAAAAGTCTCTGAACGAAATTTACTGTTCGATGAACATGCTATGGGCTTGCTCCATTGGACTACGAGTATTACTCGATCTTGTTCGGAAAATTGGTCCAGTTTTCTGAGAAGTGAAAAGTCTATGGACAGAATGTACTATCGGGAGAAAATGATATGGGGTAACAACACTGGGATTAAGTGAACTGGACAAATAACTTCGGAGACAATATTTACTGAAAGAAAAAAGTTTAGACAACATTTCTGAATGCGTTCCAATAATCTTCGTTTTCACATGTTATCGCAGCTTGCTTTAGCCTCTGCGTCAGGAAAACGACTGACTTACTACTTGTAACAGTTATGTAGCCATTTCTGTCATTGGTTTACTAATATTCGGAACTGAAACTTGAAACTAAAATAGTATACTTTTCGATCATTCCATTTGCATTTGCTTTGTCATCGCTACTGCAGAAAGTAAACGCAGCAAGATAACGAAAGAAACATTGCTGTGTGACAAAGACACTGATAAGCTGGTAGCCATTACCGCCGCCTCGTCGTGGTATAGCAAGTAGTACATGATGAGTTACGATAATGATTATACCCTGGATTGATCAGCTAGAAAGACTTCATAAAATCTGCCCAGTATTTTGCACATGAGGGAGTTCAAAATTCCAATCCCTTTCCCAGAATATATTAAGTCCATGTCCGATTAACTACTTTTATTTTAGGAAAACATTTAGCATTCCTTCATAGGGTACTTGATGTCATGTGCAGAGGTGAAAGACATATTGCATTACTGTTCAAGAAGAAATTTATCAGTTTTGCAAAATAAAAACATTAAACTAAGTCGTTTTAAGGACAACCATGACCTCACAAAAGGCCCTTGCCTTTTTACAGTATATTAAAATAGTTCAATTTTAGAAAGTGATTCGAAAATGAATTTCTTGAATATTTATATGTTGTAATGATAGTTAACTCAAAAATTTCAATATAAGTAGTGTTTTGTAACGAGTATTTTTTATCCACGTATGTAGTTACAATATTATTTGTAAATCATAAATATTTCCACAAGATGTATATGTACTTAGTCGTGTCTTTGTCCGACGCTTATGTTGTGCCATTCCAGATTTTTTTATTACTTTTTTCTAAAGTGATGTGTGAAAAGTAAACGTAGGAGAAAGATAAATCAAATGCGAGTATTTTAGAAATTGCAGAGCACATTTTCGCCAAGTTGATTTCAACATTTTACACCATTTAACATCATTAAGCACTTTAAAATAATATAAGATACAAATGAACGGATTTATAAAATATTGTATCGCATAATACGTCAGGATGTAATCAACTTACAGTTCAGACTGCAAATTGAAGTTTCTGGATGAATGTTGCCACGAGAATCAAAAGAGGTACTTATTAGACAGTATTCTACAATTCCTGTATTTTGATACAAAGCACAAAAAAGTTAATAATATTTTATAATTCCCTCCAAATTTCTTACTTCGTAAAATAGCAGGCGTACCATTTCAAGTAGTATTAAACGAATGCATTTATCAAATCAACACACAAGCATTCATTCCGTACAGACATTTCATCATTCGTATAAAAGCACTTTTGTCAATCCACTGTCAATTATGCCCAACAAGAATTATTTGTTTATTTATAAAAACAAGAAACGTCCTCAAATCCCGAAACTGACAAATACAAAGAATAAAAGTACGGTTCCAGTACATAAATAATTATAGGTAGAATGCACAACAAAGAATAAGAAATACAAAAACAGTTATTGTTTAAAACGGACCCCTTTTCATCAAACGAGAAGGGAATGTAAATCGCAATTCTTTTCTCTCCCTTTCCTCTCTAAAAATAAATTTTCTCCACATATAGGCCAGAACTATCTCTTTGAATGAAGCGCCTGGGAATGTTAATCAAAGCAACTGTTGGAATATTCCGCGAAGAAAAGTGATAAAAGGTTTCCTCTTATCAGTGAATCCTGAAAAGAGCTTTGGCTAGCGAGCTCAAACAACACAACGCGTATTTCCATTATACCAAACCATCATTGTCATGCGAAACTACTTTAAGCTCTCAATGTGTGGTATCTTTTGACGGAACAACCACAAATAAAATAGAGGGTCAGGTATATGCACTGAAAAATTAGCACAATTTCCTAACATAAACTTCAACGTAAAACATTAACGTTCAAATTTGTTTGGTACATTTGTAAGGAATACTGTAAATAAAAATCTTTTATCTTATTTAATTTTATTTGATTCATCTTCAAGGTATTAGCCCTGTTATTCTAGCGACCATTTTTCGCTTTTGGTATTGTATTAATGTCACTAATCCAATGGTTTCTCTTACTTCACTTTCGACAAATCTTGATTTCTCTGAATTTTAACCCTTTGATTGCCTGATAGTCATACGAGGTCATATCGGGTAGCACGTTAACCTATAGAATCACCGACCACAGACGTTAAAATCCCCGACCACTGAGCATAAATGTCAGTCGAGCAGAAACACCACACAACACCAGAAAATCTCCAAAGTAAAACTAACGGATAATAAATATCGAAAATAGTAGGGAACAAATTAAAGTGATAATGTGTTTGGAAAAATCAGAGCGAGTCAGATGGTTCAAGTATCGGACCAAAAATACAAAGAGAGAAGGAGCAACATGCGGTGTGATAGTGAAGATAGTGAACTGCATACGAAGGCATTAGGCGGGTTAGCAGAAGTGGCGACGCAAGGACATCGTCTAATTAAAGAGCATTCACGTTGATGAGTGGGCGATTGTCTAACGAGAATGGCGCGTCGACAAGCATCGATGGAACGTGAGAAAAGAAAAGTGAAATCGATGGACATTGTCACTTTCTAGTATAGGGAAGGAATGTTTACATACGAGTGAAGCATCAAGAATGATAATTAATATTTCTCTAAATGCTTTTCACCCTGAGGAAGGTCGCTGAATGGCTGCCAAAACGTTGGCACATATACCTAGGGTGCGGCGTCCCCCGGACAGCTAAGTAAATACCGACTCCGGCAGTCTACGCTCCCAAAAATGTATCACCAACACCTCATTCCTTCCCACACCCGTCACTTCCTGAATATGTGTGTGGCAGCTTGCGTGCCAGAGGGTGAAAAAGCTTCGTAATGGACTTAAGGTCCGCAAAGTTAGCGCCATCCCATCTCCCTACCTGTTATCTCCCTACCTGTAAGAGAGTACAAGCGCTGCCACATGCTTACAAGCCAGAATAGGCAGGAGTAGTTCTCGACCATGTGGTCTGAGGTGTCATTTCTTGTGACCCGTGAAAGATTATTAGACAAATGTGAAAGTCCCTTGCATCCACTGTCTGGCGAGAACATTGCGCGCCTAGCGCACGCGCCCTGTCGGGATCAACAGACCCATATAAAAATAGGTTAAGTTCAGATTTAAAAATATTTTTCTTGTAAATTCAAAATTATCCCAACTGAGTTGCACTGCGTTATGCATTGTAGAGCCTGATAACGTTCATGGTTTATCCCCCCTCCTTCGTTTCAGAGAAAACAACCGATATAAACAATATGGGGTCACGTGTGGATTGCCCGAGTAATGAAAATGTGGCCCGCAAACCATATTAAAGGTTTTAGTTGTGGCCCATCAGGCCCTGGAAGTTAGGCACCCCTGGACTATAGGGTATCAAAGAGGCAGAGGTATTAACTGATGGCAGGGAGCGTCTGCTGATAACCGTAAGGGTTCTTCATGTAAAACGCCCGATAATGATTGTACAAAAAATCTTCTATTGTCAAACGAATGAGAAAGTTCAAACTGTATCCCGCCCTGTCGTTGCCGCCTCCGCCACCACCATCGCCACAATTTCACACCGATGTTAGTTGCAAGAAAGCTTTGGGTGGAATAAATACGAAATGGACTTACATCTAGTGAAACACAATCAGACTTTTCACACAAAAATCCAAATATACAAAGCCCCCTCTAATCCAGTGTCGACCCCGTGGCCGAGATCGCGAAGGCAGTAATGACATACTGATCTCGGACCGAGGGGTCGCGGGTTCGAGCCCATTCTTCGTTCAGCAAAAGACAAACATGACTGCGAAAAGGTGGTTCAATCTCAGTCACATTTTGTGTGTGATAAAACGAAGCGAGAGGATTATAATATTTCTTATTCACACAAGTTTACCAACGGCAGTTCACGGACCTACCTACTGTTTGTCGTTTGTATCAGGTTACGGCCTTCTACAATCCTCTCGCGTGCATGCTTGTAGCGTAACTAAGAAAGGGGGCCTGGGGGGAGATGAAAGAAAGACTGAGAGGAGCTGATGGGATGAGGCGCGCTGGGACGAGGGGTCTGAGGTATTGCTAAATGGGGGCTGAGAGGGACTGGGTGGACTCAGAAGGTATCTGAGGAGGGGCTAAATGGGTTCTGAGGGGGACTGGTGGACACAGGAGGGATCTGAGGGGAGGCTAAATGGAGTCTGGGGGGCTGAGGGGGACTGGTGGACTCAGAAGGTATCTGAGGAGGGGCTAAATGGGTTCTGAGGGGGACTGGTGGACTCAGGAGGGATCTGAGGGGAGGCTAAATGGAGTCTGGGGGGCTGAGGGGGACTGGTGGACTCACAAGGTATCTGAGGAGGGGCTAAATGGGTCTGAGGGGGAATGGTGGACTCAGGAGGTGTCTGAGGAGGCGCTGAAGAGGGGTCTGAAGACGGGCGGAGGAACTCAAGAGGGGACCGAGGACAAACTGAAGTGGTGGCTAAGAACAAGCTGAGGGGTAAAAGGGGATCTGAGGGAAGCTGCGAGGGGCTCAGCGGAGGGATTTGAGGGGGACTGAGCGAGGTTGATGGTGGTTGGGTGAGACGGAAGGGAGGATCCACCTTGCTGCCGTCGCGAGCGCCCAGCGGGACCGCACTTCGTGGACCGCACTCCGGCGCGCGAAGTATCGAAGCGGGCCGCTCTGCCCGGTCGTCCGCGCGCGCGACTATCGATCTACAGCGCCCTTCGCGCCCCGCGGCGCGCGCGGCGACAGCCGGCATCTCCGACCCGGCCATTCCCCTACCCCCGCGCTACCCCTCCCCCCCACGACACGCGCAGCGTCGTGCGGCGGGGCACTTTCCAGAGATCGTGGACAAAAACTCAAAATTTCAAAAAACCTGAAACCTTTAAATTTTATAATTATACCTTTATTATATTTTATTCATCTTTCAACTATCGTATTTATAGTTAAAATGTTGGAAAGGGATTGTGGAACTTAAGAAAACGTGCGTGTTCGAACAAGTTATCATTGTTTATTTTCTTATGTTCCATACTGAAGCACATCGCATGGTTTCGCAACCTCGCTTTAATACAACTTCTTTGTTGCCCAGCGCAGCTGCGGCCAATTCTTACGAAATCTAACGCCCCCGGCATTCGCCGTACACAGCCGCCGCCGGCCGTGGCGAACGCCGTTAATTGATTTGTAACATAACAGGCTCAGGTCCCTCCTGTTAATTTCATATTAATGGCGTAATTTCTATAATTTAAAATCATGCCTAATTTACACTTTGTTTATGAATTCCTTTCTTTCTTAATTTTAAGCAACAGAATCCCACGAATCTGTCTCGCTAGCTCTCATTGGCTACCGCACAAAAATCGGCGCCAAACGCTCGCAGCAAGCGCTGGCGCCGCCGCGCCAGTCGCTAGTCAGTCGTGCTGAAAATTTCTTGTAGTGCAGTCGTGCCCGAGATTTGTTAGTGCACTCCGCGTCGCTCAGTCGCTCGTTCTGTAAGCCAACATGGCAATTGTTTCATTGTCGAACTACAAGCCACGCTTATGTTCGCAATATTAATCGCAATATATTCGCAATAATATATGAGGTGGAGATGGCTGATTTTAGAATGTTCCGTCCGAATTTTGGTTAGAGTCACTTGTTCTCTTCGGCTAAGTTTGTTTGTTTTCAGTGCATTGAAGTTTTCAAGGGATATTATGAATATCTAATAACATCTGGTGAAAATGCACTCCTCTCCAATTTTTCGGACTTTGAAGATGAATTTTCTCTCGCAGAGGACATACGATGATGTAAATACCATGCTTTTTATTCAAATCTCAACTAAATACGTAAGTTATTACTACTATTTTCTAAAGTCAATGTTGTATAACAGTAAAATTTAACCTAGATTATATAGAAAAAAAAATTTATTTCACATAATTAAACAGTGCAATTCGGATACTATATTCCCAGCTCTCTCAGTTTGTAAAGAAGACCTAAAATAATTTTGTAATATCTACAGAGATTGGGAATACAACCCGTTACTCCCAGGGTTGTAGACCAACTCTTTGAGACTGATCATGCATTCGCTACCCTAACACTCTTCTTATAACAATACATTTTATATTAACAAAACTTGAAAGCAACTTAACGTATACAAAAATTAATGTCAACTCAGTTCAAGAGCAGGAATCCGGGAAGTCTTTTACCTCTTTACTATTATTATTTGCTTCTCAATGGACGTCAAAATATTTTGCACATTCTCGAATAAAATAATTTTAAAGAGAATGATGTAGAGAATGTATTTTTGAGAAACCTCGTTAGACAGCGCAGTCGGCAGGCCTGTTTCGTCCATCGCTATTAACCTTATGGTCCAAGACATTTTCGACACGAAATATTACGTTTTCATGGCAGAACCACCCCATCGCCCCACAAGCTCTAAGATCCCGACTGCTTTCCCAACATGTGAGGTAGTACTCGTGTGTATGTAAGTAAGAGGTGAGAATAGATCAAGGAAGAGGAGGAAAAATTCGCACTCTGTTCGTGGCCTTTTGTTAGGATATTGCTCCGGCATTCGCTTGGTCAGATCGGAGAAACCTCGAAAAACTACCGAATAGAGCAGCCAACACTAGAATTCTCCTCCAGAGAGCAACTGAATTCAACCCAGCTATCTAACTAGTCTCGAAATCTGCTCAGCAGGGGAAAGCGCACTGCGAATATGGTGAACCGAGACCTTTAATCACTTTTGGCGTATACAACTCTCTACCTGAATTCCAATTTTTAATTCAAATTTTCATCTATTTACTTATCTTTATTGTTTTATTACTTATAACAAGTATTTTCCGATAAAATAACATTTTAAATCGCTTAAACGATATCGCGTATTTTTTGTTTACATTATCTTGTCCGCATAATATTTAGTATTAGCTTAGGGAGGAAAATAAAATGGAATGCATACAAAAGTATATTTACCTTTTCTGCATACATTTGGTGAAAGTTTTCACATTACAAGGATTTTTACTTCACAACTCTGTTTCTTTCTTTTAGTCAATATGTAAAGGGATTTTGCGACGAGAACATTGCAGTTTTTCGTCCATATGCAATTAACATCTTTTTATACACAAGTATATCATTTTTTGCCGCCTCTACCGTGTCTTCACATTAAAGCGATGTTTTTTCCTTATTCCTGTCGTAAAATCTTGCCACATTTTCATGGATATCATTTCACTTCCACACTTAGAGCCTACGTTGTCCCGTTTCTATCATTTGTTCTACATCTCGTATCATAGTCAATGTTTTTCTAATTAATGCACTACTTTTCAATTCCAAATAGATATTTATCTCGCTATAGCCATATTTTCCCCAAGCTCTGACACGCTTAAATTTTTCAGCTTGGAACCTTTCGGGCTGACCTTCCTAGTCATTAGTTGGTAAACATAGGTGACAACAGTACATTACTTCGCCCAAAACTGAACATATTCCTTTAGTCGGAGTCTAGAGCAAGTTATATTAAAACAGGTTAAACTAGTAGTGCTAAAACAGCACATATTTTCCCGCGTAATTGGAAACTGCTACGTAGAATTGAAATATTGCACTTTGTGCGCTACTTACATCTTACTATTATTTGAAAACGTCAAATTCAAGCAAGAAGCAAACAACTCACTTTTTTTCACCACACTGTTGTCAGAACTGTGTGAATTCTACAACTGCATAAAAATATAATACAAAAGTTTTGTAAACTTTTTTTTGCAAAAAGAATGGGGCCTGATACCCTGGACAATACATAAATGCATTTCATAGGGCCATGATTAGAGGAGAGTATTCTAAAACTATGCAAAAAACTCTATTCACTACAAATGGTACAGCATTTGGTGTGAAAACTAAAACTTTTCTTGCAAATATCAACGAAAAATTCAGGAAACCAACCTTTCTCCCTTCCATGTAAATATATATTCCTGGCTATATTATATATCACTATGACCGATCGCGAAATAGGTGCAGCGGTGGGGTGCAGCATCTTTGTAAAAAGTTCCTTAACGCAACACCAACTACCTTTAAATATCAATAATACTTTTCAAAATGTGAGTGTAGCTATTCAGCAGGAACGTCAATATATTCTAATAATTGCTTGAATTTACAACCGCCCTAATATTCCATACAGATCAGGTGATATTGATGCCTTATTTCCCTCCCACCAACCCATATTAGTAATCGGTGATGGGTATGCTAAACACATTTCGTGGGGAAGTAGACTAAACTCACCTGCTGGTAATCTGTTGCAAGCTGATATACAAAGATTAAATCTGGCAGTGAATGCTCCTAATGCACCCAGCTACTAACCTTACTGCGCGTTAGTGCAAGCTGATATTCTAGATTTCGGAGTTTCTAACAACATTATTTGTAACATTCAAGTCGAGATTCGTATCGCCCTGCAATCTGATCATCGCCCCGTAGTTTTCTCACTCGGAACAACTCCAAAAGAAATTCGTCCCGTTCAACCTTATCATTTACATAATGTAAACTGGCCATATTATCATACGCTAGTTGTACATCTTCTACCTCCACTGCCACCACTCATCACTACGCAGGAAATCGACAGGGACATTGATTCACTTACTCATACAATTTTAGATTTAAAAGACCCTACACTTAACGACCCCCACGGCCCATCAACACACCCCGCTTCCAACAATACCACCCGCAGCGAAGAGATTGATAGATTATAAACCTTATATTCGAAATCACTGTTTGAGACATCGATCCTCTCTTCTAAAATCTTATTTAAATCTCCTAACTAAAATTGTGAGACACCTTTTGGCCTTCGTCCATGCGCAAAAGATTCATTTCCAAACTCAGACGGCAAGCCCATCTGATCACACACTGTGGAACATTACCCGAGGTCTTCCGCGCAATCTACCTACCCTTGTTACTCCAACTGGAGAAGCATCTTCTCCTTCCGATAAGTGGGGTTTTGCATCAATCTTTACTTCATACCCTTCTCATAATTGGCAACACGATAATCATACTCAAGAAGTAATTGCACTACCAGAATTAACAGTTCCTGAATGCCCTAAATTTATTTCACCAACCGAAATCATTAAATATCCTACACTAGGAACCCCGAAATTATCAAATGGCCATGACCTAATATCAACTTTTTTATTAAAACGCCTTCCTTTAACAGTAATAGAAGATATTACAGCAATATTTAACGTCGCCTTGAGACAAACGTACTTCCCTGATAAATGGAAACATGGTTCACATTTTTCCCATTCTCAACCCTGGGAAAGCACAAAACGACCCAACTACCGATTAGCATGCTACCCAAAATGGCCATGACCTAATATCAACTTTTTTATTAAAACGCCTTCCTTTAACAGTAATAGAAGATATTACAGCAATATTTAACGTCGCCTTGAGACAAACGTACTTCCCTGATAAATGGAAACATGGTTCACATTTTTCCCATTCTCAACCCTGGGAAAGCACAAAACGACCCAACTACCGATTAGCATGCTACCCAAATGGCCATGACCTAATATCAACTTTTTTATTAAAACGCCTTCCTTTAACAGTAATAGAAGATATTACAGCAATATTTAACGTCGCCTTGAGACAAACGTACTTCCCTGATAAATGGAAACATGGTTCACATTTTTCCCATTCTCAACCCTGGGAAAGCACAAAACGACCCAACTACCGATTAGCATGCTACCCAAAACGGCAAAACTATTCGGAAAATGTATACTTCCTAGACTAAATTCTTACCTTATCTCAGTCAATGCCATACCAACTCATCAATTTGGATTCCAACCCCTTTTGTCTACATATCATCAAATCTTACGCCTAACTGAAGATATCATCGAAGTATTCCATGACCACAAGCATACCGCAGCAGTTTTTCTAGATATAGCAAAAGCTTTCGATACCGTTTGGCATCCTGGGTTAATTTTCAAATTATACAGTATAGGTACTCCATTATATCCCTCACGCATCATTGAAAGTTTTCTTACCAAGCGAACTTTTTCTGTACGTCTCCCTGGAGCTCTCTCTTCTCACCTTTCACCATCAAAGCAGGAGTACCCCAAGGCTCCACCCTCGCCAATTCAAATAAATCCAAATTAATGACATGCAAAAATATTCACCTTTCGGAGACCAGACGTTCCGCCAAATTTCATATAAAAAAATCAAAACATCACCTGCCTCCCTCACAACAAAACTGTCAAATATCTTGGAGTTTTGTTAGATAAAATACTTACAAGGCGGCAAAATATTAAACACCGAATAGCTCTTGTGACTTATGGAGCCCAACAAATAAAACCGATTCTCAATAAATCATCACCCTACAATTAATTACATGTGGATAGTCACATCTATAAAGCAATGATATGACACATACTTTCCTATGCTTCCCCAGTCTGGGCTGCCGCAGCCAGAACAAACATCAATAAAATTCAAATTTCTCACAATAGATTGCTACGCATCATTTCAACAGTTCCCTGGTATATTCCAAATGCGCAGTTACATATTGAACTTGGCATTACACCCATCCCCGTCCACTTCTGCCTCTTAACCGCAAAATTCTCTTCGAAAATATTAAAGATCCCTTCGGCCATTGACTTTCATATAGGTAAGCAAAATCCTCATCGCAAAAGATTAAAAAGAAAGCTACCAAGATAATTTTTCGATCCCCCATAAACTGGAACTGATGAGTGTTTTCTTGTGATAAACTTTATTAACACTATAATTTACCATATTTAAAACAATAATATTGTTCATCATGTATCAAATGATTCTTCTATAAATCTCATACTAATGTAAGTATCTCGTGCGGCTGCAGAGGGCCAATGGCCAAGCTAGAATAAATAAAAAAGAAACGGAATTCATTGTTGTGTTCCCTTGTGTCGATATTCTCTTAGCTAGTAATTTTTATTTCAAATATTTCAAAATAAATAATTTCTAAAAAAAAGTAATGTGTATATGTATAACAAAAGGTCGAATGTAAGAAACGAACAAAGAAATAATTTACAAACAAATACTAATTTACAACGCATCCAGCTGTCTGAAGCGCAGTAAATTTGCAGCGGGCTGTTACGTTTCATGAAATTTTAGAAAAACTACTCGTATTTTCAAAAAAATATGCATGTTATTATTTCAAGATGTAGTTCTGATAAATACATTTCCTCGAGAGAAAAAATTATTTTCACAATTGTAGTTGTAAGAAGTCGCCGAAAACGAAACGCAGTGAATTCCCAGAGGGCTATAATGTTTGCCAGAATATTATAGAAAAACTACTCATATTTTCAAAATCTTCAACATGACCTTATTTGAAGATCTGGTTTTGATGAGCATATTTAATTTAAAAAATTGTATCTTAAGAATTGTTGTAGAAAATTTGTTGCTGAAAATTTATTATTTTTTTAAAATTTGTGCAAAATCAGGCAATTTAACGAACATGAAACCTGCACCATTCTCTTGAGCTTCCTTTATACTATCTTAGGTCTCAATTTAATCAAAAATTAATACGTTGTGCGGTTGTAAAAAATTATTTAAAGAAAATACAAAACTGTCTGTTTGACACACATTTTCGCAAAAAATACTTATGTTTTAGAAAAATTGAACATGACCTTCTTTGAAGTCCTGTTTCTTATGAACATATTTTTTACGAAAAAAATTGTATCTTCATAATTGTAGTTGTAGGAAGATGCCGAAAAAAAATTGAATTTTTTCAATTTTCGAAAAATTAGAATTTTTAACCAACATGAGACTTACTCTCTCTTAAATGACCTTCAAACTATCCAACAACAAAATTTAGTCAAAATTATTTGGGCCATTTTTTTAAATTTTGAAAATGTCCCAGAGGCTTCATGTGACGTACCGACAAAAATTAAAATACCGGTTTCAAATTCAAGGGGCCACGAGATCAGTCAGATCGATTGGGAAATATCATTGTAGGAGAAAATCGGCTGAACGGTTTAGTCGCGAGCGTTCTTCACAGACAGACGGACAGACGTTTTGCTTTCAATTGTTTTTTTGGTATCAATGATCCACAAAATAGGGATTCTGGCTGCACCACGTGTTAGGAGATGTTTTTCTCAATTTAGCAACTGTATTTATCCACTTCTTGGTTATCAAGGCCCTCTAATAAGAGTTTTCTGCCGAAAATTCGCCGTTTTTTCGCGCAGCATTATATAACTTTCCCTATACTAAGTATATATTCCGTATATACCTACATGTACGGGAAAGTAAAAGATTGTGGAAATGACTCGGAAACAATCCAATGAAATTTTAAACATGAGATCCTATAAAATATGCAAAATAAATAACATCAATTCAATTACCTCTTCATTACCATTAATAAGAGAATCTCTGAATAAATAGACAAATAAAATATCAGAAAAACTATTATTTGCTACTTTTATTATTTGTTTAATATTGTTATTATCATTCCATCTTTATTACTGTCACATTAACAATCGTTTTCAAAAATAGAATCGTCGTACCTCAATATTACACGCATAAAATAATGTGCATAAAAATTTACAAAAGTATTCATATAATGATTTAGGCAAAAGAGATCAATAAAAACTACAAGTCAGCAGATAACTGTTATTTCCAGCCGGCCATGATAGCCGAGGGTCCCAGCTGCCTCGGTTCGAAGGGTCATGGGTTCGACCTCTGACACGAATGTTTGTGTTGTCCTTAGGTGTTTCCTCTACAGATCCCAATCACATTAAAACAATCATAGTGGTCGCCATATGACCTAGAAGTTAAAAAGTGACTTTAAAAAGAAACGTCATTACCAGTTTCTGTCCATGGGGAACCTCGCGTCCGCCTCAGTGGGCGCTTTCTTGCACGTGAGTCATCCATATGCCCTCCCCACCAGTAATGGCTGCTGCTTAAGGGCTGTAGGGCGGCGCCCTCGCCAGAAAAAATCAACCTCGGGGGAAAAGTTACAGAAAGTATTAAACTTGCAATAAATCGACTCTTTAGTTTGTGCATACCACAAACACATTTTTAGAACGAATTTAGTTTTAACTGACCGATTATGCGAACGATAAATGTTTTTGGAATGGGTAGCATCATGGACTATCGGGAGTCCGTCCGTATTTCGCGTATGCGAGGCAATGGAGGCTTGAAGAAGGGTACTGGTAGCTGGATGGGGGCAGCGTGCTCCTACTAGGGTTTTGTTGGGCAGAGTCTGCGGCTATTAACTAAGCTAAGAATTCTGACCATTTCATCATATTCATAAATTAGTCTTGTTTGCTGCAAATATATTTTTTATCTGTTATTTTTGCGCGAGCACAATTGTATTGACCGTTATCAACGTAAAAGTTGTCTTAGATAAGGATTAAAATCTCGACACGTGCAAATCGGTTGCACTCCACATGCCATAGTCTTGTTCAAGAAATATTTTGAAGAGGTAAAATAATGTTTTTGATAGTTCGGACATACATGCAGTCCCTCCGAATTCGCAACCCAACGGCCGCCACTGGCTTCCACCGGCCGCGCCGTCGCGTCGCGTCGCCTCCGCGGCCGTCGCGCGGCCACTGTTTTTATTGCGCCCTAACGAAGACAGATCGACAGGAGTTGCCAGCTGCGACCGCGTGATTCCGTCGCTGGCGAACGAAAAGAGGCTGCGCTTCGCCTCGCGGGACCAAAACAAAATATTTCGATGCCCCGAAACGTATCAAACCTGAACAGCTTTGAAAAAAGTGAGTAAATATTTGTGGTACACATTTTTCTTTTTCTGAATTGATATTACCCCAACGACATAACATTACAGACAGATCTCAGTACATTCACAAAAAATCTATTACTATACCTGAAGCATGAATAGCGAATATTGGGAGGCAGAAAAAAATAACTTCTCTGAGAGAGTTTACTAAGGATCATAATGATAAGAATATAATAGCCTCTTATCAGCTTCACGGTGTATTACATTTTAGCCATGGTAATTCAAAGCGTTTCCTGGGAATTAGACTCCCTCTTCGGCAATCTTTTGTAATTTTACTAAATTTATTCAAAACAATTACATATTCAATGTGTGTGTTGCCATTACAAAAAAAACTTTTTTAAATTTCAGGCTAACAATTAAAACAGTATTTCAAAATTGAGGAAAGTTTTTTCCCTCTCTTCCCGATATACATCTATCCTTGCATATTAGTTGAATAATTAGTTAATTGAACAATTATATTTTAATTAAATAGATAATTTATATTCCACATCCAGACTTAGTACACCTAAGTTAGTGGCAACCTGAAACCTTATTTAGTGAAGTGCATTTGCAGAACTTTAATTTCCTTTCAAATTTCTTCAGTTTTTGTAGAAAATGCATATTAACTTAATGTTTGTATTAACTAATGATGTGAACATAATAATAGCAAAATTTGCTACATCATTTTTCTTTCACAATTCGTGCCCTAACTATCGTTGTTTCTGCACGCAAAATGTTTGCGTATCATGTTATTTTGCAATATCCACAGTTTAATTTAATTGACGAATCCGCAAATATAAAATTACACAACCGTAACTCTGTATTCCATTAATTATTATCCCTCCTGATACGGATGATATATCACGAGCGTATTACATTTTCTCGTTTCTGCATAATATCAGGCGTTTGCATTTACTAACCATAAATGAAAATAGGTCACAAATTTGCGTGCACGCTTCAAGATCACAAATAATTCACTGTCCCTCTTAGAATTTGCGTAATACTCTTTCGCTGTATCACAGGTCATCACAAAGGATATGTGACCAACATGAAAGTGCTCTTACTCTCAGACAAGAACTTTCAATAACACGCCGGGCGGCGGAATAAACACTGAAAATTCTTTGATCTTGTGCAGATAAAAGCATTGCTTTCCAGCGGACGGGATCACATTCTCAGACATCAGGCAACATGTGAGAAATAATCCCTCTGTACGGAGATTTCTGAATCTAGAGATCTATTCTCTTTACATACAAATTTCCATTAAACCTTTTTTAATAGTTGTTCCCAGCATTTATAATGTAAAGTAATATTAACGAAGTTGAATGTAATGAAAAACTATCTGACCATATATTTCATGACCTTCTTACTCAATTTCTTCCAACACTATTCGGAATTTAATGCATTTGATGTTTTGATGACGCACGTCTGTTAGAACAGTGTCGAAATAAATTCTAATATTGGGTTCATAAGACATGAATCAGTTTTTAACTCGTCGTTCAAAGAAAATTAGTATTTTTTGGTAATATTTCAAGGTACGTTTTATCTGTTTCAATAAAGGTGTGTATATACGAACTGAGATCTCAGTTTATAAAACGAGACAGTAATTTAAATTTGAGGCAAAGCATGCATGAGGATTTTTTTTTAAATTCCCAATTTTTTCTTAGCGTTCCCGTAAGATCAGCACCGAACAAACAAAATGGCAAGTAATAAAAACAGACAAAAAATTGATATATTATTCTTAGAGGCAACCTCTCGGAGAATCAAATTATAAACGGGACTTCATAACTCTAACTAAAACTAGCGTTGCTATAAAATAACTTCTCCCTTAGTAGCACATACATTCTCGTATTATTTATGAGTTTATTTAAAATAATTACATTGCAAGTTATGTACTTTTTGTAATATTTCAGCTATTGTTAGCAAATATATCTTCATCAAGCTGCTTGAAACATAGAACAGGTCGGGAGTATTTTCTAGAATTATAAATAACCCGTCTTTTAAGGAAAATTGAGAAAACATTTTGGGCTGTTGTTGATAAAATTTGACAATGATCCACGAAATGTATAGAAGTACGCACATATTTTAAAAAAATTAAAATTCCAAGATACTTAGGTTGAGCTAGATCGATCAAAAAATACGCGTTTCGAAAAATTTGTCATACTGTTTAGACGTTAATGTCAGTCAATACACACGGAGCACACTGGGCCAGAAGAGCCGAAACATGGCCAAAACTCCCCTCTCCAAATTCCCGCATTTCCAGGGAAAGAAATGAAAGGGAATTGAATAAATGGTTAAGTGAATACATATAAATAAGTAATATCATCTGTTTTACAACAGATATATATATATATATATTTATATATTTATATTTATATATATTTATATTTTTTTTATATATATATAATAGAAGGGGATATTTTATGAGAGATTTTCCTGCTAATTCATCTTCGCTGCATGAAGTACTTTCACTTCCTTTTTGAAGACAAGGAGAGAGAATTCATCCTTAGCAATAATTCATTTAAATAATTCATTTTCTTTGGAGTTGCTTTACATCTGTAATATTTCTGCATTGAAGTTGTTGTCAAAGTGCTTCGTACCTTTCCATCTGCCATAATCAGGAGCATGTCGTGGAAACCACATTACATAGAAAGCCGTCAGTCGAAACAAGAGGAGACTTAAGTTGTTTAATTTGATTTTGCATAATTTGTTGTTTTTTTCATTTTTGTTTAGCTGTTTCTGTTTCGGTTTCGGAAATGAAGCTTAATCGGTCTGCAATAATGAATTTATGGAGGTTGAGGATTTGCCATAAAACAGTTTTTTTTCCTTACTAAGAGAAATGAATCGAATCAAAACTTAATAAACATGTCTGTATTGCTGAAATAGCCTCCTGTTTTTACTCATTGGGTCAAGGGCTGCCATCTAAACCCCACTTGCTTATCAAACTTGAGCTGGGCGCCGAAACAAATTTGGTGAACGAAAATTATTCGAAAAGCAGTATGGTAGCAGATTGCAGATTTACTTCGGTAACAGTTCTGTAAAGTGAAATCATGCTAACATCGTTTCTTAGCAGTCCCTACTTTGAAATATGTGGGGTACACTAAGGCCGTTCGATGAACCAATTCGGGCAACGTGGAATTGGTGTTTACTGAGCTGCGCATGTAAGCTTGGAGTTCTCAAGGCCTGCTTCTTTTCCTTCTTTTGCTCCTTCACTATTTGCTTTATATGAAGTCTACGGGCGTCCTAGGTTTGAAGAATCTTCAAGATCTTCGGGAGTAGGAATTTAAGATGGCAAAATAAATCTTTCATTCAACCAACCTGAATTTTCTTTTAAAAATTTACCACACTTTCTACTGCTTTTGTCCCAACTGGCGATGTCACTATAGTTTGCCATTGTCTTTTAAATTGCTCACTTGATATTTTATCAATATCAGTAAATTGACAATGACGACTAATTGCTGTATTTTGGCGTCGCGGGGATCGCGAGCCTCCAACAGAATTTCATTTTTCAGCATGTTGTAAAAAAATTCGTCTAAAAAGAATAAATGTTTGTTTTGTAATACAAACGTACAAATTTTGTACGTCTTAGAAGTATTAACAATGTTATTTACTCTTTAACATACGTCAGGAAGTGACTTATGCGAGGAAGACGCAATTTGCAGTACTTAGTGCAAGCAGTGCAAACTACGCAGAAAAAAATTTAAACGCCTGTATCTCACAAAACGCTGTAATGTGTTAACACTGTCATTTTCCTCACACTTTTTTCTTCTTATAACAATTTGTCTCAAACCGGAAGTAAGCGAAAGTAACAACTAAAAGCCTCGAAGAAAATTACGATATCCCTATTGTAGTATTCAAATGCGCAAATTTATATTTATAACATTAACTTAAAATTAATTCACAAAAATGGAAATAGTATTTACTGGAAGATAAGAAAACCTCTCTCTACAAACTAAGATATTCAGCAGAACGGTATCTTGCAAAGTCCTTGAGTACTGATCGTACCAATATCGGCTTTCTGTTTCACATTCGTCACGACAGAAATCAGAAGCAACTGAACCCAACTTTGCAGCTCAGTTCCGTGGATTTAGAACGGTGCACTGAATTTCTGCTTATGTCTATGAAAGGGATGGACATTAGTCTAACGATAGACGAAATCTCAGCGCCACGGTTGTAATTTGAGTTTTTGGACTTTTGGCCAGCTTTGAGGCATTTCTGGCCCACGGTGCGGAGCAGGCATTTCTGAAAAATAAAAAAAAATACACTTTTTCGGTGTTAGAGACCCTCTAATCGTATACACACATGGAAACATCCAAATCGATTTTCTGCAGCATTATGTATCTTCCTTTATTCTACGCACACGAGAAAGTAAAAGATCGGAAGAGAAAAAATCAAACACATTTTGTCTTTGAAATCTAGCATCCGATTAGAATGCATTTATATGGGTAATATTAATAAAATCCATGTAAAACAAATGACGCGCGTTTTCTTCAAAAGTATTGACCAGTAATAGCATTTTCTGCTCACCCCCGTACCCCTCTGCGTATGCAAGCAAGTAGTCCGCTGACCCTCTCCCAGGACCCCGCAGTTCCTTCGGCGAGGTCCCTGTGTAAGGTTAACATCCACGCGTCTGCATACCACGCCACGCACGAGATGCGGGGGCAGCGGTAGCGACAGTGCAATAGTGTCGGCTGCGGCGCCGGGGGGCAGCGGGGTCGGCAACGGGGGGGGGCAGCGGGGTCGGCAACGGAGGTGGCGGGCGGGCCGGCAGCGGAGGCGGCACCGGGAACGGGAGCGACAGCGGGGGCAGCGGAGGTGTCGGGGTCAGGAGCTGCGGTGGGGGCGGCGGGGATGTTGGCGGCGGGGGGTTGCAGTGGGGTCTGGGGCTGTTGGCGGAGGAATTAGATGTGTGGGTGACAGCGGGGGCGGGGTGGCGGCGGGACGGCGGGGGCGGAGACTGTGGGAACGGCAGGGGCGGTGGCGGCGGTGGCGGGGCGGGGCGGGGGGTGGTGGGGGCGTCGGCGGGGCGACGGGGGGTGGCGGTGGCGGCGGTGGGGGCGGCGGGGGCGGAGGCGGCGGGGGCGAGTCGTCGCCGGGGCACAATGCGTCACCGCACGCGCGTCCAGGAGGCCGTGAGGGGCGCGTCGTCGCTCACTCGGCGGACAACTAGGAATGCGGAGCGCGCGCCGCGCGAGGCCGCCGCCAGAGCGCATTGTGGGCGCGCGCGTGGGCCACAGCGGGGCGCCGGAGGGCAGCCGGCTTCATTCCTTCCGCCCACCGACTGCTCACTGCTTCCGAGTCCTGCGCCTCTTGCCACAAAGGTCCAAAGGCCCAATTCACACTCCTCACTCAAGGCTGGGTGGGCGAGTGAATATTGGTTCCGGGCGCGTCGGCAACTATGATAATTAGTTCCGTAAGTGCAGTGTATGTTGCGTCCCAGGGGCAGCGGTATTCGTCCTCCACTGGAAAAGGAGATCTGGTGCCGACCCGCACACTGCGAACTTGCCTTAGTTTCCCCCTTGAGATATCGCGGGCCGAGTCAAGCTCAGCACGGGTCTCCCAATATGAGGTAGAGTAGTCATTGAGGTGTGTGTGTGTGTGTGTATGTGTGAGAGAGAGAGAAAAAAAGAAAGTGAAAGAAGAGGTGTGGACCAGGATGAGGAAGAATACTGCAGAGACATCAGTGTTGTCGTTTAGCTATAGGGTCAATCCATTTTAAGTGGTCCAGCACTGGTCGCTCAACCATCTCGAATAAAATTCATATTTTGTACATAAATGTCCTTATGTTTTTTCTGTTCGTAAACACTTATACGGAAACACGTATATGGAAACATCATTTTTATAACACAAAGAGAAACACCGGTCTCAGAGACCGTCATTTGCTATTGGGCGTTGAATGTGGGATGTAAATGTAAAATAAATTATAGCCCTGTTTCAATAAATTCTTCTATTTCTTTAGAGTATTTTCAAATCTTTTTATATTATAAATACATGAAAATAATTGAAAAAATATTGAAACTGTTGAAAAAGATCGGAACTTTTGAAAAAACACTGAAATTGTTGAAAACATTGATATTGTTGAAAAACTTTCTAATTATTATAAAACATTGAAATTGCCTCTAAATCCGTACAGGCTCCTCCGCTCTCTAAATCCGTACAGTGTTGATCCAACTGGTCTTCAGAAATAATCCAACTGGTCTTCAGGAATTCATCAGGAATGATTTTTGTCCTTTTTTCTGTCCCAAGGTAATTTTCTTTTCATCAGTGCAACAATAACTGCTGCAGAATTAAATCAATTGTCTAAAGTGACATTCCTGTTAGACCCTTCGATAGATTTGCATACAAGAAGCATAGCTTGATAGGGTTCTACATTTTTCTCTTCTTGAGCTGGGATCGTCCGAACGAATTGGGCAATATATTACAATATTTTGAAAGAAAAAATATTAAATAAATATTTGAATAAAATTAATATTTTACTCACTAAAAAAACTTAATAACAAATTTCATCTTCTGTTTATAAAAAGGAAATGAAATTAGAACTACTGCAATGTATTTTAAAGAAAGAATATATTGTATTATAAATTCAGTCTCTAAGACTTCATTACTCCATGAAAATTTCCAGAGCTCGAACTCACCAGACCGAGAAGGATGGAACAATATTTTACTTTCAGAGCTGGGCCATTTTTGGGCAAGTGAAGAACTGAGACATTCCCATCTTGCTACACAGGCCAGCAACTCATCAAGAAAACATAACTCCCGATGACACATTTCCCTGGTAACTTCAACAAGCGGCAACATAAACAATGACGACCGCTTCCTTTTGAAGAAGGCAATAGTAATTAGAAAATATTATGTTCAAACTTAAGGCTTTGGTAATTTTTCGCATTCATTGACGAAGTAACTAATAACAAACAATATAATCCCGAGAAAAATAAAGTAAGGAGGAAGAACCGTTAACTTTGAGATTGCCAATACAACATTTGTTTGTAAAGAAAAATGTTGATCGAAACGTCGATAGCACAGCCTTCAACGACGGCCAAGCGTATTATAGCTTGTATTTACCTTACCAACCTCCCCCTAGCAACATAGGCCAGTAATCAGCACCTGCTCGCGATACGCAGCATATGTTTGTATGTTTAATAAGATAATAGGCGTTTTATATTTTATGAATATTCATTTTTATTAAAGCATATGAGATGTAAGAAAATATATTAAAGGTTATATATAAAAGAAAAATATACAGAAATATTTTCTGAAAACAGTAGCTATTTATTTCTCATTTCTATTGGTTGAAACAAAATGAAGTTCGCCTAGTCACCACCTCACTGTAAAGCATTTCTGAGTGAATTACCATGTACACTTCCCGGGGGGGGGCAGTGGAGTTACTGCACTGAAGCCGCACGTGCTCGAAAATCTATTGACAGGAGGGCCGGCGCTGGAGCGCGAACTCCGGAGTTATGTTCAACGCACTAATCTGCTTTGGGCACCAGCGAGCGGTCGGTGGGCGGGCCGGCCGGCCGGCTGGGCGTCCCTGGGGGCGCGGGCTAGAAAGGCCGACATTGGATTTTGCACTCCGCTGGTCTCGACCACCCGCCCCTTCCCCTGCCGGCCCCCACCGTCCCTGGCTACGTCAAATCAAGAACGCTGGGAAAATGCGGAGCTTTTGAGGTAGGGGCGATGGCAACGGTTGTGATTTTTCTGTTGGAGTGGGGGGGGGAGGAATGGCGGGGACGGCGGCATCTGGGGGTAGTGGCTGATGGAGAAGAGATGAAAGCAAAGCTGAGGAAGAGAGATGAGTGCCGATTGCGTTGGTATTTTTTAAATTTCGAACGCAAAGTTGTTTTCTCACATTTTCGTGCTAAATTATCATATTGTTTATATTAAATTTTTCACGGTTACTGGAAGGGGGTGCATGCACAACGGCATAAGCCTTGACACAAATATAGTCATGTATTTAATAAAATATCTATGATGAACACAATGCGACAGGAGAGGCAGGATGATCGGACTGGCTGCGGCAATAAGCAAGATGTGGCGGATACGCCGATCTGAGATGGAGCTGAGATGGAGGCGGCTGGATGTAATTTCGTTGAATTGAAAGCAGAGTGAAAACATGTTGAGGACATTTTTATATCTGCCAATTCCAGAAACAGGGTCGCCACTTGCTGTTTAGTCTTCTTTCTTTCAATGAATATGAAACTTGAGCGACAATGACATTGTTACGAAAGGTAGTGCTTACTCCATACTTACATTGTTTTTCTTAAGACATAACGGACACATCGACAACCACAAGACGACGTTCTAAAATCATTTCCAGTACTACTGAAGTTACACAATGGTTTGCTGTTTTTTAAATGTTGAACTTTCTAAAATCTGAATTGATTTTATCAATATCTTTTTGTAATGTAAATAAAATGGCAGATTCTTATTCAGTGAAACACAACTGTTTAAATTGTTTGGAGATTTTGGTTTCCGGGTAAGTTAGGAAAAACTGCGTACTTTCATCAATGGAAAAAAAATTAAATGAATAATAAACTTCTGATTTAATTATTTGATTTAATTGTAATGTTTATTCATTAATTTATTTATTTATAATTTCACATATTTATTTGTATATTTATTTTTATTTATTGGTTCCAAAAGTCTGCGAAATAAAACAGTTTGTGAAATGAAAAGTAGAAATTTTATTCCTGTCATTTCGGTCGAGATACCATTGCAGATAAATGTGTGTTAACATGTGTGCATACAAAGCACTTCAGATGTCACGAGAGAAAATTGCAGACTCGCTAGTTCCTCCAACTCCCAATCTTTCAGCTACGTCTCGCTGTATCTGCTCGTACTCCGAATACGCGCAGTGCTTGTCAACGCGGCGCTTTGAATTCCCGTGCTGGGTCCGGCAGCCACGGACTGTTCATTTGCAACGCGCCCACAGCGCTCCCTCCCCGACTCGATTCCCCACTGGCCCTCGCATGCTCCGGCGGCCGCGTACGTGCTCGAGATGCATGACAGAGGGCAGCACCGTTCGATTCATACGTTTGCTAGCCATCGCATTTGAAAAGTTCCGCTCCTCGATAAAAATTTCTCTCGAATTCCCTTATTTATTTAAAGTCTGTGACTGAAGACAAATACGCTTTTTCTACTTTACCGATTATTTTTCATGTTGTACGATATTATTTTTCATTGTAACATTTAGTATAACAGGAACATTCACGTATGTTTGGCTGAAATGTTTTGGCAAAAAATAGATGTCAAAATAAAATAAACCATTTCCAATATTTTGGAAATATTCACGGTGCAGTATTGCAGTCGTTAACAGTGACAGGTCTCTCAGAGCACAGTGGAAATCCAAAAAGAGAAGATGTGATTAAAGAGAAACATTTTAGAGGATCTGCTTTAAGGGCACAAACGTTATCCACAAAAAAATTGGTTTTGATTAATTACAAATAATGACTAAAAAATTATCTACAATTCCTTGAATATACGAATTTTAAAATTATCGAAAATTGAAATTAGAAAAATACTAACGATTTAGTCAAGCTTGTAGTTACAAGAAATTACCATATGGAAAACTATCAACAATTCTGTTTAAGAGGTCAAATTCTGTTTCCAAACTAAGAATCATATCTTCTACCACATCAAGGAAACAATTTTTGGATTGACTTTCTATTTATTTTTTCTTCAACATGACTCAGTAGATAATGATTTTCTAAAGAAAATAAAAAAGTAAAAATGGCATTCAAGATGCAATGTTAAGAAAATTATAACTGAAAAATTAAAACTTTGTGAGAGTCTTTATGTCTATCATTACCGTATAAATATGTCTTCTAAATAATTGAAAAATAAGAAGTTCCTCAAAGCAATTTGGATAACAGTTTGTACGAATTCTAAATAAATATATTGCCTTGAATCTGTAGTAGACATCGAACCTATATCTTGTAACCTTTACTAGAATCATTTCTTCCTTCGTCGGAAGGGTAAACTTCAGCCATCGGTATATGTCATCTCTGCTGTCGCATATACTATTGAAACAAGAACGATGTGACATAATAAAAGTTCATAACAATTACTCAAAGTTCCATAAAGAAATGAAATATTGACGACGAGTACCTTGGAGCTGAAGAATGTATTTTTCATAATCGTATTCTGCGTTTTGGTGAAAAATTCTAGAAAGACATAAAATGACCTTCTCACCATCCACTATTAGTTTTGTCCTATGTGAGCGCTCTTATTATATTTTCTTTTCAAAAGAACACGCGGGATGGGTATTAGTATTTGCTTTTCAACGTACTGCCATTCTCTGTTCATACACTCACAAGGGAATGCTTAACGTTGTCATGTCGAAACACTACCAGAGCCATTGTATCCACTAGGCTGACTAGGCTGCAGCCTAGGGCCGGAAATTTTGGGGTTCCACAAATTTGTAGAATTGTTTTCTCAATTTTTATAGGATTTTAATCGTTATATGATTTACAAGCAAATGTTCTAAACTTTACACAAATGTTCTCTGTTTTAAATAAATACACATGAAGTATATTAATAAATTTATATTTTCTATTCTAACATAGACTGATACACTTTAAAAAAAGTACTTTTAAGAAAGTACGTTTCTAAATCAAGGGACTTTCATTTAGAAGAAAATCGGAAGTGTGCATAGAACTGGTCAAAAGGGCAGAAAAAATTATAATTTTATGTCATTATTGCCTCAAAGAGTTGTCCACATCGTTTGAACAAAGCATTGTTTGTCATATTGTTTTTAAAAACAATATATTATTGTTAATTATTGTACTTAAAATTTCAAATTTAATATACTATTATATATTATGTATATACTATATTATTATTATTATTATTAAATAATAATAATATTTACTAATAAAATAAATATTCAAAGATAATTATGTTGGGATGTACATTAATTATCTTAGGGCCCAAGGGCCAATTACATTTTACAGCCTAGGGCCCAAAAGCATGTTACAACGGCCCTGAACACTGCCTCATCTTTTTCTACCTCAAAACAAGGCTGGATGCAAGATTTTAGCTCCAAAGTTTCCTGGAAGTATTTTTAAAAAAATAATAAACATCCCTGTTTTTGGCCATATTTTTCCTTTCAAAATACGTGAATGTACATCCCTGGAACACGATACGTCTCAAGGTCGGCCGCGCGTCAGTCTATGTCGTAGTGCCTCACCCCAGCCGCAACGTGAATCGCTCCGGGTGCAAGAAACGAATCCTTCGTCGCCTCAAGCCGAATGCTTGCAAACGCTTTTTAGTATTGTCTCGTGAATGAGCACAACAATAATGTCCTCATCAAATTCATTTCAAAATTAAAACTTCATTCATTGTATGTTCTACAAAAATGTGAGTGAATAATGATTGAAATAAATTTTTCTTGTACCACAGACATATAAAAAAAGATGATTCGCATATATCAATTTCAATAAGGGTTCTGTGATATGGCAACCGTATTGTGCAGGTGTCACAAAGGATGCAGGTCTTTCATTGTCGTAGTGAGCGATGTACCACACATATCTAATGAGGTTCCTAAATCTTGGGGATGAAAATTGGTAATGTATGAGTGATTGGAATTTTAAAATACTATACCTTTTATTTTACAATTATTAATTACAATTTACAATTATTTTATCTGTAATTTTGCGATAAAGACATTTCCGTTGTCGGAAGTTAGTAACTTACTTACTGCGGCCGTTCTTAAGAAAAGTCTCCCAATCGTTTCCCCATTGGATATTTCTGCTCTACTGTCGATCGCACTTCAGTCGTCCGCAAAGAGGAGGGGGACCCTCGACCCTCTGCCCACAACGGCGAGGTGAGGCGAGGCACGGCGCGGAGGCCGTTGTTTCACATAGCACTGACGCATCCGTGGGAAGGGTTGCCCAGTATTTTCACTGGTGTGCCAAACGGAAAATCATCAGTTTTCATGTTTTTTTAATGCTTCCAGACAACATTGGCAGCTTAATATGTACGAAAGTCTTTAAATAATATTTACTTCAAGTGAAAAAAAATATTAGGAGCGCTTTCCACATGACAAAATTTACCATTTCCTTATCAGTAAGTTGGAAGAACGCATATGTTAAGCTTTAAACAAAAAAAATGAAAACTAAATTACCAGTTATCGATGCCAGCTTTGAGTACGATGCACGATAACGTCTCCTAACATCTGACACTTTCGCAGAATACGAGAAGGAAGAAGAGGTCCAATGCAATATGTTCAATTTCTTTCCTACCATTTACATTACCCAATACAAATATCAAATGGAAGCAGTTTTAATTTGAAAGTGACAGTTGTGATTAAAGATTACACTTTTGGGAATATCTATAGTATTAATTTACAATGCGTGCAGATATTGAAAGAAAAATATGTTTCGGTCATGTGAAAGTTTTCTGTTTCCATTAGATATCCAGGAACTCGATTGACTGAGTGAATGATTAGTATTTCTGACCTCCATTGCTGTGGTTAGTAGTCCCATAAATGTCCCATGAAATGTTTATCGCGGGGATGGCGGCAGATGTTCCCTCGCTGGATATTGCCATCCGGCGTCGACCTACACAACGTTTTGAGGGGTTTCCTTCGACAAGGTATCTCCCACCTGCGGGATGCCGCCCCAACCATCAAGCTCCAGACTAATCTCCCGGTATGTGTGGTAGTGGAGTGCATGCAAGTGGTGTAGGTAAGGGGCGAGGTTATGACAAAGAGGGGGAAGGAAAGATCGCGCGCGTTCCGTGGCCCATTTGATTGGTTACTGCTCCGGCATTCGCCTGATGTCGATCGGAAAAAACACGGAAAACTGCCGATCATGGCAGCCAGCCACTAGAACTCTCCTCCAGAGAGAGGCAGTCTTCGACATAGCTACCTAGCAAGTGTCAAAAATCATGTCACCGTCAAAAATCATGCCACCGAGTTCTTGCTTCGCCATTGGTGGAGCAAGGATTTAGTTGATGTCTCTGTAGTGCCACTAACCGGGGGGTTCTCCGGTTCTAGGGTTAGAACCGGAGAACCCCCCGGTTAGTGGCACTACAGAGACATCAACTAAATCCTTGCTCCACCAATGGCGAAGCAAGAACTCGGAAAACATTATAAAACATTGAGTTATAATTGAGACTGAAAAAAGGAAAATTTTATTGTGTTATTTCGCCTAATCCCATATTGCGTGTACCGCGTAAATTATCACAGGCAGTGCGTCCATAATTACGACACACTGACGTCACCGGATAGCAATTATTCAAGCAAAATACCATTCACCATTAAGTATTTGCTATTGACGTGTGTTATGGCACACCAACAGTTTTGAAAACCTTGTAAATGTGAAGAATTGATGTTGTACTTAGTATCTCTGTATTGTACACAGTGTTATTTTGCAGTATTCATGAAGACAGTTTTTGCGATGCAGTGATGTACGAGAGTATTTAAGAATCGTGTGCTATTAAATTATAAGTGCATTTATTATTTTACTTTAAAACGCGTGATTAAAGTAGGACATTAAGCATACCTTTCCTTTCCTTAAGTATTTTGGTTGCCACTGGGATTAAAGTAACAGCTGAGAGTAAACAATTGAGCTTGCACTCATACTCACTCACGTCAGCACTGCTGAGGGCAAACAATGAAAAACTGATAATAAGAGCAGCAAGTTGAACGGACCTACCTCAGTTTGCTTTCCCTTGTCATTACTGGTTTGGCATGTCTTCTTGCAGCAGAAAACAACGCAACAATTCATAGTCATTAGCGATAATGATATAAGCGTGTATGCCGGCTTAAACACAAAAAGTAAAGAAATATTATTTTTTTTAAACAACAAGGGGTTGAACTGAGCTTCATTTAGAAAGATTTATGAATCTTGTGTTATCGCGCTTAGAAACTACTATCTTTTCTTTTACAATAACAAAATAAACTTGAATCTCTTGATATAGAGGATGTACTATATCCGCAAACGGAAGGGAAGTTTGCATATACCCTAAGGAGAACCTATATTAATTTTGACAGCTCGATAACAACAGCAAAACTCTTGACATCCCTCGGAAACTTTTCGGCTGGACTAGAGTGGGACATGAGTGTCACGCCTGGATATTGCTTTTGTTACAGCCATAACAAAACATTGCCTTGTCGAGGTGATCCCTTATCATTTATCTCGACTGCAACTTCACGTGTTGCTGGATTGCCCATAGCGGCTCTTTACCTGTCCCGACGTACCAATATTTCTTCTCCTAACAATAGGTCAACGATCGAACGATCGCGTGTATGCGACCTCGCGGACGACGTGCGAATACACGTTAATCGTAGCTTCGTTCCTCCTCAGACCCGAAAATTAGAGCGCATGCAACGAGGCGTTGCGACACGTGCCGAATTAAATTGCTGTAAACGCAGAGGGCATGTGACAGCTGTGCTTGCGGCAGCAAATGTACTTGTGGCAGTAACACCTTGCGTTTGTGACCTCACGACCATCGTAATTCGTCCCGAATCTGGTCTGTCTTCTGCCGCGCGATTTGGGTTTATCGGCACCGCCGTTCTCCGGTACAGCCGTGGTCATAAAAAAGATTATAATTTCCAACTCGCTTACTGCGAAAACAATTATGCTTGTCGTTTGTCATTTATCATTCTGTAATTGTTTTCAAACTGCTTGCACCGTACTAGAAGGCAGTTATTCTCCTTTTGCGAACTACACTTATGAGTAAAGTCCGGAAGTGCAGGTATTTATTTTACCTAAAATAGGCAGGCAAAAGGTCATTCATATTTATTAAAATTGGCATGAAAAAAGGCGTTTATTCTAGCTAAAGAAGGGGTGTAAAAAGCGTGTAAACAATGAAAATTTCCAATTAAAAGTAATTATTGTAAAAACGTAATAATTAAAATTATTCACATATTTATTCTAACTAAAATTTACATTCGCACTTAAAAAGTACGGAGACGATATTTACTTGGTAATATCGAATCCACATGACCTTACGGTACGATGGCTAACAATTTGTTTTATTCGCGACGTTCTCTCATTGAAATGATTTGGACTCCCGTCTTTGGAGTGGACTCCCGTCTGAATCTTGAAATGGCAATACAGAAACGGAATTATATTTTTCTACTCCCATTGCATTGCATGGCTGCAACCAGTTGCATAATGATACTCATTTCGATACAGTTGTCATTATGATACAGGTTCCTGACCAATCACAGAGAAGCTTACAAACCAAGTATTGACACTTCATCATTGAGAATCTTAATAGTAAATGTTTCGTCCAATTGTGTCCATTAAAAATATTTAATATTATATTCTGCTTTTTAATTTTATTTTATTTTCTTAGTAGTTTTTAACCTGAAATATTATTTAAAATAAATTGAATTGTTATTGCACTTTGATCCTATTTGATTAGTGCAGTGGTGGTTCTTGAAGAGAACATTAGGTGAAGGTTAAGATCTGAACGTCATTTTAGGTTATTTGTTGCTGCCGTGTGGTTGTCCTTTAAATATGTGTAATTTAAAATGTCTGGTGAAACAACGGTTGTCTTGAGACCTCCAGAAATAAGAGGAAAAGCAAAGATGGTGACGTCGAAATTATTGCAGCAACTACTGTACTCCCTGGCTGGCTGGCTGGCTGGCTGGCTGGCTGGTGAAGCAAAGCTAGTGCCGGGTAGGTTGCGGTGGGTAGGGAGCTGTCCACTAGGTGGCCTTGACAGAAACCTACATGTCAACTGCCACGAAACGACTGGATGTAAAAGTTTAACTTATAAATGTTACCTTAAGTCGTAGAAAAAATACCCTATGAAACTCGATGTAATGGTTACTAATACACTCGTCTGAAGTTTACGATACTCGGTAGTTCCTCGCACGTATCGTAATATCACACTCGTGTATTAATACCCATCATTATATCATCGTTTCATAATGTACTATTTTCGTTCTTCGCACTTGTGTAATCCCTAGCACTGAGAATGGTATACAGTGTGGCCCACCTAAGATGTTCCCTTCAATTTTCTCCTGAACCGTTGCAGATACTGAGATGCGGTTTTCACTAAAACTACTATATGCAAGGGGCACATATAATCATGCATAATATTATTCTATTGCATTTTTTATTGCAGAGATATTGACCCAACTTGGTTTTTTTAAATGGAACCCTATAGATTTTTTAGCTCATCATAACAAGCGTGAAGAGACGAGTTCATAAATATGCACATTGCCATATGTTACATAACAACATTTTCGAGAAATTAAGCGTTTTAAAGACGCACGTCGACTGCTCGTTTCGGTAATCTGAACGAGAAATTCCGGGTGATATGCGGCGAGGCCATTCCCTTCCCTTGCGTCGACCCTGCGGTAAATGTAGTGATGCAATGTGCAAAGGAGCTCACAAAAACCCGCGATTTGCTCTTTAAGACTACATCCTCTCAGCCCTGGAGACAATGTATTCATCCATAGCCATGTTCTGAGCAAATCTGTACGCCATAAAGTACTATTTTTAATTCATGAAATACTACAGATTTGAGAAAATATTTGAATTATTAACCTTAGTGAAAGCAAGGGAAGATTGGAGAGTGAACATGTTCTGAATTAATAAATGCGTGTGCTGTCACAAACAAAACGTTTACTCTTTGAAAGACTGAAAACCTCAGCCGGTACAAAAATATCGTGTAAATAAAAGTAAGAAACATACTTTAAAATACAGAAACAAAAGGTACGCAATTGTAGAAATTCTAGATTCAATTCTAGAAATAGCTTGGTTTATAACATGTACTCAACATGTGCACAATCAACGGATATACACATTTGAAGACACTTATAATGAGACCTTCGAACAGAATTTAGAGTTTTACGTGAAATGGCATGACAAGATGCTGTAATACGGCGCTTGAGATCTTCAAATGTTGTTGGTACTTGTGAGTAAACTTCGTTCTTTATCGTTCCCCATAGAAAATACTCCAGGGGCGTAAGATTAGGTGACCTTGCCGGCCAGTTTACTACAGCACCGCGCCCGCAGAGTCGACGCAACGAAAGGGAATGGCCTCGCCGCATTTCTCGTTCAGATTACCGAAACCAGCAGTCGACGTGTGTCTTTAAAACGCTTAATTTCTCGAAAATTTTGTTATGTAACATATGACAATGTGCATATTTATGAACTCGTCTCTTCACGCTTGTTATGATGAGCTAAAAAATCTACAGGGTTCCATTTAAAAAAACGAAGTTGGGTCAATATCTCTGCAATAAAAAATGCAATAGAATAATATTATGCACGATTATATGTGCCCCTTGCATATAGTAGTTTTAGTGAAAACCGCATCTCAGTATCTGCAACGGTTCAGGAGAAAATTGAAGGGAACATCTTAGGTGGGCCACACGGTATTATACATAGGAAACTGTCCTCAGAAGGAATCTGAGGCCATAATCAAAGTAGAATGGGATTCTTCTTGGGTAAACAAAGCTTAGCGGCATCAGTGAAAAAAAAATCAAAGATCTTGACTGGTATCCTCTTCCTTTTTCATTTAGATTTTTAACAATCACTTTTCTTCCACAGGTAGACAAAATACGATCGTACCTTCGTATCATGGCTTTCAGGTGCATTTCAGCTTGATCAAGATAGATAAGAGGGAAAAAAGTAAAATAATCACGTAAAAGGTAGAAAAGGCACAAATAAGACAAAATGGCAAAAATTGGCATTAAAAGCTAAAATTGGCAAAAAAGGCAAAACGAAAATCGACTGAAACAACTACAGAAGCCCAATCAAGTGATTTATATTGCCAAATATCATGAAATAGTAACTATTACAACAAGGCATTTTGCCAGACTTCAGGGCTCTACTTATGAGAGATCATGAAGCGAACTCATGCGTGTTCGCAAGCACGGCTTCATTTGTGTTACTCCAAAGCGAGTGTGTTTCAATGTGCAATATTGGTTGTCATGTTTTTTGGTACTCGGACCAATGTGGTACTCTCAAGTATGGGTATAATACGTGTAATACATCCTCTTTAAATAACTGTTTGCGTCATACAGTTTGTACTATTTAATACTATTTAAACTTGGCTAATAAATTAATCAAGGGCTGTTCTAGCACTTTCAATGTTCACATCGTTAAAATCTTGATAACCTGAAACCTTCAGTTTGAAGATGGCACATCCGGGTGACCTTGGTGAAGAAGATTGGAAAGAGGGGTTTATGGATAATGAAATATCTCTACCGTTGCTGCTTTGGTATCTGCTTTCCGCTCAGATATTTCTTCTTTCGTACTTTGTGCTATCTTTCTGTGGTTCCTAGACGATCCACAAATAATGAAAACAATGTCATACGAACATTCGGTCTTTGATATTGCAGCAGGGAACATCAGATACCAGCAGAAAACATCCATATTCCGTCGTTAATGGATGTCTGTTTTACCGAGTTTAGAAACAAGTTATCTTTTTTGAACAATTGGTTCAGTTATTTTAAAAATTTCAATTTCCAGCCTTCATTTGAACTAATTTTTTGATATTTTCAATATAATTCTAAAAAGTTTGTTTTATACTTTATCTGGTGAAAATTAAGATGTAACATTTTGTGATTTAAAACCAGTGCCGTTTAATTGTTTTCAATGGTTTATTAAAATTAGTTTAAAACAGGTAATTGGACATTTACAAACTTTTACAAATCATTTTAAACATTACGATATCAAAATGTCTGTCATATATTCGTTACATGACGACAAAAATTGATAGAAAATAAAACGATATAGGTATTATGAATTCTCTCAATAAACGGAAGACAAATTGAAAACGATGTCATTTTTGTGAAGCATGTAGAAGATTACTTTCCGCGACACGTGTGTCTCGAAAGTAACTTTCCGAATCATACTGTGTAAATCTGTGCCTGAATATTTAAGTCAGATTTGAACCAATGGCATTTCGATGCGTTGGTATAGATCATGCATTTCCTTTTAGATAAAACATTTTAATAAAATACTTGAAGCTTATAGTCCAGAAGACAAAGTTTTGTATGATAATCTTAGCAATATTTTTTATATTAAATACAATATTGCAAGACTTGCCAAACAACGACGTATTAATGAAACCTTAATTAGTAAATAAGAAACTATTTACGTTTCCTGAAAAAATCTCGAATTCGAAAGACGGAACGAAAGAAATAATTTTCAAATACGGGCTTCAAGGTATTGATGTCTGCATTAAAATATATGTCGTTACTGTATTATTCCATTGATCCATGATACGTAACTAGATAACTGTAATTAATTCGTAATAAAAATATCAACATCGCTTTATTATGCTAAATTATTCCTCCTTTAAACACCAATCTCAACACCATCTATTATTCATCATTTAACCAACACGCATGTTAATCAACAGACTATTTTTGGATTGAAAAAAAAGCTCAAAACAATAATTCTTTTATGAAACATTTGAAATGTGACTTTCATGACTCGTGTGTAGAGGATAAAACTATCTCCATTTTGTACATAAATAACAAGTTTATCCTTGCGCCCATTCATAAATCAGCATTAGCGAGAAATATCAGTCACAGAGAGAAATTTACGCGCTTACACCTCATGTTGCAAGCAGCACAGGCCGCCGCGCGCATTTCGTACTGGCCCGGAGCAAACCCGCCAGCCCTTCTCCGCCCTTCCGCCAGTTGAACATTTACATATTTTCATTTGGCCCACTCTAAATGCAAAACGAAATGCCCTCTCGTTCGTCGGGGCGCGCCAGAGCAAAATAGATACCTCCCCCCTCGCAACAGTACTCAATGCCTCAACACTCACCTGACAACGCAAATGACGGGATTCTCCACACCGCTGGAGCGGGGAGGTGACGGTTGCTGGATGATGGCGTATCCTTGCAGGGCAGAAGTGGACCTTGTTCGGTGACACGGTGGTTTGCCAACGGAGTTTACACGCTTTAGTTACACGATTTGCGGAGACCCTTCACAGTTGTTTGCAAAAGTTTTACAAGCCAAACGCAGATTAAATTTGCAATTTAAAACACACTTGAAAAAATAATCTCTATTCACACACGATTTGTTTGAAACTGTTAGTTTCCAAACAGTTTTTTTCGTCAAAAATCACTGTTGTGATAACTATTTGTTCTACACTTTTCAATGTTTAAACATTTAGTGTACAAATGGCATTTCTTCGAAACGTCACTCTCACTACCGGTCTGTATATGCGAAAATTTACCACAAGCACGTGATTTTTCTGTATTATAAACGTCTCTAATGGCAAACGAGGTAAAAATCTGACAGGACAAGCTCTATCGGCAGGGTCGCAACCCCCGCGTCACGCACTCGTCAGCGCGGCCCGAAGAGGTGGCGAACGCCTCTGGGCCGTTCGGCTCGTTCGCGGCGGCGGCGACTGTCGCGAGCGCCCCAGGCGGGCGTCGGCCCAGGACACGTGCAGCACGCCCGCGCACGCGCAGCTCCCGCGCCACGCACCCGTCCGCCGCAGCCCCGCGAACGCAACTGCCGGCACCGCCGCCGCCGCCACCCCGCCACGCCGCGCCACGCCGCGCCACGCCGCGCCGGCGCGCGCGCTGTCCTGCCTCGCGCCGCCTCGCCCCGCGCCCCGGCGCGCCGGCCGCTCGGCAGCGTTTCCGACCATGCGGGGCGGAGGGGATGGGCGACCGGGTGAACAAGGACACGGCGAAGGCCAAGGCGGGCAAGTGAGGTAGGCGGGTGCAGGTTAGGGTGGGGCAGGGGATGATAACGGGCTAGGAGTGGGGGTAGGGGCTTGCGAAGACTGCGAATAGGGCTGGGAATATTGCCAGAGGGAAGAAGTGAGGGTTGCGGTCGAGGTTTAAGGTAGGGAGGTGAGAAACTGCCTGGGGATTGGAGGTTGGGAATGGGGATGCGGGTGTAGAATGCGGGAGGGAGCTCGGCTGTGGAATGCGAATTGCGAGGTGGGGTTTGTGGGTGGGCTGAAAACATGGGGGTGAGGTGGATGGCAAAATAGACTATAAATGAAGATAAAGTGTTGGAGATGAAGGCGGAGTGCGTGTGAAAGGTAGTGTGAGGCTGGATAGTGTGGGGAATTGAAGTGAAGGAAAATTAGGTGTTGGCGATGGGTACGGGGAGATGTAGGTAAGTTAGGCTCGTGTCACACGAGGGTTGCGCTGACGCGCGTTAAGTAACGCGCGTCATAGATTAACACTGTATCTTTTGCGGAACGGCTAAAGCGCTCGTGTGCCGATTCGCATAATATACAATGTTATTCTACGACGTGCGTTATTCATCGCGCGTCAATGCAACGCTCGTGTGCAGGGGCCGTAAGGCGGCGAAGAACCGGCAAGGAGGCGGAGAGCGGTTGCGTAGGAACGCGGCGCATCCAGGGGGACGAGAATGGAACGGCGTAACAGTGTTGAGAGAACAAAATATGCCACGTCAGGCAAAGGCACTGAATTGTGAGGTCAGGGTAGATGAGCTGGAAAAATAGAATGCGGTGAGCAGAATAACGGGCCTCGCTGTTCTTGAATGCCCGAGAGGAAGAGGGGGATGGAATGGTAAAACGGTGAAAACGTAAGGTAAAATGTAATGTGAACGCAGTTTCCATATTGGAATAAGAATATATAATAGAACAAATAGTATAAGAGAATTCAGAACAGAATCTGGAGGGAAGATGGAGAGAGGCGGCATGTTTCGATATACACATTTTTTCTACTTTCCCGAATACGTACGAATACACGGAGTGATATACATTGGAAGCACTTGTAATAGCTGCCCAAGATCAGGCCTTGAGAACACATTATGATAAAGCGGTTCTCAAAATTTCTCAAGATGATAAATGTCGCATTTTCCAGGAACACGTAGAAACCATTGATCATATTGTCTCAGCTTGTCCAATCCTAGCAAAGAACGAATACTTGAAAAGACTCGACGGGGTGTGTAGCTACCTCCACTTGCAGATCTCTACCGCTCTCGAAGTTCCGAACACATGCCCCAAGTGGTACAAACACTCACCGAAACCGGTGACGTCTGATAGATTATGTACGATATTGTACGACCAACAAATTCAAACTGATCGCACGATAGCAGCAAACAAACCGAATATAGTCATCCGGGATTTGGAGAACAAATCGTGTTTACTTGTCGATGTTGCAGTACCTTGCGATCAAAACGTCGTTACCAAGGAGGCAGAGAAACGTATTATATACAAGAGTTTGGAAATCGAGATCAGTCGAATGTGGGGCGTACAAGCACAGGTCGTCCCGATAGTTATCGGAGCTCTGGGATTTGTTCGTCAAAATTTGTGTAAGAACGTGTTTAAACTCCCAGGTAATTCAAAAGACTGGGAAGTGGAAGAAATCGCTTTATTTGGAACAGCTCACATTTTGTGCAAAGTATTGTAGAGGCACCGACAGTCCCTAGATCTACTCCTTAGATAGCTGGTTGCAACCTGGAGTAGATTTTATATTCAGCCGACACATAACATCTTCAGTCGTGATATAGAGGAATCATAATAATAATAATAATAATAATAATAATAATAATAATAATAATAATAAATAATAATATTGACAACGAAATTTCCACAGGCCCACTTCGTGTCATTGTTCTTACTATTTTTAATTTAATATTTATCAACATTAATATGTGTCTTGAAACTGAAACAGATTTAATTCATTAAACACTTTCAATATTGTAAGGAAATTCATCGCCTTTTATTTACATAGAGAGCAGTCATTACGAAACGAATTACTTCAGTGTAATCGTAAATATTCGACTATGTAGTTGAATACTGACAGTCTTGATATAGTCAATAACCTCGGTTCGAATCTCTTTGAAAAGAAAACACATATATCTGCAACTTTGTGCAGAACTTAATCTTGATTAGATGGCCATTTTCAAAGATGCAATTGTGTAAGTTCCTATGATGCAGTGGCGGATTCTATGATGCATGGACACCATGCTCCCCCCCCCCAAGGCCTAGAGTTTTCGTTTCTTACCTTCTTTTATTGGGCAAAACTGATTTAAATGTTTATTTATTTTAAATTATGTAAGTATTAAAAAAACTAATATTTTATAGTATCATATATGTACTTTAAATATAATATTAAATATGATTTAACAAAAATCTATGATGGCCTCCTCCAAAACGATCGGCTGGAGTCGTCTTGCTATGCTGCAAGGTTGTTCATTGCGCTGATGTGTTGTGGCGATTTGGAAGGGGGGAATTAGACCATTCTAACAAAGATATACGGTGTGTCCTCCCAACCACGGGTCACCCGATAACTTCTAAACGGATCACGATATCGAAATGCCGTTTTCTCTCAACAATAGGGAATAATTCAGGGGCAAAAACTGATACAAAGGACAAGAACCTCGAAATTAAATGTTTATCATTTGCTGATGCTTAGCATGCACTACTTGCAGAATCATAATAAGCTATTAATCAAATTAATCAATTAAAGAAACAGCGGAAAAATCAGGCTTACAGATCTCGTTTGATAAAACTGAAATTGACAAGTACATAAATATCCCAAGAAAAACATAAAAACAAATTATGGGAACATCAAGGTTACTGACCAGTTTACCAGATATCTTGTACGTCATGGAAACATAATTGGAATGTAAAATTTGCTGAAGATAGAGAAAAAAATTTAAGAAGGATTTATGATCCAATAGAAACACAAGAAGGAGATACAACACAGAAATTTGTAGTAAAACGGAAAACCTAGATGTGATGATTAGAAAACGACAGCTACAGTTCTATGGACATATCGTCGTCATGGATCAATCAAGATTAAACAAACAAATTTTTGATAAAATCTGGAACTACAAAGGTTAAGAGGCTATGTCCAAAAAATTAAGGAAGAAATACAAAAATTTAAAATTACTGAACAAGGAATCTTAATAGAAAAGAATAAAGAAACAAAATTTTTCGACCTCAAATTTCTTGTCGGTGAAAAGAAGAGAGGAGAATGGACTGCTGAAAGAAGAGCTTCGCACTCGAACAGGATGAAGAACTTCTGGAGGAGAAAGAATGAAACTATATGAATTGATATTTGCGTTGTCCATGTTGGCCTGTCCGCGTGTAAAAAAAGGGGGGGAATCTTGGAGCATATAATACGATGTAGAAATATTTCCGGAATATTTCAGAATTTTAGATTTGGAGAAATTTATTCATATTTGATTTTTAAATGGAGCTACATTTTTTCTTACCAGAAATGGATGGATCATAAAAAGACGAATACAATGAAGTATCATTTGTAAATTTTTTGATAGCAGTTTGATTATAAAATTAGTTTCTGAGACTGCGATTTGAAATTAAACCGGCTAAAATAGGAATCCTAGGAACTGGCGCCTGTGGGGAAGGTGGCCTTCGCAGGGCCGAAACTTACGATAAGAGAGGAAACTGAGAGGGGTGGCAGTAAAAGCGCAATTACAAAAATCCATGGCCTTGTCTAGAAGAACATACAAACAAACAACAATATTAAATATAATAACCAAATATTTTGCTAGTGGTGCTATAGAATGGAAAAACCTTTTTCCTGTATTAGTTTTCTATTTTCTTTGGTCTCGGCTAGCTGTTCGGACTTGCTATATACACATGCCAGCTGCCATGTATCGCCGCCCAAAGTACATTTTTTAAAAATATTTTCTTAATTTTCCTACTAGTAGAATTTGTTAGTTTCCTTAATTTTCCTAGTAGCAGATATTATTTTCCTAGTAGTAGATATTATTTTCAGAATATTAGAACAGTAAAAACTTGTTCTAAATGGCAATTTCCTTTGAAAAATTTGGAGACTTTTTAAGAAAATGGAGTTTAAGACCCACTGTAAATGCGAAATTAGAAGGTCTTTTTCAAAAAACATTTTTGAGTTTTCGAGAAACTTCATTAGAAGTCATTTGAACTGCATTAATTTACAAATACAATGGTGCTTACAATTTGCTGGAAATGTGCATATTAACAATGTGAGAAATTAAAAAAATACATTAGTGTATTTTTGGAAAAACAAAAAATACCCCAAAATTAAATTTACGTCGTATTAAACAATGCAAATAGTGCTATCTGTTCGAAAAGTTTGAAGAATAAATTTGGAGTCATTTATGAGAAAATGGCGTTTGAGCTTTTCTGAAAAGACGGAATTTTGAGCTAGTTTTTATAGAAAACGGTTGAGTTTTATCTGACATTATTTAAAGCACATGTACTTACAACTATACTAATCGCCGCTAATGTAAATATTAACGAAGTGAAAGTCAAATTAAATTTTTGTAATTTTTGAAAAGACAAAAAATAGAACAAAACAATTTATGTCATCTCGTAGGGTATATTTGGCACTATCCCTGCCAAACGTTTAAAGAAAAAATTTGGAACCGTTTTTGAGAAAATCTTGTGTTTATTTATTAAAGTTGACTTATTCACTTTGTTTAGTAAAATTTACGAGAATATATTTATGTATATTAAATACAAATCCTCTAATCTTGTGGTGTAGTCCTTCAGTTGTTCTCCCCCAATATTCGGTGGTGTACTTCACTCTTGGAGACAGTTTACTCTCTTCCCCGCCAGGCGCAGTCACCGACAGATACGCATCGACATGCAAATGCACGCGCTGCACCAAGTATTCTCGACGAGATCACCACCCTTTGTCAGTCTCCGTGCCTACTTGCCGCGCATACGCATGCTAGGTATGTACATGATCATAGAAGATGCATGCTACTATTTTTGTCATACATCTCACACTACATGGCTGCCACGCGCGGTGCCTGTAAATGTGAATCGACCTTACAAGGCCACTTGTGGCAACCAAGAAAGCAGAATCCACGGATCGGATCGGAAAGAACGAGACAGTAGAACAAGTACCGAACTCGCAGAGCGAATAAATAAACGTCACGATGAGGAAAATAAGAAGGGTAGAAGAATGACGATGATAGAGTGGAGCAATCAAACAGGAATATTGAATTCCTGATAAGTTATTTCTGGCTTTGAAATGGTGAAACAAAACATTGTCTTTAATAGCATTTTATTACTATTATTTAAAACGGGGCTGCCCATGTCTGCAGCCCAGTAGTCGTGCTCTGTGCTTCTTGGTGGCCACGATCGATGTGGCCCACTACAAATTGAGACAGCGTAGATAGTCAGATTTAGGGAAGTGAATATTAAATCGTGACAGGTGGTGGTGTCCCTCCGCCTTAGGATGGTGATCTGCGGCGCCGACCAACACGTTTTCTTGCAAAAGAATTTCCCATTTAGGTATGTTCCCATCGAGCACCGCCCCAGCCGGGACAAGCTCTAAGCTCTCAAATTATCTCCCGACACGTGTGGTTGAGTAATGCATGTAAGTGTAAGTAAGGGGTGAGGATAGGACAAAGAAAAGGAAGGAATGGTAGCGCATAGTCTGTTGCCCGTTTCTTGGGAGACTGCTCCGGGGGGGGGGTCCGCTTGGGGTACTTTGTCAATGGGAAACCTCGAAAAACTTCTGATCATAGCAGCAAGTCTCTATAATTGTCCTCCAGACAGATACTGAATTCGACCCAGCTCTCTAGCTAGTATCAACAATCCGCCATCTTCGAACTTGAACCCAGGACCTCAGGACCTGGTTTAGATGGACATGTTATTTGCTTGAATGCTCCACAATTAACAATGTTAATTCCAAAGTCATTCAATCAGTGTGTCTTAAAATGTGCTTTCAAATGCAAAGTTTTGGCAAATTTGTAGCTGAATGTTCAAAGAGATCATTTGGCATTGTTCGTTACGGTGTACGTTACCATCCATATCATCTCACCTTTATGAATTTGTGGTTTCCCTTTATTTTACATAAAAATAAATAAGTGAATAAACTGAACATGTAAAATGACTTGAGACTGAAAATTAGAAACACTGATCTCGATATCTATTTCTTTCGTGCAAAACAGCAATTCAAGTCCCATTAGTGTTTGAAGGATAAACAATGTTTCTCCAAGAGTTGGACTTGGTTTGCTTCTGATATTTCAGTTATAATTTTTATTAAATTTTTTTAATAATTTATCCTTCCATATACCTTTTTTTAAAAAAAGTCAATTTGTAATATTAAGCCATCTATTTAATCTTTAAGTAAAGAATTGGAAACAATTTCCTCGGAGATTTTTTAAACCCAGCGGTAAGAACAAGATGTTTCTCGTCTGACCACCAGAGGCGTGAGACAGCTGTTATCTCTCATTTACTGAGGATGACAAGCTGCACGACGGCGATTTCCTTGTACCGGAGACTCGTCCTACGCAAGGAATTGATAGAGAAGGGTGAGCGATCGTGGGCAGCTGCGACATTCCAAGTCAATCTGAGTATTCAGCATTGTGAGTGTTGCGCGTAAGCGCTGTGCGTGAAGTGGCAACGCTGTCCTCCATAAGCGCTGTGCTGCAATCAAATGCTTGGACGCTCTATAGTACCGCGCAGTGCCTACCCAGTGCACGTAAATGGTGACTGCTCTTTGCTACTAATCAGTGAATCGCGTGTGAAACCTAGTTACGAAACTAACGCCACTTCGCTACCTAAACAATGATTGTGTTAACATTTCAATGATGTATTGCATTACTTCCAAACTGCAACAAGCACATGCGTGTGCTAGTGCATACGAACACAATGCTACCAACTACAACAACGATCATGTACGTGCTAAATCTACTACTGCATCATCAATCACACTCCACGCATGAAATGATTGCGGAACAATGCCGCAATCTCCACCCATGCACCGAATGTCGCTACACTCTCCGGCGTGAGCCCAACTCCGTGGGTAAACACCGTGAACTCGCTCGTCTGGTTCACGAGCAGCTACGTTATCCGTGCGCCATTATAAACAAAATTGAATGAACCATATGCTCCACATTGTATTTTATTTCAGCTTATGAGCTTATGATTATGTGTTTGTAATCAGTGCTGTGTTTCTTTTAACTACGAATTCAATGGTCATTCGTTTTAATTTTATCAAGCCCATTAAAACACCTACGGTGCTCTAACATATCATTAGATATTCTCATAAGAGCAGACATTCAATGAATCCATTTTTATGAAAAATCTTACATAAATTCCGTTATACGTTTTAAATCAATCACGTCTGCTGAGTCACCCAAGTGATAGCAACTCCCTTGTAATTGCAATCCATTGCAGGTATTTATGGGCGTGTGTATTAGTCTCTCAAAATACATTGGTCCTTCAAAGCTATTGAAAAGTAAGTGCTGGAGTTGGTGCCATCATAGGGCATTTGCCTTGAACCGGTCCATTGTTAACTACGCCAACTCTATTAGTATTTAAATACAAATAGTAATTCTAATTAGTATAGTGTGGTATAAAGTCTTAAGTATGCATTACAACTTCTCACAAAAATAACACATATTCCATTTTATTTTAAACCCGCCAAAATGCCAAATCCAGAATACTGCCATATGAGATTAAGATACTAAATGAACTTAATTGATTGATTAGTGATTCCGGATACGTCAACTGCTAAGTTCATTAGTCCCGTAAGTGTAGTGCGTGTTTTTATCGCAGGCGGTAGCAGAGATATTTCCCCGCTGGATGGCGAAATTTGGCGCCGACCTACACGTCGACTTGCGGGGTTTCCCCAACCAGGGATTTCTTACCAGTGGGGCACCATCCCCACGGGCAGTGGCGGCTCTACCATAAGGTCACATGGTCACGTGCCCTCCTACTTGTAAAGGAAAATATTAATAGAGGACTGAAATGCGTGTCATATTATCGAGTAATAATTCCAGAGAATTTACGTTAAGGTTTTCACGGGCGATATCGATACTATTTCACACCACAAATAACGAGGTAGTTGTGGCAACAGTGCGAAGTCCGCAAGCTTCGTGTGACCAGCTCCCTCCCGTTAAGCAAAGCTTTTCCTCATAGTGCGAGGAAAAAAGGGAGGGGGTAATCTCCCTTAAGGCTCTTCACGGTCACAAGTTTTTTGTGACTGCCACTGCAAGCGCCACTCTACAGATGTACAAACAACGCTCATATAGTGTCTGAGAAATGAAATGCTGATTAGCTCAGGACCTGCGTAATCTTCATAATATCAGCAGCTATGAATTCTGTGGAGTTTTTTTTTTTCTTGAGCGTGAGCGTTTGTTGTTTCAATTGAATTGTTCTCTCTTCTCATTCAGCCTAGTTAATACGTGAGAAACCAATGAGGAATTTCAAGTGTTTTTCAGTTTACAGCGCTTAAACTTCAAAATAAAATTTTTATTAGTTATTTTCTAGCTTTTTGTTTTGTGCCCTACCTGGCCTGAAGTTTAGGAGCCGCCACTGCCCACGGGGATAAGCTCTAAGCTACCGACTTATTTCCCGTCATGTGCTGTAGTGAAGTACATTTGTTTGTAAGTAAGGAGTGAGGAGATGACAAGGAAGAGGAAGGAATAATCGTGCGCAGTCCGTGGCCCGTTTGTTAGGGAACTACTCCGACATTAAAAACAAACGTTAAAATTCGAATTTAATTGGCCGAATACATTAAAAAAATAAGACGTTTTTCAAATTCAAGATAAAAACGTCGTGTGAGGGTTAAGACGCTGAACAAGCAAAACTATCGGCGAGGAAGTTGAGTGGTTTGTTATCCGGACAGTGTGATAGCATTGGGCTGTATGACACGTGTTGAGAAACGAAAAATACTAGTGGAAGATCAGTCGACTGGCAAAAGGAGATGTGGAAATTGGGTGACCGAACCCCTGAGGATGGGGAAGGGAGGACATCAAAGCGAGAACAGCGGACGCAGGACGCAATTGGGGTGAGATTGGCGACGGCACGGATCCGATGTCGAATTTCACGGAGGTGAAATAAGATCAGCTACGTGTTTCCCAGAAGGCTAGATATATCACGCGATCAGATGAAGAAGGTCACATCCGTTCAGAATCAGGAGGATAAAATGGTGAAGCCAGCGGCGCAGTGGCAACGGGGTCGGCAAACAGGTTTGCGGTATAATGAGAGAGTTGAAACTATCTGTGCAGAAGTACGTGAGATCTCTTTTCTCAAATATGTGTCAATTCTCCAAATTATCAGTTTAAGAAAATATAAAACAAAGAATTGATCATATGTACGAAAATAAAAGATTTATGAGGTAGGGCTACGGGGCCCTTTCAAAATTTTCAGGGGAGCACGTCCATCCGTCCCTCCAGTGTGCATGTGTACGGGAATATTATTATTAGGAGGCGTATTTTGATACCTTAAGACATCGCTAAAAACGATCAATAAAATTCTCTTAAAATTAAAGTGTTCTAAAAGCAAAGAAAAATGACGTAGAAAATGTAAACAAAATCAGTTTGGATGAACACCTCACGCTTTTGGATACGTTACTAATGTAATCGAAGCTTCTTCTATTCGTTCAAGTGCACTGAGCTTCCGAACTTTTAGTTTGGACTGTTGTATAGAAGAAAATCTGTCTTTAGTTATCTCAAAAAGGGCTGAACCGCCAATGGTTCAGACAGGCATCACAGGAACCTTAGATTACATACAATGGCTGACATCACAACTTCTGAGCGAAGAAATAGAATAGGCTACCAGGAATTCTGTGGAGAATATTTGTTGCATCTCGTAAACATTATTTGAAGCAAGTTCCATTAAAATGATATTAAAATCGATGAAATCATCGAAAAATGCATTAAAATTAACGGAGAAAGTAAAAAGTGACGTATTAGTTGAAATCTAAGAAAAATGCAAAAAATACTAGAAAAATGGGTCATTTCCTCTTGTCATAGTAATAGCATAAAATGAATTTCTATTCTAAACGGGATTTTTCGAAAGCGAAAAGAAAAAAAAGATATTTCATTAAAGTCCGCCCCTAATCATTATATTGCTACTTGTAGCCTACTAATTATTTCATCAACTCTTGAAAAACCATATCCAGCAAAATGACCGTAGCGGATTCGAATTAACGATTTTCAAAATTTGAAAGGTTTTAATGAAAATCATAACCATATTATAACTATAAACACATTTTTCTCTTGGAGGAAAAATAGAGACAGACAAGTTTCGCTAACGGTAACAATGTCCATGTGAATAAATAAGAAAGGAAACATTTACAAAATCTTTCGAAAGTGTTACTTAGAAATCATTTAAAGTGCTCTTTGAAAACGCATTAAATTATAAAATATACGCGTAACGTGATACATATAAACATTCCAGATACTAAGAGAACATGTGTTTAAGTTTATTTTTTTAAATGGTGCATATGTTTAATGGTGTTTAAATGGTATGTTAAATGGTGTTTAAATGGTTATATTTACAGTAGTACTACATTGTACTAAATCCTTACAAAAGGTTTAAAGGAGAAATCTGTTGATATATATTAAGAAAAGTTTGTATAGGTATTTGTGAAGAATTGATTCTCCTTTGATATCTCCCTCGTGTCGGGGGATCCTTTATTAATGAAGCTTAAATTCATTGCACTTTTCTGCCATATTAGTGCCAATAGTTGTATAAGTAAGGTGACCAGATATTGAAAAACAATAAACGGGACATTCTGACTTTTTGTTAACCAAAACATGAGACATAATGAGACACATGCACGTAACAAAAATCAAAGTTCACACTTTAGTAAACTAAGTACACACCGTCGTAAACTTTTTAAATATTAATTGAAAATACAAATGAAAAAAAATTCTCGTAGTCCGCAATTTTAAATTTATTTCAAGCATTTATTTGTAGAATTTTTGTAAAAGTGGTACATATTTGCAAGTTAGATTGGAATGGAACGCTAATAAACAAATATACTCTTTTATTTCATTTGCACTTTTATTAATTAAATAAATTGTTTGAAATTATTCATTGATTCCATTGAATAGTTGACCCATATTAATTATAATACATATTAATTAAGATTGTTTCCTAAGGGCCCCTTCACACGTAGACACTCAGCAGCGCTACTGAGTGGCGCGACTGATAGCAAGGCATTAGTTTAAATGGAGGTCTTCCCACGAGTGTCCGAGTCGCGCTGCAGTGGCTCTATACTTGAGTGTTTATTTCTTGGCGTTTGGAGACCTGTCTTCACGCTGGAATATCTCACGGTATTTCGCGTCGTTTTCGGTCGAGCCGCTAAGAGTCACATGATCGCGAGCACTGCCCGATACAGTCGCGATCATGCGACTCCTAGAGGCACGACCGAGAACGACGAGACATACCGTGAGATATTCCAGCGAGAAGACAAGTCCCCATGCGCCAAGAAATAAAAACCCAAGTATAGGTGGCGGGCTCTCGCTATGAACAGTCCGGGTGGGACACCTGTAACGCGCTGCACCAGTGCTAGCAAAGCATTGGTTTAAATGGAAGTCTTCTAGTCGCGGCGGGTTTCTCGGAAGTGAGAGATAAGATTCTGCTGCGGTCCCTTTGCTGGTCGTGGGCGACGGTTCGGCGAAACATATACCCGCCGAACCCTCCCCCTCCAACCGCATGCGGCGGTGGCCACGTTGGAAGTGCCCTGATGCTTATCGGTAGCGCGCCACAGTGTCCACGTGTGAAGGAGCCCTAAGTCGTACAGAACTCACAGAAGCATACAGTTCGGATAATTGAATTTCTCGATAACGATATCGACAGCGATAAAGCACACACAAGCTCAAATAACGCGATAGCTCATTTTCCCTTTTTAGAACCACCACTGAATCTCTCCGTTCTCGACTTAAATAGTCTGTGAAACACTCTTGTTACGTGGTACATGAACGTATGATCTCCTTGATCTTACTTTTTTGTAAACTAATGCAAACTCAATGGAATACATTATGATAAATTTAAAATTGTTGACAGCAATTTATGCTGGATAGTCATTGTCACCAAAACGGAACATTTTAGAGACCCGTTTCCGTTCCAAAAATATACGGGGCAGGGACTCAAAAAAGGACTGTCCCGGCTATAATGGGACGTATGAGCACCTTATTAAATGGAAGACACACAAGCCAATATCTTTGCAGGTCATAGCGTCGAAATTCTGATAGATTTCCTGCATGGTGCGCAGTATTCCACTATGTCAATCTCAGGCAATACTGAGAGACACATACGAACATACTGTAATTATATTCTCTTATTGTGGTCTTGCGAGGGCAATTCAGCATGCCTTTCATGCTTTCATACGAAGTTTTAATCACTACAAGAATCAGCGCTCCTAAGCCTTAAAGGATGCACGGGACGCAATCTGTCCCCGTTATCGGCGCGAGCAATTCTGCGTATTGCGCACACGGCTCTCACGCGCTGGATTTCGGCGAATCGCCCACGTGTTCCAACTGCCTGCGGCGATTTGTCTTCTCGAAGCTTACAGAACATTTCAAATATGCTCATTCGATTGGGCGATTACCCCCCCCCCTCTATTCACAAATCAAAACGCTTGCTTCACGTAGCAGTGACAGTTTTAGAGTCCGACTCTCAGCAGCGTTGCCAAATTCGGAAATTTTGTCCCTGAAATGGGGATTTTTTTCGCTATGGGAAAAAATGGCACCCATGAATGGGCGGGGAATCTTTGGGGAAATTATTTTCATTCGGAGTTGAGATACAAATATTAATCTGTCATTTATTATAAATAAAAAAGAAACAACAGATGTTATTCTCTCTCATTTATATGTATCAAAAAGAGAAATAAAAGACAGGCATAGAGAAAGAATAACATGAGGAAAACGAAGATAGAATAGAGTTTCTAACAGCTCAAAGGACGATGATTGGTTGATATGATTTGTTGGAATTTAAGACGATAGCCAATGGAATCTCGAGGAACAGATAATGCCATTTGCCCATAATTTGGAGAATATTTTTCGTTTCAAAGTTGGGAAATTTTGTTTGGAGAGGTTATTTGGGGAAACTTTGTAGTAGTGTTGGGAAAAGAGCTCGCGACACATCTGGCAACCCTGTTTCCCAGTGATGCACATATGTGCCGCTGCCCACGTAATAATTTATTGATTCAAAAATTTGAAGCACAGTTCAAGGCACACATGACAATTGGACAAGTGTTTTTGTCATCTTAAATTATTTCTGTAATAGTCGGTCATCGTGTAAGTATATAATAAATTATTCGCATTGTTTTCTAATCGAGTGTTGCTATTTATAAACTGTGAACTCTACAAAGATATTGGATAGTATTTACTAGATACACAAGTAGCGCTAGTATAGAGTTACAAATTGACGGCTGCGCCCAGCGCCATATTGTAGGCAATGTTCCCTGGCAGGTGCTGACAGACGTGTTATAGGTCCGTAGGGAAGAACTGGGGGTGTTTCCCATGGAAATTATTACTTTGCAGTGCTTTTGTCTTGCATACAGACTGTATTATTTATGTATTAATAAAAATATATAATGAGAACTTCTTAGTTCTGTGACCTGAAGGCCAAACTCTCAAAAACATACAACCAAGACATGTTTCATTTAGTAACATATGAGTATTTTTCATCTTTAGAATTGAAATATTTACTTTTATTTGGTCCTAGCATACCTGCCCTCTGCGTTTATAAAATATATTTACATTTTCTTACTCAGTATTTTATTCATTTGAAAACGTGTTCGCATTATTGTAAATAGGAAGAGAGATTGAATGAGTTTTGGTTATTTCACAGCATTCTTAACAATTAAATTGTTAGTGCGCCAAGCTTTTCTTTAATAATTTCACTTTAAAGAATAATTTGAATCTCTCCCTCACAAAAAGAAACTCCATTAGCTAAGGAGGGCGACAAAACGATGCAAGAATGATAAAAATATCTTTATTGAAATTTATTTTGGAATCATATGTTTGATTTGTGCAATTGGTCTGTTAACTGGAAAGAGACCATGAGAGATTGGGCACCACTGGGCATCAACTGATGTCACTGTAGTGTCTTTAACCGTAAGGTACGAGGTTCGAGGCCCGTCGGTGGCAGGATTTTCGACACTTGCTAGACCGAGTTCTGTCGCTGTCCAGAGGAGAATTGTAGCGGCCAGCAGCTCTGGTCGGTAGTTTTCAGTGGTTTCTCTGAACAATACCCTAACAAACAAGCAAATGCCGGAGCACTACCCTAACAAACCGGCCACGGACCGCTCGCAATCTTTCGTACCTCTTCCTTGTCCTATCCTCACCCCTGACTTACATGCACACTGACGCACTTCACAGGAGAAAGGTCGGGGACTTAGAACTTATCCCGGGTGGGGCGGTGCTTCGCTGGTGGGAGATACCTGGCTACAGAAATCCCGTAGCCACCGGTAGGTCGGCGCCGGATCTCGCCATCCAGCGGGGGAAAATCACCGCCACTTCCTAAGCCAAAACACACACAACCCTTACGGGACTAATAACCTTAGCAGTTGACGCGCCCGGAATCACTAATCAATCAATCAGTCAAAACAATTACTAGAAATAATACTAATTGTTTTAAATGTTTTTTATTGTTACAACTTTTATGTGTGTGCTTGCACAGAACTGACAGTAGCTTCGTAAAAGCATTTTGTAGCTTAAGTGACCTACACAATTGTAACCAACTTCTATTGTTAGTTTGTTCTTTTTTAAGCTATTTTTGTGTTCCATTTATCTTAAGAAATATTGAGAATTATAATTTCACCAGCACAAAAATAATAATATAACATTTATTGGATATGTATTGAAAGGGCACCAATTGCAAGTCAAACAACACGAGCTATTTCCAATTACCTTTTTCTTAAGATACGTTTACATTCTTCGTAATTTATTAATCGTAGTTAATAGGAACATTTACAATGTTATTAGCGAAGTTTTGAGTCCGTAATATCCTGTGAGAATAGCGTTAAGATACACAGTGTTATATGAGTGCGCCAGTATTTGCCTACAGTATGGCAGTGAGCGCAATGTTCAATTTGTAACGTTAGTGCTCGCTTCTCACCTTAGGAATAGTGGGCCTTGGAACTGTATTGCATGCCTCTGTACTGAGAGTAAGATTGTGACCTCAGTGCCCATATTCAAATCTACTAGCGTCTTATAATGGTTGCATTCGCAGACTAACACACAATATAAATATGTGTGTATATATGTGTATGTACACATATGTGTATATACACATACATGCGACATATGTGTATAGATATGTGTGTGTGTGTGTGTTTTGTACGAAAGATTTCGCGATCAACATTCCATCTTTACTGCCCTACTGATCTATCTTACATTTTCAGCTAGTATATTAGCGAAATTACTTTTCACCGGTCCATTCATTCAATGTTCATAGCACTAAGCAGAACACTATTTCTATCTCACATTGGACATTGAAGTGGAATTCCTGGCAGCCTGTAAGTATGTCTGTGTATCATAGTGAAAGCGGAAGTTTCAATAATGGGATGTACTGATAACTTAATAGCAAGCAATGTGGGTATTGAATACGATGATGGAGCATGGGTGGAAATAAAAGATGAAAGAAATAGAAGCCTTCCAAGTAGCTCTGCAAAGGATCTCGCTAGGAATTTACAAATTCCATAGGAAGACACCGGGATATCTGCGCCACAGTCCAGTGGCGAAATCCTAGAACAGTAGGCGCCGGGTTATGAATTGCTCCCCTGAGTCGAACCGACAGTAAGTGCGCTAGCTAGAGTGAAATTAGACATGAGCGATAGTATGAAAACGCAAAGAAATCCTTGCCTTGCACTTACCTGGTGTTAGGGAAGAGAGCGGAGAAGAATGGACAGTGGAGGTAGAAGAGATGAGAAGGGAGGAGGAAATGAGAAAGAATACTGTGAGGTTGAAGACGGAAGGAGGGGAAGAAAGCAAGGCAATGAAGGATTTGGAGTAAAAGAGAGGATACAAGAGAGATGAGGAAGGAAAAAGAAGAGAAGAGAGGAGTAGGGAAAGAGGAGAGATTGGGAAGAAAGAGAAAAGATGGAGAAAAAATACAAAAGATAAGGGCAAAGAGAGAGTAGGAATCATGGATCAGTAAGAGGATGATTGAAGAAGGTGAGGACAGGAGGAAAGAAACGGGTGGATAACGTAGGAAGCGGACAGCGCACGATCTCTCTCCCTCTCCCCTCTCTCTCTCTCTCTGACTCTCTGCTTCTCCCTGTGTCTCTCTCTTTGTCTCTCACTCACACACTCTCTGTCACTCTCTGATTTTTCTTTATCTTTGACTCTCTCTCTCTCTCTGTCTCTCGATGTCTGTCTCTCCGATTTTCTCTCTCTGTCTCTCGATGTCTGTCTCTCCGATTTTCTCTCTCTCTCTCTGACTCTCTGCTTCTCCCTGTGTCTCTCTCTTTATGTCTCTCACTCACACACTCTCTGTCGCTCTCTGATTCTTTATCCTTGACTCTCTCTGTCTCTCGACGTCTGTCTCTCCAACTCTCCCTCCCTCCCTCTCTCTCTCTCTCTCTCTCTCTCCAAACGTCTCTTTGGGCGCGCGGCCGCCTTGACGCTTTCCCCATTGCTTTAATTACGGCGTTCTTCCGCTGGCCTGGGCCGCCGCGCGCCGCTGACATTTATTCCCCTGTGGCTTCCTGACGCGACGCTGCGCCCGCGCCGATGCATTGAAGCCGATGGACGCACGTCGCGCCTCTCCACGTCATCTAGAACGCGGCTTAAATTGATAAATGCGTTGTGGGGAATATATGATGGGTCGTTACTGACACTAGCACTAGTCCACTGTGAAATATAGCTTACTGATTACTGTTATTCCCTTAATTATAACATGGCAGTTTTTGTGAATATTAATCGTAATAAATAACCAATATATTAGTCAATTCCAGAAAATATCAAACAAAGCATATTAGATCAGGTTCAATGCATGACAATTTTTATAAATGTATAATTTTGAAGAGCGAAATGATAGCCAGTACATTCTGTAAAAATGATTAATAGATAAATCATTTTTCTTCTTCCGAGAGTGACATTCGCAGAGTGTAAGTTGTCACAATGGTAAGTGCAAATTAAACCAAGCCAGATAATGAAAGTACTCGTAACATTTGAACATTTGTAAATTGCCTTTTTGGAAGAGATCATTTACAATTCTAACATTTCATTTAACAGTCTATCAAGGTGCATTAAATTCACTAATTCCAATAAAATAATTAAATTCCCTTGTTGACTTTTATTCTTTTACTATTAAATTACACCATTTATGTTTTTTTTGAATTTACATATTACTTAACAATATACACAAACCCATTATAATTATTTCATATTTAGTCCAATATAATTATTGAACCCTTAACTGGTGACGTGCCTTCCACCTTCTGTTACCGGTAACGTGCAATCTGTGAGATTGTGAAGTTTAGACAGATTTTCGGTATTTCATGTGGACCCTTTTTTTCATTTAACAGTGATATAATAAAGAAGAAATAAAAGGGTTTATCATTAATGTTTAAAGAAAATATAATACATGTATTACTCGTCGAGTAAATTACTAATTACCATTTGTTCAATGATTGTTTACGATTAATAATGTAAGTACGCATAGAAAGGATTTGAAAAGTATTTAATTCATGAAAAAAAGTATATAAATTCGAAATTGTATTGTTTCCCAAAAACTATCCTCGGTCAGAAATTTTCAATTGTCATACAACTGTTTTTTGAGATGTAGAAATATTTGCGTCGGGTTGTTCCTTAGAAGTATCCATCTCTTGTCAAAACTATTGTATTCATCTCGCTTCCTCTTTTTTTCTTTCTCCTCTGTCGCCTATTTTTAATATTTCTTTTTTCCTTCTACTTCATCATCTCGTTCTTTATTCACTTCCTCTTCGTTATCCGTAACGTGTTTACATCACTGTCGAAACCACTAGTGATTTTCATTATCGATTGACTAACAGTATCATCGAAAGTAGGATTCTCGAGAAACATAATTCTAGATCATTCAGCCAGCACGTTCACATATCTTTGCTGTGGCGAGAAAAGTTCTACTATTGGCGATGTGCGGTCTGCCAGACAGCTCCGAAATTTCAACTGACCCTTTAAGGTTAACGGCTGGAATTGGATTCACTGTGTGATTCACTGTGGAACTACTGTGTGATCGTTGTTTACAAATAAATAAGAAGCTTCTAAGAAGCTAAGAAAGAAAAAACTTCCTGCGACTACTATTTCGGCATCAAGTCCACACAAAACTTGAATTCTGACTACATTTTGATTTTTGAGAATCCTTTACATATATCGTCAAAAGCATTTCACAAAATGGCTCCAAAGGTCATGTACAGTTTTCTAAAGAAAAGATGGAGTAGTTTTCGCTTGATCTAGGCTTGAAATTAATGCAAATTAGAAAAAGAATATTTTCTCCAAAACGCCTCCAAATTTGTTCTTCAATTTTTTGCACGGATAAAAGAAATGTTTAAAAGATTGGCACGTGTCTCTTTTTCGATGAACTCCCCGAATTTTCGACAATTGCAAACTTAGAATTAATGTGAGAAAATATGTGCTATTGCAGCGCCACTAATTGTTTTGTGGGAATACGTCCCTCGGGCTTTGCTGAGTTGCTAGGCAAAATGATGTGATTACCACTTTAATACGAAACAAACGACACATCAGCTTCTCAATAAAGTCTCTTGTAATTACCACACCACCTTTTTTGATTAAATGGTGTAAGAAAATACATTTGCTGATCTGGAACATTTTTTTCTGTAATATCTGGGCTCCTTTTCCTGAAGTCCTAATAGATGTATAGTTACTTTTGTAATATTGTGGTCAGCAACATTTTTCTATAAATTATATCAGATCAGTAAGGGATAATGAAACTGGATTTTGATTTGAGATCACTATTAATTCCACATAATACTTTAAAGCAGTAAATGCGATCGCAATTAATGCCTTAATTTGCTCTTAAAAATAGCAAAATCTCAATCACACAGGAGAAAGGAATGTCCTCGATTTGGAGAATGTTCAATGCTTTTATTTCTTTATAGAAACAAGGACAGTTATGACCCTCCATACTATGTGATTTTCATTTTGATCTGCACAGCCGTACGAAGACATTTGGATGTTTTCGAAGTTGGACATTGAGGTACTTAGCATAATAAATTTCGTCATCTCACTAAGCTCTATAGGCTCCATTCCTTCATGTTGCATGAATGTTTCAGAGTCATCCTTCAGTTAATGGACATAAAGTATTTACTGTCGGCGCAAGTAGAATGTGTCTTGGACTGGTATTATAAGAAGGTTCAAATTTTGCGTCAATGCACACTGCAATTACACCGTCCTGTAAACTTAAAATCGATCAGCTGTTTGAACTCCAAAGAGAATCAGCTTCTCGCGCTTTAATGCAGAAAGATCACAAGTCGCTGGCTTATGTTGTATCTGCATTAATTCCCATTTACGTGCTCTTCAAAAACTACCTCTAGAAATGCATGACATACGTTATATCTGTCTGAAACGAAGCACATATATGCAGAGAATATGATTGCACTAAAAAGTCAAAATGTCAAAAAAACCTGACTTACTCGTATGTTGTTTCTGAAATAAACCATTCATTTACAACTGGGAGTGCCAAACAAGGGACATCCCCACATACGCTTTAAGCGATTGAGTAAACCCACAAAAACCTCAACTTAGATGGCGGCTTACGGCAGAATATTAAATAGAATAGTGGCATATATTTTTAAAGTTTAAAGTAAAAGTTATATAGAACGGCATATGTTTTTAAATTTCTAACACATTTTTGTCTTAAATTGCAATAGCGGTTCTAACAACAGTAATGGTTTCGATTATTCGCAGTGTAAAGGTAAATGCACACATTATTTGCACTAAATATGTAACAGTAATATATTTAGTTTGAATCCACGTGCTGACCTTTAATATACTTCAAGAACATATTTTTAAAATATGTCTCCAGAATGCCTCTCGGTAGAAAGACTTTAATGACAAAAGTTAAAGGTCTTTTGAAACTTAATCACTCTTGTATGAAACTTTTTCTATTAAATGCATTGTTGAAGAAATATAAGCAAAAAGTTTACCTCGATCCTTCGGTACAATATGGCGTGATCTTTCAGTAAGATTAACTTTAATACACAAGTTTTTCATAACTTCGATTGAATACATCAGAGAAGAAGATATTTTGGTTCATTTCAATACGAAAAATACATCAACCAGAAGAACATCTGCGTTTAACAAATTTACTGTTAGCGAGTGCAAAATTTAGAATACGTGGTTATCATAACTATTTCTGATTTGTCGTCGAAAGAGATTATCTAGACTTTTTGTATCAAACTTGCAGATTTACATTTTTTCCCTTCTTATGTTTAACATGAATATTCAACTTTTCCTTCCCATTATTTTGTCAATTTCCTTCAGATCTATTCGTAATAAGTCACAACTTAAATTATTAGTAGGTACAATAATAATAATAATAATAATAATAATAATAATAATAATACTGTCAATGGAAAAAAAGGTGCCTTAGAAAAGATTGGGTGTGAACTTAATTATAATGTGAATATAATTGAGAGTGAAATTAATTATAATATGAATAATGTGAAATATAATTGGGTGTGAAGAAAAAATGAAGTTAATAATAACCATCTGCCGAAAAACAAGAACTCGCCAAAAGAAACTGAAAATTTTGGTAATTTTATTCAAGAAGATGCGAAGAAATGTTTCTCAAATTTTAATTTCTACAAATGATTAAAAAAATATATATTGAGTTGTTATATTATGTTTTCAGACATTGAGTATAAGTTTACTCTGAATTTCAAAGCACACACGTTTCAGATACAGAATGTTAGATACTGTAGTATGTCAGCCTCTAGAAAGATAGCCGGAATGTGGTTCTGGAGACAGGTCTATTTGTAATGTTCTGTATCATGAGTTAAAACAGTTATTAATGTAAGAAAGATACCCTTGTAAAGCTTAATGTGGTTCGTAATATTAATTTGGCCACATTCTACAGAAGAATTTTAATTTTTTACAGTTTTTTAATAACAAACTTTCAGAAAAACAATGTAATCTTGAGAAGAAAATGTGAAACATCAAGTCAATGAAAGAAAATTAGAACTACTGCTTGAAGATAACACAAAGGATATAATAAATCCAAGAGGTAGAAACTGAAAGAATATAAACAACGGAGGGAGAACTGAGTTTTTTAGGCAAAAGATACAGGACGAATCAAAACATAAACACGAGCACAAATAGTGAAACGCAATCAGTGGTAGAAAGAAGGAAAGAAAAATATTTTTAAAAGTATTTATTTATCCTTGTTTGACAAAAATTTGTCTTTCAAGAGTATGAACAATTACATTATGAGCTAATAGCATGTGGGGCGAAACTTAAAAGAAACCTCTAAACATGCTACTGACATGTGAAAGGATCTTTTTACTGATTTTGTAGAGTCATAATGACCATAATAAGTCAGAGACCAAAAGATACAAGACGAATCAAAACAAACACGAGCACAAACAGTGAAACGCTATGAGGGGTAGAAAGCAAGAAAGAAAAAGATAAAAAGCGATAATTGCTTGAATAACTTGTATTTAATGCTACAACGTGAATGTTACCCACATTTCCGAGACTAATAGCGTTTCGTTAAAGAAAGTAAGTGCCAGAATTACAAAGAATCTTCTCGTTTTTTATTTCGATTTTTTTTTTCATATTCGCATCTCCCGTATCAACCACATTATTAGTCGCTCGAGAGTCTCATTATAATCTTATCGATTGCATACACTTTTGCCCGCAATGAAAAATCAATTCATCCAATGCACAGCGAAAGAAAATCGACAAAGGATCGCAACAATGCCACTTTCAAGCGGAAAGAAGCTCCAAAACGAGGGAGCCTTGGCCTGCGTGGGGCCTTTCTCCCGCGAGGAGGCTGTGGTTGCGAATGGTTGCGCGACGTAAAAGACGTCGGGCGTCCGAGACGCGATCGATCCAGGGCATCGACGGCGGGGGTGGTGGGGGGGGGGATGGGAAGGGGTGACGAGGTGGGCGTGGCGGGGCTCCGCCTCGCGTTGATGCGAAAATTCCAGCGTCTTCGACACCCGTCGAGATGGATTCCGCGCCTCAGGAAAATGCTTCGCTTCCCGTCTGTCGCTGCGGATGTGGGTCACCCAAATGCGGCCTTTGGAATACGTTCGCTCGTCACGTAGTCTCCACTCAAATAGGATGGGAATTGAAAAAAAATATATAACACAATAATGAAAAAATATTTTATATTAATTTTATGGCCATAGATCTTATAAAACTATTAACCTCTATCTGTAATAAACGTATATCTTATAATTCCATTAATATAAAAAATCACGTTATATTTACTAATTTATGATATATTTTGGATGACTTCAACAAAAATATAAAAACATACGAATTCTTAAACCATATTTATGAAATACATTTTAATAAATCTAAATTGGAGTAAAACGCATGGATACTAACTCGTAAATATATAGTATTTGGTAATTAATTCGCTGAAATTGAAGTTAATAGAGCTTTAACAAATGTACCTTAATTACATTCATCTGAAATAAGATATTTGGAAATACATTAGGAGTAAATCAAACATACAATGACACAAAACATGGGAAAATGAAAACTCCTGAAAACTTCATAAAAATTAAACTAACTTCTTTGCCCTTGTAAAAAATCCCTCAATTAATCGACAAGAACAAGTTGCTCTGTCAAAAATTGGAACAAATCACTCACAATTCTCTCAATTCTCAATCACAACTCTGTCTATTTGAGAAATTCCCACAATACATCTTTTTATCCAATAAAAGTAGTATAGCAATTCCAACACAAAATAATGATACTTATCCGTACATCATTTAAGAGCGGTTTGCCACAATTATTTATATTAATAAATTGCGATGGGAGTAGATCATCTACTTGCGAGAAAAAAATCTTGAAAGTATCAATATTGAGAATAGTTTGATTACCAATAATACTATCACAACGTATAAAAGACTACGTAAACATTATGATAGTATAGATACAATTAATTACAAGTCACGGCGATTGACTCGGAACTTCTATAATACTACACGAGGAATATTTTTCATTTAGAGTATCTCTCTGATATTTTCAGAAATGAGAAGGACCTTATTAATTTAGATTTTAATTACAAGTTCATCAATTAAAACTTGAAAAGTATAACGTGCATCTATCAAATATCTTATCTATGATACAAAAACCAAATTGTTTTATCTCATTTTATTTTTCTCACAAAAGCGTGGATACAATGTTACTACTCAGAAATAACAATTGCAAAAGAATGGTGTTCTTCGGAATCTTTCTTAAAACTAAATTTTAATGTTTCGTATCTGTGTATTATTATTATTATTATTATTATTATTATTATTACAATTACTATTATTATTACTATTATTATTACTATTATTATTACTATTATTATTATTTTATCATCAATTTTATAAAGTATTATTTAAATATCTTCAGCTCGATGGTTTGCAAACATCCTTGATTTACATCAGAGAATATAATTCTTGATATATGAACTTCTGATTTGTCATTATTTTTCACATCACGTCCAGAATAAAAGTGGCTTATCCTTTTGCGAGACTTGATCCAGAAAACTCCAATAATATGCTTACAATAGATAGGTTCAGAAGGAAATGGTTTGTAAATAATTCTGTATTACAATAAAGGAAGCCATGTTTTGCGCCAAAATATGAAGAAGCAGGTTGGGTTTCCCATCGGAAAGATGAAGAGACCCCGAATGTAGCAGATCGTGGAAAGGGTGAGATGAAGAAATCGACAAGAGTTAAGAATGACAAGAGAAAGGAAAAATGCTACGAGAAATGAAGAATAACACAGTGAGATGGCAATGATGGCACAGTGAGATGGCAATGGGTAAACGGAAGACAGAAATTTCCAAACAATGTTTTCTGAGTTATAAAGGGAGGTAGTTTCCCTCTCCGTAGAATATAGAATCCCCCTCCGAAAAAACAACTAATAATTACCAATTAATGAAATTAATATATTTTGCTTTGAAACGATAATACGCTAATTTATAATTAAAATTTTTTATAATAAACGACTGAGAAACGGGCTAATAGTATAAATATTTCTATTAAAGAAGATACTGCAAGTTGAATGTTTTCATGTGCAACAATATAATTCAATTACAATGTTGAGTATTTATGCTCTGAATAAAATACGATATCATATTTCAGGTGTGTTTGTGTATGCTTCGGATTTTAAACTGTCTTTCCTTTGAATGTAACTGAATTGCCGGTTTTTCCGGCTCCTTCGACCGATTTGAAAAACACTTTCCATGAATTTTTCCTGGAAAAAACCCTGCTTATAGCAAGTAGCGGAGCCGGCGGCGAAAGAATAACGAAGAGGCGGCGGCGAGTCAGCAAGGGCGTGAGGCAGCGGAATGTCTGCATGTGATGGAGATCCGGCCGAGACGGTTAAACAGGAAGAGGGCTGTGTAAAGGAGGCAGGCGAGACGAAATTATGAAATATCGCCTTTAGCGCGACCATCAATATCCGTGGCCCGAAGCCGTGACTCCCGCAGCGGGGCCGCACCCAGCTCTGTGTAGGTAATGACGTCATCCATCTTGCTGCCTCTACCTCCGCCTTGGCCTCCGCCTTCGTCAGCTGTGACGGGTCGCGTCGCCTCCCGCAGCGCAGCACAACCACCTCTGGCGCCGCTCCGCTTCCGTGACACTCCTCCCAGACAATCGACTTGTTGCCATAGATACAGTTGTGTTATTTAGCACAACACCGCACGTTTAATATTGAAATCTTCAACAATGCGATTTCGAATGTTTGATTGAAAACTCTGTGTTTAAAGCTCTTTTCAGCTAAACTTCACACATACTTCAGGATTAATCTTCCAGCGGGCGCGCTGTCGCAAATTTTACGACAATAGCATATTTTTTTGTTTTGCTGTCAACTCATTGTTATCAAAGACTTCTGCGTTCTTGCACTTGCAGGTATCTTTAGTGATGCATTCCTGCAGCCACTGTTTAGTTTGCACGCTATATTCAGTTTTTGTAACGCTCTATTCGGGATAAGTGCATAGTAACGTAAACTTTACGCTGCGCGCCGGTTGTTGTATTAAAATATTGTATAATAATTTGGCCTAATCGAATTTTTCTGTAAAATGTCCAGAAAAGGATTCATGTGAACGAAAATCAGAATATTCTTCAAGAGCTGACTGATTGGAGGAAGATCATGAACTGGATAGTAACAGTGACAGTAAAAGAATGTTGAAATTATAGACGAGCATCAGAACGATACTGGATTGGAACAAGATATTTTTGGTACTAAATACGAACGTTTATCAAACGGATATGTTTTTTGGTAGTAAATATCATTCTTAGATATTATAATGCGACCTAAAATTAAATTGTCCTACAATTTCTGCGATTTTTTCAAGAGTCATTGAATGTAAAATTTACGACACGCGCCCGCTGGAAGGTTAAGGTCGATTAGTGGTGTTCCAAAGATTATTAAGATTAGCGAAAAGATATACGCAGTTTTCTATTACAAAATTGGGATGTCTGTCTGTCTCTCTGTGTGCATGAATTGATGTTGTTATGCATCTCAGCCACATTAGAAGCTTTTGAGATCAAACTTGCTTCCGCTCATCATTTAGATATTTTCAGTTTTGACGGTAGGTACAACGTGAAACCCTTGTATCATTTATAAAATTTTCTGGAAGATGGTTGTGTTTTTTCTTTAATGTTGTTGCTCAAATAGGGAAGTGCCTTTGTAATTGAGAAATAATAAAAATTTTCAAACTCAAAGTTTCAAACTCAAACTCAAAGTTTGCAAAATTGCAATGGTTAAACTATTTTTCAAACGTTTCCTACGCCTCCAAAGTGAAAGTCATAGATCTTTCTCAATGACATTTATTCCACAATTTTAGATCTGTAAAATATTTTAGGAACAATTATTTAAAAATATTAATAATTGTGCAATTTTGGTGCAAATTTTTATCCGGGCATTCTCCAAAAATATGTAATTAAGAATTTTTCAAAAAACGGCTTCAATTTTTTAAAAATTTCATGTTAGTATAGAAGATAACACACTGAATTATATTGTGCAAGTATTATTTCATGAAATCTTGATTTTCATAAGACTAAGGGGAGGAAAAGTGTTGATACGCCGGTATTCCCATCAGATTCCTTTTATCTACATTGCTACTAGAATCTAGTAATGACCAGTCATATAACTCCATCAAAAAATATAAAAGATGCCCCATGTAATTCATAATTATTACGACTGATTCGGTATTATACAGTGCATTTTTTATTGAAGTAAAATATGGGTCATTTCAGCTAAATAAGTGTTAAAGTTATGTTGATGAAAAGTGCTCCATTTTTTAAATTTTAGATCTGGTCACCGTTTGACACATACATTCCTGAGAACTATAAATGATCTATTCAATTTGATATACAAGATACACATGGAAACAATTAATACAACTTGATGGTCAAAATGATGAAGCTTGAAAATTAGTTTAAAATGTTGAAAGTGGAGGAAGGTAACAAAAAATTTCCGAGTATTATACTTTTAATGTTTTGGATATTCTGATTTCTCAAAATTGATAGCTGATGTGATATTTTTTACTACGCAACTAAATTCATTTCATATGTGATGGATGTAGACGTTGAGAGGTTGAATAGAAAAAGCTATGTAGGCTGCGTTTGCTGCTCACGGCATTAATTTTCTATAATTCACTACATAAAAAATTACAATACAATGATTCAATAATATAAAATATAACAATCCACTCAGAAAAAGCAAGACATGTCATCTCGGTGTAACGGTATCAGAATCGAAAAATGCATTCATTACTTTAAAATTTTTAAGAATGTAAAATATAAAAGAACTTTCTTAACCTAATGTTTACTTCATTTTACATGGCCATGACACACTAGGTTTATTCGTTTATGTGAGTTGGTTTTCCTTGCTCTTTCCAGCTCAGATAAGGTTGGGTGAATTAGAAAATGAATAGATGATAATGACGTAGCAATGTAATGATAGGGGAGAAATACAAGTGACAAACTGTCGAGAACCTGCTTTGATCATCCCGAATTTTATACGAAATGACGAAAATTCGTATACCAGTATCAGTAGTCTACAACAGAATCTTTCCGAATTTCCCATGAAGTTTACGGGAACAAACGAGTCACGTTTCATTTCAAGAGACGGTGTTTTACGGCAATTTCACTTGAAGAAATTACGGGCCCAAAGGTGGCTCTAACTACAAGAATATTTCGCAGAATTGTTCTATTTCATCTACTAACAGGAACCGGATTTAATAAAAACGTAAAACGATGTGTCCCAGTGAGCTAATAGCTTTTGTATTGTGGCGACAGATCAGATGAAGACCAGATCAGATGATACAAAGGGGTAGGTGTAATTATTAGCGATGTGTGTGTAGATGTAACAAATTGAGAAATAGAGAGAAACCGAGATGGAGAGTGGTAAGTAATCGCGCTGGCCGTTGGGTCATAGTTTCCTATTCTAAGCACGCGAAAATGTGAACTTGAAAAATCAGGTCGTACGTAATTTCAATTATCTTCGTTTCCCTGAACGTTACGAAGACAGTGTCGTGGCAGGAAAAGGCAATGACTACATATCGCACAAAATTCTTTGATTTCTAGAGTACCGTTTATTTTGGAAGACTGATCACAAAATCCATAAAATTGTAAAAGAATGAAATGCACTTCAAGCGATCATGCGCAGACTAAATCAACACTATCTGTTGTTTGGTATCCTACATCCCGACAACGAAGTGGCATTATTTCACAGAGAAGATTAGTATCTTTAAGAACGTCGTTTAAATCTGTGCACTTTATGACGTGTGATTTTGCAATGTTTGCTCTGTACTGAAGGTCTTTACCTAAAAAAGTTTAAGAATTTACCCATGTAAAATAAGAAAATTAAAGTGAAAAGAAAACAATAATTTTAAAATTGTATGATAGTAACTTATATAAAAGAAGCAGTTAAGAAAACCAAATACTTGACATTCTGTAACATCAGTGCTGAACGCTTCACCGACTACATGTTTTGGAGTTATCCACAGTTTTTACAATAACCAGTTTCCAGAGCTCTAGCACGGTAGCACAAAACTGATATGCTTATTCGAAGTTTAATACTTTCCTTGTTACTTTTTATCATTGTGGCAAAATGTAACTTCTTTGCACATGTAATTTAATTTAATATTAATGTATTTTAATATGACACTCGTGAAATTAAAACCAATAGTGTTTATCTACACATATTAATGCGCCAATCAAGGCGGTGCACTTCAAAAATATATCGCCTTTTCTATTAGATTTTCTTACCGCTTCTCCCTACTAGCCAATAATAAATTGCAACTCATCAATCTTACGAGGCGGAATATATCGATCGCTGCGTCGATGTAAACAAACCGCATATGCACTATAACATAACCAATTTGATTTTAACAAGTTTCCAGTTATTTTCAATATTTGTCACATTCTGTAATTCTGTTGGAAGTAATTTCATTTGTGAAATAATCTTATTAAATACCACTCATGCTTCGTAAATTCTCAGATAAATCCTCTCCTCGTTTTGCGAGTCGGGGATTTATCGACAATTTCCAAAGCACTCGTGCTATTACTTACGATAATGTCACAGAAGGAATATTTGTTTGTATTTAGGAAAAACATATTCAGTAAACGCATGGGTATGAGTTATTCGGGTCACGGTGACACAGTCCAGACAGGTGTTTGTGGTCGGCCTGCTGACGACTCAACAGCAAAAGAATAGACTGCAGTCAGCAGAAACCGACCTCGGCGCTGTCTGAGACGTAGGTGTTTGCAAAAGATCTGCAACTGAAAAGACCCGCACGTCATCAGTGTCACGTGACCCGTGCTCGTATAACCCCATGCATCCCTACACACGACGACCTTCTTGAGCTCGGACTGCTGGAGGGTTAGATTGATGACTGGCGCCATGTTCGTTAGGTTCAGCGTGACTGAGAGCTGCGCGGAGATCATGTGCCTCGTAAGATCTGTATAACCTTTTCAAGAGCCTTCAGCCACCATGAGATGGCCACATTATCATAGATAACTTCATAATAATAAATATGTTTAAGTAAGTATGTGCTTCCCAATTAATACCGAGACCAGGGCTTCTTCCCCTCGGTTGTAGTGATCCCCTCCCTCTCATAAGCGAGTTTTGCTCCCTCTGATCCTAACCCCCATCCGCCACATTTGTGACAATAATTTACGTGGGTGAAACCGTCGCGAGCATTTCCTTGAGAGCAGGCACCGAACGGGCGACCCGAAGGCCGCGCGCAGTCCATAAGCGAGCGGGGAGCGCCGTTGTGCGAGCTGCCGCGCCTCGAAGCCCGGCCGGCGGATCCCTTTGACGGACGGCGCGCAAAGCCCGCGGCCGCGTCGATAAAACAATTTGCATGCAAACGCCCGGGCGGGGCGGGCGCGGGGAGGGGCGAGACAAGCGTGTGAGCGGGCGCGGCGGGGTAGGGCAGGCGAAAGGGAAGGTACGAGGACGGTGATAGCACGCGGGCGTCGGATGGGGTGGGTCCGATACAGACGTGTGAGCTGACGAGGCGGGGCAGGGCAGGCGAAACGGCGGGGCGCGAGGACGGTGATAGCACGCGGGCGTCGGATAGGGCGGAGGCGATACAGGCGTGTGAGTGGAGGCGAAAGACGCAGGCGAAAGGGAGGGTACGAAGACTGTGATAGCACGGGGGTTCGGATGGGGTGGCGGCGACACAGGCGTGTGAGCTAGCGCGGCGAGGCAGGGCAGGCGAAAGGGCGGGCGCGAGGACGGTAATAGCACGCGGGCGTCGGATGGGGCGGACGCGATACAGGCGTGTGAGCGGAGGTGAAAGACGCAGGCGAAAGGGAGGGTACGAGAACGGTGATAGCACGGGGGCGTCGGATGGGCGGAGGCGATACAGGCGTGTGAGTGGAGGTGAAAGACGCAGGCGAAAGGGAGGGTACAAAGACGGTGACAGCACGGGGGTTCGGATGGGGCGGCGGTGGCACAGGCGTGTGAGCTGGCGCGGCGGGGAAGAGCAGGCGAAAGGGCGGGCGCGAGGACGGTGATAGCACGCGGGACTCGGATGGGGCGGGGCGATACGGGTGTGTGAGTGGACGCGGCGTGAGGGTGGCAGGGGAAAGGGTGGGTAGGAAGACGGTGGAAGGACGGGGACATGATACAGGCGTGCGAGCGGGCGCGGCGGGCCAGACAAAGGGAGGGTGCGATAGAGGCGTTGCGAGCCGGCGCGGGGGAGAGGGCAAACGAAAGGGCGGGCGCGAGGACGGTGATAACACGGGGGCGTCGGATGGGGGCGGATGTGAAACAGGCGTGTGGGCGGCCGCGTCGGGTGGACGGTGCGGAAAGGGTGACGCGGATAGGGCGCCCCGGAAAGGGAGGCGCGGGGACATGCGGGGACGAGACGGGGTCCACCTAGGTGTGTGAGCGGACGCTGTGATAGCGCGGGGGCAGATAGCGGATGGGAGCAAGACAAGCGGGTAAGCGGGCGCGGGGCAGGCGTGGAGGCGGTTGAAAACAACCGCGAGTACGGGACGCGAGAGCGAAGTTATGTGCGAACGGGGAGAGGAGTGAAGTAGGCGGGAAGGTCACAGAGGCGGGATCTCCAAGCCGAGTGGGCGAGTGCTAGAATGGAGGTTTGTGAGGTCGCTGGGTAGGCGGCCCGGAAAGGGAGGCACGGGGACATGCGTAGGGGTGGTGGTGATGATAACGGGGGACGGAACGAGGGAGAGACAAAGGATTGAATAGACGGACGCAGGGACAGGGGCGGCGGTTGCGTGGGGGACTACGGACGTGCCGCTCCGAGAGCGGTGCGTGGGCGGGCACGGGGCCAAGCGACGGGGAGGGGGGCGCGTGGGCGACCGCGAGAATGAGCTCGGGAGCGAAGTATTTGGTGTTGTGGAGAGGGCGGGCAACAGCGAGGGAAGGCAGCAGGGGCGGGGACTCGAAGCCATAGCAGGCGAGCCTGACCGCGGCGCCGGGGCGGAGACAGGTCAGGGTCGAGACAAGCGTGTGAGTGGGAGCGGCCGCGACCGAGTGAGTCAAAGGGTTGGAGAGGGGTTTGGGCAGAGCTAAAAGTGGAGGTCACGGTGAGTATGAGGATTATGAAGAGGGCGCTTTGCGCGTTTGGGGGAGCAGTAGGGCCGTTCCTAGACACATCCCCGAGCCTTCCCCCGTGCCCGCCATACCACCTGCCCCCCACTTTCCTGCACATCCCTGCCTTCGTCCCCTTTCCCAGCACAATGTCCCCAGCTACCGCGCCCTCTGGCCTATCCAGCCGATGAGTGTTGTGGGGTCGCCCTATTCAGCGACCCCACAAACCCCCATTCAGCACTCACCTACCCTGGCTTGGAGACCCGCCCCCAGCGACCTTGCCGTTTCCGTCGCACCGTCGTAGCGTCCGCTCACACGCCTAGTACGAAGGTTTGAGTGGGCGCACTGCTGCGTTGAGAGAGCAGGCGCAGGAGCGGGAGACAGAACGGGAGCGTGGGCGTGGCGTGAGAATGGGGCGAACGCACAGCAGACACTGGCTGCGCGGACGACCTGATGGCGGGGGAGCACGGACGAGACGGGGTCCACCTAGGCGTGTGAGAGGACGCTGTGATAGCGCGGGGGCAGATTGCGGATGGGAGCAAGACAGGCGGGTAAGCGGGCGCGGGGCAGGCGTAGAGGCGGTTTGAAAACAATTGCGAGTACGGGACGCGCGAGCGAAGGTATGTGCGAACGGGGAGAGGTGTGAAGTAGACGGGAAGGTCGCAGAGGCGGGATCTGTAAGCCAGTTGGGCAACTGCTAGAATGGAGGTTTGTGAGGTCGCTGGATAGGCGAGCCCTTCATAGGCTGGATAGGCAAGAGGGTGTGGCGCGGAAGCTGGGGACAAATATTACGCTGAGAAAAGGGATGAAGGAAGGAACATGCAAAAATGTGGGCGCAGGTGGGATAAGGAGCGCGGAGGGAAGCTCGGGGATGTGTCTAGGAACGGACATTTGAGCGGCGAGGGGCGGATATGGGAACGAGCGTGGTATGGAGAACGGGGTGGAACATTGGCGAAGGAAGGGGATGAAGTAGCGGGCATGGGGACGAGCACGGGTCGAGCGAAACCGAAAAAGTGGGGAGACGGTGACTTGCAGGGAAGCGCTTGTAGGGTTGGGACGAGCGCGGCGGGGAGGGCAAGCCCAGGGGTGGGGAGGGGTAAGCGAGAACGTACGTTAGTGTAGAGTAGGGGTGGGGGAATGCAGGGCCGTGGCGGGGGCCGGAGTGGGAGTGGTGGAAGGGCACCAGCGTTTACGGGGGCGAACGCGCCGGTGAGCGGGTAAGTGTGAGTGGACATAAGGGTGGAGGAAGTTAGAGTGGAATCCGGAGTGAAGTAGTGGGCATGTGGACGAGGACGGGACGGGCGAAAACGAGAAAGTGAGGAGTGGGTGGCTTACCAAAATGCGTGTGGATGGGCGGGAGGGCGAGGTGGGCGGGGAAGACTACCACGAGGGTGGAAAGTGCCGGACTAGAACGAGCGTGAGTGTAGAGCAAGGGAGAGGTTGCATGTGGCCGAAGTAGGAGAGGCTGTTGAGCGTGGCGGCGGGTGGGAGCCAGCATTCTAGCGGGGGCGGGCCGGGGGGCGCGGGCGGGCGTAGGCGGCCGTGGGCAGGTAGGATGGGTGTGGGCGGGTGTGGGATGAATGGGTGGACGTGGGAGGACGTGGAGGACGTAGGCGGGCTTGGTGGGCGTGGGCGGACGGGCGTGGTCGTAGTGGGCGGGGATGGAGGGACAAACGGCGGCGGGCGGGGGCGGGGGCGGACGGTGAGGGGCGGGGGCGGACGGGGGCGGGCGGGGGCGGACGGGGGCGGGTGGAGGCGGACGGGGGCGGACGGGGACGGGGGGGCGGGCGGTGCGGACGGGGGGCGGTCGGGGGCGGTCGGGGGCGGGCGGGCGCGATCGGGGGCGGTCGGGGGCGGTCGGGGGCGGTCGGGGGCGGTCGGGGGCTGGCGGGGGCGGTCGGGGGCGGGCGGGGGCGGACGGGGGCGGGCGGAGGCGGGCGGGGGCGGGGGCGGGCGGGGGCGGAGTCAGGGGGGCGGGCGGGCGGGGTCAGGGGCGGGCGGGCGGGGGGGCGGGGATGGGCGAGGTCGAGCGGGTTCGGCGAGGGTCCAGGTAGGGGCGGGCGTGGGCGAGTAAGGGCGGGTGGGGACGTGTGGGGGCATGTGTGCGTGCGTCCGCCAGTGGCGCTGCGCTGCTCGTGGTCCTGGCGCGCGCTTGTCCGCGTGCGCCCGCCTCTGTCTCGTAAACCATCGCTATCAAAGAAGGCTAATTAATTACTTTTCCCATTTCGGCGTCATGCAATTCATTTATGCGTGAGGCCCCGGGCGGCGCGGACACGCCTGCCAGAGCGACAGGGCGGGTGGCGGTACATGAATATGGGGGAGACGAGGCGATGGAGATTGAGGGGCAGTGAACGAGAGAGATAGTACGTGAGGTAAAATTGGTTATACGACGCTACAATTGCTGCTGTGCTTTGAAAAGTAATGGAAACGAATACACCTAATAAAGGTCACTATTATTAACGAAATTAGTTGTAATATTATTACAAGTAGCATTATTAAGCAATAAAAATTGCAAATTAATTATTTGACCTCTGAGTTTTAAGATAGTTTTTTTTTATCACAAAAGAATATTCGAGGAGATTTTTTTTCTGTTTTGTAATTTATTTTTATTTTTCTCCCTGCATATTCTGTGACGTATATTGAGTTATGTCACATCAAGAAACAGTGAAGAGTGATTGCTTTCCGTAGTATTATCCAACTTGCAAGTTTTAAAACGATGACAGCTGTCTTTTTCTCGACTATTGACCTCTACGAGAGAAACGATTTATGCACACAATCTTGGACTCATTAAAAGTATCTCAATAGTAACGAGAGTTAAATGTCCACAAGTTGGCCATACAGTGACAAATGATGCCAATGACAATGAAATAGAATAAAGTCACCACCTGAAAATGAAATCAATACACCTACTATTATCACTATACAATGAAACTGCTATTTTTTAAACCGTTAAATAATACGAAATACCAATATAATTTGTGTCTCTTAGAATTTCTCAATTTTCTCAAAATATTGTATCTTGAAAAAATGTATTATATTTTTATTTGGATCCTGCTCATGCTGAATTTCATTAAAACAAACCAAGTCCATTATTGTTCCTTAGAGACAAAGTAAATAATACATACAAACAATTTACAATTAGATTTTGCAGTTTGATTGCTTTGGTTTTTAACTTTTCTGGTGATTTTTAAGCGATCGAAGAATAACTTAACAGGTAAAACAAGCAACAAAAAGAATTATGGATGCCCTCTGGTACATTCTCTGCAATCAACGGTTCCGATTTACCTGTATATATCACACTTGTATAAAAATAAAAGACGTAATTTTTAATAATTATATAACAGTACATTGACATTATATTGCAAAATATAAAAAATAAATACAAATAAGAGAATAAATATTGTAAAAATTTGTGTATATGGTCACTAATGACCTTGCAGCTCACATGTCCAAAAAATATTGCTTATTAAAAAAAGCATAAAATAATATTTGGCTGCTACAATAAATTGGCAACTAAAAATTTCCATAATTCTTTATCTCTAGGTTCTCTGATACATCGAAGTGAGTGAGTATTATCTCCGGTCGCGTCAATTGCCGTGGTCAGTAGTCCGTAAGTGTAGAACACATCATATCCCGGGAGGAGGCGGTGATCGTCTCCGGCAGTAACGTGAAATCCGGAGTTCTACTACTCCTCGGCGTGCTGATGTTTCCCTCCCGGTATCTCCACCGGAAAGGAACTCCTCAGCCGAGCGTTTGTAGGTCACAACCGCTTTCAAATCACGTGTACCAGTACGATTATAATGGTAGATACAGGATCAAGGATGAGGAAGAAAGATCGCACGCGGACCATAGCCGGTTGTTTACGACAGTTCTCCGGCATTCCCTTGGCGTTGATCGAAGAAACCATGGAAAACTACCCAGCAGATCAGCCGGCGGGCAGAACTCTCCTCCAGACAGCGCAGCGGTCGTTAGGGCGAGCAATCAGCCGTATCTGGCGCCGGGCGCGGCGTTGCGCCGGGAGTTCATTACAGTGGACGCGCGTCGCTGTGGACGTCAACGCCGTAATGGCGGTATGATCATTAAATTAACGCGGGTTGGACGCTGCCCTGACGCCGAATCCATCCTTCCCGCCCCCCTTCATGCCTTTCATCCCGCTGCAGCGCGTCGCCGCGGTTGACTGTCTTTGTGGCCGTGATTGGGGCTGGGAGCAATTGACGGATTACGAGGAAATTTTTGGTTGAATGAATGCATTGCAAAATTACGTAGACTATATGAAGAAAAAATATTGAAATGGATTTGATCTTGGTTATGCACCAATTATAAGCTCGGATGTATGAAGGATTGTGTTGTACGGTCGTTGCAGAGATTGCTGCAATTACGCGCAGTCTATCTTTGTTTCTATATTCTTTTAATTAATGCCTTTGAATCACCGACTTGATACAAAAATTATCTGAGCTTACAACTACTTCTCTGATTGCTTACATAAATCTGTTTTTTTTCTACCATCCTCATATTTATTTCCTTTCTTTCTTTCTTTCTTTTCTACGTTTCCTTGGTCCTCCTTCCTAAGCCTCATAATTTTTCTCATTTCCTAATAATTTTACTCACATTTTCATACTATACAATTTTTTCTCATCCTCTTTTCAATCTAAGAAAATGAATGGATAGATTTGTGTGTAAGCTACTAACATAAACTACACTACCTTACATGCCGCGAGAACGGTTGGGGGCTTAGTGCTTGTCTTGGCTGGAGCGGTGCGACTGGTGGGAGATACCAGGTAGGGGAAAACCCCGCTAGGCGGCGGTAGTCGGCGCCGGATCTCGCCATCCAGCGGGAGAAGATCACCGCTACCTCCCCAGGAAAACCATGCACTGTGAGACTAATGACCTCAGTAGTTGACGAGCCCGGAATCAATAACAATCAATCAATGATTTGTGTGTGTGTTCCATATCCCTGGAACTCTTGGGGCAATTTCACTAATATTTCGCGAGAACTGTTACTTGAGCGGCCGAGAAAAAAAAACACATGAGAGTTCGCGATTCAAAATATGACTTCCATTTTTTCCAACAAATTCTGGTTTAATGCAACTTCGCGATACATTTAGGTGTTTTAGAAGCAGCGGTGTGGCAGGTGCTCGTCGAAGTGGTGCCGGGCGGAGCAAGGCAATCAGGGACGGGGTAGGTCAGGTCGGAGGGTTGGGGACACGTGGGAAGCGGGACGGGGCGGGAAGAGGGGGTGGAGTTTTGTACGATGGTCAGGAAGGAGACAAGATCTAATTAGCGAATTATGAATCAATGAGTCTGAAATCTGAAGACATGAAAAGATAAATTCAAGAAACGTTGTTCAAAAAATGGTAATGTTTTAACTGCTACTTTCTTCAACTTAATTAAAGATATGTGTTTATTGTACTTTAATAGTAGTTTAATACTCGGTTTTCTAAAAACAAGATGCGGATATTCTAATTCAGCAAAATTTTCAAGACAAAACAAGACGGCAAATTAACTTTAAAACTAACAGAAATATAAATGTTCGTTTTTTATAAGCTATCCCTCTCTTCAGAAACTATTCCACGGATCTTTTAGTGTCAGGATAGCAGATATATGAAATGTGACACATGAAGAAAACTTAATAATTCGGTACGCCAACCTCGTTTTTTTATTGTAATCTGTTCTAAAAATAGTTCAAGTAAAGATATGTATAATTTTTCGGAAAACTGAGTAGTTGTTGCGTGAATTAATGGAAATTTATAATTTTTTCTTAAAAACAGATCCAATTTTTTCTTTGCATGTTTTCCTTGGAAACTTTCCTTTAACGTGTTTTTGTTTTACATTTATTTTCGTTTGTCGGACACTGAAACAATTTTATGAAAATTAATACTAATTTACAGAGTATGTAATAGAGTAACTTCAACAACTATCTTCATTTAGAATACCAGCTTCTTTTTTGTTGAGTATGATTTCTAAAAACATACTCCAGAAAATACAAAAGATATCATGACATGTATAGACTCTTTTTAAATTTCTGTGTATTCTTTGTAACGCTCTAAAGACAAAAAAGAATCCTTGGAGCTTTTCCTGTCGTATGATTAAACATCCTCGTAACCAAATGTTCTTCATTATCGACCAAACCGTAACGCGTATATGTACTTCAACTCAAGCAGTGCTATCAAGAACAACATTTGCACAATGAACTTCCTCGCGAGAGGCCGGAGGCAACATGGAAACTAAAGGATAAATTGTTAACGCGTCAGACACAATGGTCTCCAAATGCGTTTTCGGTATACAAGAGGCATCGCTGCGTTGGCGAGGAGGCAGGGGTGGCAACGCCGGAGAAGAATGGAAGGGAGGGTGGAAGGACTGCGCGGAGAGACGGCAGAAGGGAACAACCAATGAGAGGAAGGCGGGGGGGGGGCTGAAGGAGGCAGTGAGGTTCGCATTGAAAGCGGTGCTGGCGGTGGAGTGTCCATATTTGGTTAAGTGCGGTAGGAGCGGTGAAGGCCCTTAGACCCGATTTACACCGCTTCCTTTTGACCAGTGATGTGCGTCTTCGCGTAAATAACCATAGTCAACTTCTACAACGTAGACAACGCACACTGCTTAAACACAGGTAATCTATGTCAACAATAGAAATCTATCTTTTTCGTGGGGCAGGGACGAATCTACGAGAACATTTTCCGACTCCTAAAGCCAATACTTATTTATAATTATACTCAATTTATCCAAAAAAATAATATCTATTGATTGGATCACATCCAAAGGACTACTACCATTATAAATAAACATTTTTCAAATTTCAAGTTAACATATTTTTGCTTCAAAAATATTTATCTGATATTCTGATCTAATATTCTGAAGATATGATAAGTAAGAAGAAGTAAAGATCACGCGTTCTCTGGCCATTTTGTCAGGGTAGTGACCTGGCATTCGCCTGATCTTGATCATAAATACCACAGAAAACTACCGATTAGAGCAGACAGCCTGTAGAATTCTCCTCCTGTTAACAGCAGAATTCGACCTAGCTACGAAGCTAGTATTGGGGACGTCGAGAAGCGGGCATGTCGAGGAGACGGGACGTCGTAGGGTAGGAACGCAGGGAAGAGTGGAGATCGAAGAAAGAGGACGTCAAAAATTGGGGACATGGAAGAGAGAGGAAATTGAGAAGTGGGCAAATCGAGAAGACGGGAGAGGGAAGGACGAGAATTACAGACGTTGAGAAACGGGGATGTCGAGAAGCGATTATGTCAAAACGAGACGTCAAGGAGGGAGCACATTGGAGGGAGGAGGCGTCAAAGAGTAGGGACGTTAAGAATCGGGGACGAAGAGGAACCGTGGTCTTTAGAAGTTAGGATGTCGAGAGAGAGGACATTGAAGGGCGGAGCCATCGAAGAGCGCAGTCATCCACTGAGAGGGTAGTTAGTGTTATCGGGCGAGGTAACTAGCTCATTAGCACTGTAAGTGTAATCCCTGTTATAGCGGAGAGGTAAGAGTGATCTACTTCCCTGGAACTTAATGTCTCGTTTCAACCTACTAATTATGGGGTCGCGTTTTTCTCCATCTCCCGCCAGCAGGGCATTGCACCAGCTGAGACAAACTAAGCTCCTGACTTGTCTTCCGATATGAATGTAATGCATGTGAATGAGTATGGGTAAGGGGAAAACAGATAAGAAGAAGGAAGAGAATTTGAGAGTTGTTCTATTCGTTGAAATACTGATTTGGCTTTGCCTGGTGTTGACAGAAGAAGCCATGTAAAACTATCGATCGGTATCCGGCCGCTAAAAATTATTCTTCAAGCAGTGGCTGAATTCGACCTAACTATAGCTCGAAACTTAAACTCGAGGACCTCTCTGTCACAAACGTGGGAACGTCGAGAAGCGAGGACGCCAAAGAGAGGATTCTTTGAGGACTTGGACGCCGAGTAGTTGAGATGATGAGAAGCGGGGATAACAAGGAGTGGGTTTGACCAATAGCAAGTGTCGGATATAGCGGAGATGCACCTCTTCCCCTTCAAACTCCTTGCCCCGCGCCGAGTGTAACATCTTCCACCGGACGGGGCAGGAGTCGTTACAACCGCCAGCGGAAGCGTGGCATTGGACTTCCGAGCTGGTCGTGGCAGGCAGAGCACGTTGTTGTGTGAGAGCATGGCGGCGTGGCCAGAGTATATTCAAGCTGCCTCTTATCCCTAGCCATCCGGGATATTTTAGTATGTGCGACAGTGACCATTTGTTTTATCAATGTGTCGTGGGTTTTAAGTGCAGTTTCAGTATTTCGTTTGCTCAGTGTTTCGTTTGCTCTAATTGAAGACGCAAGAAGCGTGCAAAGGTTTTCGCACGTGTAAGCCACATGGCCGAGAGGCATGATTCCTCTTGTCGCCTGCAAATTGCTTTATGTCCAGACTCACAACCGTGTGTACCTGCAATTTGGATGATTCCCCTCTGTGTGGCATATTCTGGTCGAGGGCTAACCGACGACTGAAGACGGCTGCGAGGTTTAGAACTTGCACGTATACTACTGGCAACCTCCTGGAGCTACACACACTCCATAAAAGTTGTAACGTAACCCAATTGTTTGTAATAACTTATAATACATTACATGATACCTACGCTGTCTACACAGCACGTTCATTTCATTGAACTAATATTGTGTTAATAACATTAATACCTTATGTTATCAATGCTGCTTACATAGCATGTTTATTTGATTGAACTGGTTACTTGTATTAATAATTTTTAATACCTTACATGGTACAATGCTGTCTACACAGCACGTTTATTTCATTGAACTAATATTGGTGTTAATAACTTGAATACCTTACATGCTATCAATGCTGCATACACAGCATGTTTATTTCACTGAACTAGTTGTTTGTATCAATAACCTTAATACCTCATATGGTATCTATGCTGCTTACAGAGCATGTTCATTTCATTGAACTAATTATTTCTATTAATAACCTCAATTCCTCATATCATGTGAATGCTGGTCATACAGCAAATTAGTTTTGTAATTAAATTATTCACTATAATTAAATTAGATGAAAATATCTGAATTGTTTTATTGCACTCTGAGCAACCGAGGAGTGTGAGGTCAGCTGCCCCAACCAGTTTCTCCCTACTGGATTCCAGTTTCTCCCTACTTCTACACTTGCTGGAGCAGCAAATTCTCACAGCAAGAATGGCCAGAAGCAGGAATGACCAGTAGCGGGAATGACCCATAGCAGGAATGACCAGAAGCGGAAATGGCCAGGAGCGGGAATGACCAGGAGCGGTAATGATCTGGAGCGATAATAATTAGGAGCGATAATGATTAGGAGCGATAATGATCAGGAGTGGGGATGAGAAAGAGCGGTAATGAGCTGGAGTGAAAATGGCCAAGAGTGGAAATGATCAGGAGCTTGATTGATAGGGAGCGGCGAGCGGGGTCGTCGAAGAGCGGGGTCGGCGATGAAGGCGAAGAGCTGGAATGCTGGGGCCCACAAACGCCAAGGGACTGGGTAGTGGTGGAACAGTGACGGCGAGGGGGCAGCAGGGACGAGTGGGCGAGCGGGTGAGGGAAGAGAGGTAGTCGGGCGGCGTTTTGGCGAGGTGACTGGGCAGCGGTGCAATATAGCAGCTGGGATGCGGATGAAACAAGGGCGTTCTGCGAGACATAATAGCCCTTTGTGTTGCGTCTCTTATGAGTATTGCTACCGCGCTGCTTGGATGTGGTTCATGAAGCCATGTCTTTGGTGAGGGGAATTCGCTAATAGAAGGGACAGGTCTGGAGAGACTTCTCCAGGAATCTTGAGAATTTGTAGACACAAGAAACACTCACTAAATATTTGCAGTGAAAGAAAACCTAGTTGAAAATCAGTGTCATGTTAACAATTGTATTAATAGATTTATATTCCACTTGAGTTGATTTCTTGAAAACAACTGAGGAGCTCAAACCTTTGAATGTTTTTTTGTGAATAATTACCCACCCTTTTGAAAGTAGACCTTTTTTTTGCATCTTAAAATTCCAGTCAATTGAAAATCAAACTAGTGGTGCTACAGAATGGCACAGACTTTCCCGTATTAGTTTTCTATTTCCTTGGGTCTTCGCTAGCTATTCGGAATTGCGACATACTCTTTCTTGCCAGCTACCATCTATCACCGCCAAAAGGACATTATTTTGTCATTTTCTTAATTTTTCGGTTTCCTATTGGTAGAACGAAAATATTAATTTTAGAATATTAAAGGACACAGAAACCTAGCCGTAAATGGCAATTTTCTTTTAAAAATTATGTGCCATTTAAAAGAAAATGGCATTTTAGCACCACTAAAAATGCGAAATTTGAAGCTCATTTTCACAGAAAATTTTTGAGTTTTCAAAATAATTTAATTAAAGTTATTTGAAACACTTACACTCACAAATATAATAATGTTTACAAATTGCTGGTAATGTGCATATTAAAGATGTGAGAGATCTTTCAAAAAATTTACATTTTTATAATTTTCGAAAAAACAAAAAAATCCTCAAAATAAACTTAAAGTCATATTAAAGAGTGTAATTATCACTATTAGTTACAAAAGTTTCAAGAAATAATTTGCAGCCATATATGAGAAAATGGCGTTTGAGCATTTCTGAAAATGTCGAAATTTGAGCTACTTTTCACAGAAAACGGTAGTGTTTTCAAGAAACGTTACTTGACATTATTTAAAGCACATGTACTCGTAAATATAATAATGTAAAAAAAATCGCCGATAGTGTAAAAATTAATGACGTGAGAGACAAGTAAAAAAATTTACATTTTTGTAATTTTTGAAAAAACCAACCGATAGAGCAATATGGCTTTCACGTCATCTAATAGAGTACATTTACCACTATCCCTACCAAAAGTTTAAAGAAAAAATTTAGAGCCGTTTTTGAGAAAATCTTGTTTATGTAATTTTTTAAATTGCACATATTGTACGCAATATTGCGCAAAAAATACGAACATTTTCAAAAAAATGTAGATGACCTTAAAGAAAGAACTCACTATGAAGGAAAAATTGTATTTGAAGAAAAAATCTATACCTTCAATTTCGTAGTTCCAAAAAGACGCCGTAAAAATTTTAAACTTTTGCAATTATCAAAAATTCAGAGTTATCCGTGAAAATCGAGCCTATGCCATGTAAATGAGTGTATTTTACTCTATTCATACAAGAAATTTAAAGAAAAAATATGGAGCCGTTTTTGAGAAAATTTTGAAAATCGCCGGGGGGCTTCATATAAAGTACCCCCAAATTTTACAGAATATTTTTCAAAATCTCAAAGCTTTGATTAGAATCGGATCGACCGGGGAATATCCATTTTGGAAGAAATCGTACGAATGGTTTAGGCGCTAGCAGTGTTCACAGACAGACAGACGGATGGACGGACGGACAGACGGACGGACGGACGGACAGACAGACAAGACGGACAGACAGAAGGACGGACAGACGGACGTTTTCCATTCAATTGGGTTTTCGGTATCAAGGACCTAGAAAACAGGGTTTCTGGCTACACCACGTGTTAGGGATTTTTTTTCTTAATTTAGCAACTGGTTTTATCCACTTTTTCGTTTCCACGCCCCGGCAATTAATTTTTTTCCGCCGAAAATTGGCCATTTTTTCGCGCAGCATTACATAACTTTCCCTATACTACGTATATCACTCCGTGTACACGTACGTATAGGGAAAGTAAAAATGTCATTATCTGCTTAAATTTAATTTAATTTATGCGATTTTAAAAATGTTTGTCACATTATGCAAATAAATTAATGTTTATTTAATTTCTAAGTCAATGACTTCTTTTTTTTCGCGCAGAACTATTGTGATTACGACGACAGCTTGCGGCGATCAAATTCTTTTTCCCGCTAGATGTCGATAAAAGCGAAATCACGTGCATCAGGACATCAACTAGATACTTGCTTATGCTAAAATATTAATAACAATTTTCTGAGAAATATCTTATAAGTATTACACATTTTTTTGCGATATAATAATTACAAAATATATTTAAATATTTAATTTGCAACCTATTTACTCGTAATTTAAGTGTTCGTAGCGGTGTCTCCCCAGAGAATTTACTCCTCGCAGGATGTGACCCTCTCGACCTCTGGCTCTCTCGCAGCGCAGTCCAAACACTTGACGTTCACCATTCCCATGGATATTCACGCTGACTTGGGGAGAAATGCATCTCTGTAGTAGTACACCCCTTCCGCTCCGTCAGCGTCTATAACACACACAATCTGCCTTTCATGGAAAGTGGATACCTGCCGCTGTCCCTCACAATGCAACTGCGCGGATTGTTTGTGTCTAAACGTTCTAAAGGCAATACCAACGGAGGGACTCAAAAAGCATCAACTCGCTAAGGGCACGAGTTCAGGCAGAGTAAATGGCTAGGGTGCAGTAGGGGTAGGGGAGTAAACCTTCCCGTGAAAAGATGAGCCATTATAACGAGGCCGTGTAGCACCAAGACCACTGGAGAGTACGCGTGTTTGGTGTTTATGAAGGACACATACCACTAGCATTTCAGCTTTGCACTAATATCAGATCGTTTGCATAGTTTCACACGTCCCTTAATGCCACTACTCTTCTATTAAATAAAGTGAATGTATGTACGACGTGTATGTTCACACACACAAACAAAGCAATAAAACGTTTGAACCACTGAAGCAATTGTTTTCAAACTTTTGAACCACTGTTCCTAATTTTTTGAACAAACGTTTTTGAGTGGCTTAAAAAATCGTAGACGAGATTGTGACTCAATATGTTTCCTCAAAACGTGTTTTTCTTTTGTTTTTTAATTTATTCATGCTTGGTCTGAGGCCCTCAGCAGCCGTGAACGACTGGTACAGTAGTTGATTTTATTTTATACAGCAAGTTTGCAAGATATTTTCTTTTATCGTGATTACTACATTTTCAGAAGTACTTTATATTACACGGTAAGGCTAATCGCTTCCAGTCTGCTTAAGGAGGGTCAAAAAATTCTCTGGGTAATTCCCTTTTCAATTGTTTACGATGAGGGTTCTGTTTGCTAAGTTTGAGATGGGTAGCTGAAGGTATTCGAGAAATTTTGTTATAGTATTTTGCGAAGGGAAAAATGTACAGTGTTAGGTGTGATACAGAGTTCTTGATGGATTTGAGAGTTTGGGATGAACCATGGATTTTCTTTTTTTAATTGACTTTTATTATTTATTATTAATCGAATATTAATTTGAAATTCGAGATACGTCGAGGAGCCATTGTTGGAGGACGTTGCCGGGCAATGCGAGGGAAGGGGGCTCCTAATCGAAATGAGTGGGGACACGAAAGGAGCGGACGGAATAGCCGGGAAGGGAGGGACTACGGAGACGGGGGAAGGAGCGGAGCGGGCGGGACAGCAGGCTGGAGTGAGGTGGGGTGGGGTGGGGTGGGTGATGCTGCTTAATAGATTGTTGTGATGCTTAAATACCCGGGTAACGCTAACTTATTCTTCTCCATTTTCAATAACATCGCATAAAAGGGTGTTTCTGAACTATAAATAAATGAATAAAAGTGACTAGAAAACGGTGAAAATAATTTAATCAGGAAGGTGTTAGTAAAGTTCAATCGAGAACTCTACTCCCACCGACTATCCCTACTGCAATTACAAAACGAGATATTATTAATGTAATTAATCGTGTCAGAATAATTTCAAGATAGTTTGATAGTTGATAATCGATTTCCAATGATTTATTCGATAATATAAAGTGAAAATTAATTGCATGATGGAATTAGTATGAGTTGGTTGCAATCAGTGAAGGTTCGTTTACTTTTGATATTACCAAGAGTTTTGTCATTAGTGTTTGTAATAAATACACGTTATTTTTAAACGTGATAAAAGTGTTACTTTAACAGCAATTCGTTTGTTAAAGTATTGTCGCCGCAACGAAAGTGCCAATTTAAAACCAGTCACATCAAAGTGTAAACGAAGTGCCTCTTATCTTGCACATGTACTCTCATGGTAGTTAAAACTGCATGGTGGTTCGGCAAGTCAGGACTGATAATGAAGGCGGAAAGTGGAGATGGAATGTGGGGTCTAGCAGTAAGGATGGTCGGCATTTTATTCACTACACGCCCTCATTGTATGCTGAATTTTATATTCCTACTCCCTTTCACTTTTTGTTCTCACAGTCGTAGCTACTCTGGAATTGACATGAACATGTATAACGCGAATTTTAATATAAGCAAGAAATAAAAAGAAAGATAAAAATAAACTTTTATACATGATACGGGCTTTAACTGAGCTTTTCTCACTTTAGAGAGTTATTTCATTCATGAATAAAGCTGTGTCTTAACTTCCTATTACATATGAATAACTATTAAATCGTCTCAACACATTCTAACCCTTCGGCGAATGGTTAGAGTGAACACTTCCGGCTGTTGGATATAAGCGCATAATATGCAAGCGTTTCGGCCACCTTAAATATTCCTTAAGAAAATGGCTTTCTTTTTTGTGATATTTGTCATGAAGAATGCCTCGCAATGACAAACCAGCCTATGACGTGAGGTCACCCGCCTAGCAAAGAGCAAATTATCGTCAATTATATACTGTAGAAATAAATTATAAAGATTTGTTCGAGTTTGAAAAACCAAACATGATTGAAGTGTTAATTGAAATGAGCACTTGTTTTGACGCATATTACGTAACAGATTGATAAAACAGAAATTGGTAACGTTGTTTTGTCAATTTCCAAAACAATTCTTTATGTGTATTAATACATTTCTTCACTTTCATTTTATTTGCGTTAAACCTTCACATATTGCATAATTCTGAAATTCTGAAAACCAGCAACGAAGAGAATTCGTAAATTTCGGATAAAAGAGGTCTGTAAATTTCACATGATCACACACATCACTACTACCAACCAGGACTGATCACCTGCGACGTGTCATTCGATTCCATTCAGCTATTGCTCATCGCTGGCACTCCAATATCGACAAGGCAGCGTCCGCCCTGGTCACCGCCACTAGGCGCCTACGCACTTCAGCCCCCAGGCTGCTCCCAAATCGCTCCGCAGCCCGCCCGCCCGCCCGCCCTTCGCCCAATCGCGCAATCGTCCAATCACCAGATCGGCCGTTCGCGCCGCCCACTCGGATTACCGCGAGCTGGTCCATCCATCTTTAAAAGCGCTCCTCTCGGCTCGGCTGGGCCGCCGCGCTCCATCACGTAAATGGTTTGATTATCAAACTGCTATGGGCGAGCTCTTTGTCCGCTGCTAATAACAATCAGCGCGCGGAACGCCTGAGGAAGCTTGCCGCGCCCCCCTCCCTCTTGTCCCCACCACCCTCTCCCCCTCCCTGGAGCACCCCGCGCCACCGGAGGCTGAGTCCTGAGCTCTCGCAGCGCCGGGGGACTCGGAAGGCACCACTGAGCAAGAGACCCGTTCCGCTCGTTCGACTATTGAATCCCCTCTGTTCAAACGCGAACTTCCAGATGCAATCAGTTTCTATCAACGCAAATTTAAATTGCTTCCAATCGCACTTCAGTCTATTTCCCTATAGATACAATGATGCAATAATATTGAGGGATATAGGGGCTCAGTGAAAAAAGCTGGGTTTGCAAAATTAAATCACAGCACTACTGAGTGCGTCAACACAGCATTTACTGAGTGCGTCGACACTCGTCATCTCGCCAAAATAGTCGACAAGGCAGTGGGAGGGCTGGGCATTAGAGCGGAGGAGTTGAGCGGAAGTAGCAAAAGATGTGGGAGGTTGTGTATGTGTGTGTATGTAACTTTACAGACATTTTAAATTTCGTATTGTGTACATATGTTTCTGTAAAAAGAGTAGAAAAACGATTAGGTAAATGCAAGAATATTTTTTTCCAGCATTTCTGTAACGCTCAGGAAGTACTTAAGACCGCTAGTACACGATGATGTACGGCAAGACGGTTAGAGATGGACTCTGAAAGGACTTTAATGAGGGGGAATTCAAGAATATCCAGATGATGAAAAATAACTTCTGAATCATTAAAAGAAATGTATTTAGTTAAAATGCATGTAGCATGTAGTTTTCAACAGGTTGAATAGTAAACGGAAGCTATTTTTTCATAGACTTCAATAGTGACCCGTGAAATGTTGTGTCAGGGCGGGCCGGTTGAGTGATGGGGACGTGTCAGCCAGCATATGACACGGTGGGCCAGCAAGGTGGTGAGGGCGGAGTGGTAGAGGAGCTGGTAAAGTGGTCTGTGAGCTGGTAGAGCGAACGGGCTGGCAGAGCGGGCTGGCAGAGTGGGCTGGTAATGCAGTTGGAGCGGGCTGGTAGAGTGGGGCGGCAGAGCAGATTGGCAGAAACTAATTTAGACAAGAAGTAGCTGAGGAGAAAATGCCGTTGGGTTTCCCCAACAAGGTGGCTGAGGGAAAAAAAAATAATGCAAATGGGTTTCCCCAACAAGGTATCTCCCATCAGCGAGGCACCAACCCAGCCGCCATAAACTCTAAGCTCCCAGCCGGTCTTCCGTCATGCGTGGTAGTGTAGTGCATGTAAGTTTAAGTAAGTGTAAGGGGTAGGATAGAACAATGAATGGGAAGGAAAGAACACGCGCGGTCCGTGGCCCGTTTGTTAGGGTACTGCTCCGGCATTTCTCTGGTGTTGATCGAAGAAACCACGGAAAACTACCGATCAGAGCAGAGAGCCGCTAGAATTCGTCTCCTGACAGCGACTGAATTCGACTTAGCTATCTAACTGGTTCAGAAAATCCTGCCACCATCGGGACTCGAACCAAGGATCTCCCAATCGAAAGGCACTGAAATGGCATCATTTGTTGCCCTGAGACACCCCCCCCCTTGGTGCCATGGTGGAATTTGCGGGAGGGGGTGTGGCTGGGGCGGGCGGCCGGGGGCGGCCCCAGGCGCCTGCAGAGAATGCTGCGCGGTTAATTGACTTATTGAGGCGCTCGCGTGCCGCGACTGCGGCGCCCGTCACTCCGCCCTGCGCGGCGCAGGGAGTGGGGGCGAAGGCGGAGCGAGGGCGAGGGCGGCGGAAGGCGGGCGGAGCGGCGGCCGTAGACCGTCGGCGCCCGCTGGCAGCGCTAACTGGCCATTCATTCTCGTTCCACTACTGCTGCTTCACGTCTGCGGAAATGATACATGTAAACCTCGGCGTTTTTTCGCCGGTTTCTTTCGGAATGTTGGCGAACGGAATTCTTACCGGTAAGACGTTTTTCTCAATGAAAGTCTTGGAGATAACCGAATGTTTATATTTTACAGTCGGAGTAAAAATGGTCGTTTACATATGTTCGGTTCCAGTAGTAAATGGACCTGTAGCATTACAGAAATACTTATAGTGGATATTTTTAACGATTCACGGGCTACTGGCCCACTCTATAAAACACGCTTCCGTTCACCAGTTAATTACTTCCAGTGTACAGTTTTTAGTTTACAGAATGCTCTAATTTGATAATATGTTCTTGCAATTGCAAAACTTTCTTTACTCGTACATACAAAGCATATCTTAAAAAGACCATTTTCTATATTTCAATTCTTCTTAAAACATTCTAATGATCAATAATAATATTTTTCCAATAACATTATCATGGGATGAACAAAAATATTAAAATACACTGTTTTTTGTCATTGAAATTAAAGAAACTGAAACCTTGAAACGAAACTGAAATTTTCTTTAAAGGAAGCCCATGTTTTTTAAAGAATTATAATTTTTTTAAAGATAATATAAGTTTCTTGACAATTTTGGCCATGATAGATTGTACAGTTCGCGTAAATTCTGTGTAGATGTTATACAATGTACTTATTGTGCATTAAAAATACCGAAAATTGATTGATTATTTCTTGTTTCCGGGCGAGTCAAGTGCAACGGTCATTAGTCCAGTAACTGTCGGAAATGATTTTACAGCGGAAAGTAGCAGGGTCGTTCATGCAAAAAAGTAGGAAATCTGACACTACATCTCAGAATTTAAAAATATTTTGCCACCTTACTTATTATGATACCTGCATGAACCAGGTACAATATTTTTGTCTCATCATCCATTGTTTAGCAACAATGGGCACTTGAAATATTAGGTTAGCAGTCTGTAGACATTCCGTTATGATTTTTTTCCGATGATATGCAAACAAGCAAAAAATATGAAAGTGACACCATTTGTAGAAGAAATGTAAAGGATAATTTTACGCTAAAGATATTTTTTACCGTGAGTCTTTAACAATTAGGAAGTAAACAAATTCTAAAAAATGCAATAAATGGAAATATAATATTTTTAAATTCTTGAATTTTGGAAGAAAAATTGCTGAAACTACTTTCAAGCTACTCTGTAAATTTCATCATGGAATCTTGAATGGTTTTAAAGTTATGAATAAAAGTATCTTACTGGCGCTCCATTAACGAACTCCTCTCAGCTGCTAGAGCCGCCGCGCCACAGCGCTCTTCGTCAGCGCTCGGCGTTACAGTTTTCCTCCACCGCGCGATGATGGATTTCGCAAAACTACTTCTCTAGGTGTTAATTTTGTCGTAGGAGCTACATGAAGAGACACGCCAAATTCGACCATTATTTTTTGTTCACTCCAACTTTTTGGTAAACACGTTAAAATCATGTATTTCTCATTAGCTGTTTTCACGTTTGAAAATTTTTCTTTGAATTGTGTCAACATTTCTTCTCCATCATTGCTTTCTGTACTCACATGAAATAATTCATAAACTGCTTTATTTACGGCACTCACCTTTCTCCTTGCGTACGATATCTCTTGGGTTTGTTTTCGCAATGACAATGGTGATTGACCTAGAGGATACAAAATGTTTACATTACTGATAGTGGCTTCCTCTGCAACTCCTGGGGCTACGTACTCCTCTTCACTTGACGTTTTCACTTCACTGTTTCAGTTGAGTCACTAAGATCTGCATTGGGCATTTTGGATATTTTGTGACGACACATCGCATATTTCTTCGCCTACCACTAAATTCGATATTTTCTTCTGCATCGCCTCTGGAATCTTTCTCTTACCCACCCGACGTTTGTGCTTCTCGAGTCCGAATGGATTGCAGCACCAAAGCCTGTTAAACGTATTCACAATCTTTGGCATTTTCTATCACGATGTATCATTGAACAGTAACACGCGAAAACTAAGCCTGTAAACTGGTGTCAGGATCCCTTCGAAGGCATCGATGGATATCCCTAGGGAATGAACTTGGCGGTGCCTGCCTACGACCTTGCGCCACCCCTCGCTGGGCAAAGGCACGCGACTTTCAACCTTAAGAGCAAAATGCGCGTATACTTTTTATTTCATAACTTACGCATTTTTTAACATTCCATCGCGACAGTTTGCAGAATGGTTATTTATTGGTTCTTCCTGCAGTGTGTAAAATATGAAAGAAAAGAAAATATTACTTTTGAAGAAAAATGTATTTGTTTAATTTATTAGCATTTTTTATTATAAACAAATGTCTCAATCCTTAATATATTATCAACTGATTAAAATATGATCATTTATGTTCAAAATAGTGTGCCCGTTTTTAAAGTTTTATTCATTTTATGAACGTCATAATTATTTTCATTATTGAGTGTATTGTGTCATCGTCCATGTTTAACCCGTAATTGTTGCTAAACTGCTGAAGATATTAATTCCATAAATTGTCTTTTAACTGTTCATCATTAGTAGATTAATGTAATAAAATATGAAAAAAATCTGAGACTCACTGTCAGAAAACCTGAAATTTTGCATGGAATGACCCAGCAATGTTCTTCCCTTGCCGCTAGATTTAATATTCCGCGCTGAATTAACGTCTTGAGGGGTTTGCCCGTTCAGATATCTTCCACCAGCAGGGAACCACTCTACCTGTGTCAAACTTCAAGCTTTCTACTGGTCTCCCAATATGCATTATTGTGTAGAACATGTAAGTGTGAGTGTTAATAAGGGATGCCAATAGGACAAGGAAGATAGCTCGCGGTTAATGGTCCGTGTATTTGGATACTGCTCTGGCATTCGTTTGGTGATGATAGGAGAAACCTCGGAAATCTAACGATCAGAGCAGTCGGCCGCTAGAATTATTCTCCAGACGGTGACTGAATTCAACTTGGCTATGTATCAAGTGTCGAAAATACTGCCATCGGGAATCGAACTCTTGGACCTTCCAATCTGAAGCACTCCAATGACATCAGTTGACGCCTTAAGCCGATTGAGCCGCTTGGACAATAGAGATATGTACTTGGAAAATAGAGGTAAAAATTTAACTTAGTATCCTCGACAGAAAATGTGTTTAACGACTGTCGTGAATGATGGGCAGGCAAGATAACAAAAACGGGTAGCTTCATTACTTTCACGTGGAAGAATTTCGCCTGTGAGTTGGATGCTTGGCCAGATTTACGCCGCCAATTTCAGTATACTCCCGACGACAACGGGATAACGTCCACAACAACAACGTCAGAGGAAGGGCCCAGGAGCACCAAACAAATTACTCAAGCCGCAATTAAGGGCGAGCAGACGCGCACTGGGTTATGACGTCATAAATCGCGTGGTCTCCTGAAAGGGCAGTAACCGAGACGTGGTACCATGGAAGAGGAGGGGGCAGCCAGTTGCAGAGAGGGCGACGAGGATAGTGATGATGGCGATTGTCTGGGATACATTACCAAGTGTTGAAATTGGTGTATTTTAAACATCTTTTTGCGATATTACGAAAATAGATTTTTCAGTGTATTTCATTTGGCTTTTCAATGAAGTAATAATTTTCCAGATAGTTAATTATTTTAGATACACAATATTTGCTGCCTTTTCTTTCAATATTTACGAAATAACTGCCTTTTCTTTCAATATATTATTATTATTATTATTATTATTATTATTATTATTACTATTGGTATTATCGTTATTAATATTATTATATTTAATAGCTATCGAAAACACGCTGAATCGGAATTCATACGCGAGAAATAAGAATGCGCAAAAAACCGTTATTTGTTCAATGAACACAGAACTTATAGAATTAAGCAAGCTCTCAATCTTCGTATTGGTATTTCCTTTCCTCTCTTTTTTCTTCTTCATCTTCTTTTCCCACTTCTCCTTCTTTTTCCTACTCACGCTTCATCTTCTTCCTTTCAATCCTCTTCTCCGCTGACTCTTCCTCGTTTTTCTTGTCTGTCTCCTCCTCCTTCTTGATGTCCTAGCTAACATTAATGTGGCATTCCAGGGTTTGCTGAAATCCGAAATCATAAAACGGATAGGCCTAGGGAGTGGCGCATTGTGGAGATTCGCGGCGCTCCACTAAATTTATTAACCGATTATTATTATTATTATTATTATTATTATTATTATTATTATTATTATTATTTACCTCTAAAGATGTGATGAGTCAGTTGAATATAAAATCTACTCCAGGTTGCAACCAATTTCGCAAGGATCTGTGGACTGCCGGTGTCTCTATACTGCAATTTTCGTAACTTTGTCCCTGACAGGAATCAGCTGTTTCGCTGCCATCCAATCACGAGCTTATATTTCGCGACAGTGACGTCACTATGGTGACGTTCAAGCTCCCGATTGGATGAAACCGTGAACAGCTGATTTCTGTCAGGGACAAAGTTACGAAAATCGCAGTTATACAACACTTTACGCAAATTGTGGGCTGTTCCCAATAAAGCAATATTATATTATTATTATTATTATTATTATTATTATTATTATTATTAATATTATGCAGTTTATTTTAATGTTCATTTTCTTTTATCATAAGGACAAATACACAGGTTATACAAGACCAAAGCGTATTTATCGACGTCTTTTTGTTACGAATTCATATCTATCCTACTCCCATTATTTGGGTAGATAGATATGAATTCCCTATACAGTTTTTGCCTGTATCCCATTCGCATGGTTTCTAGGCAAGTGACTTTGAAGTAACAGCGCATCAAATCTTCATTCATAATTCTTGACCATTGTAAGCGCTTCTTTGATTGTCCTGTAGCAATGGTTGCCAGCTGGGCCACCGGCAAAACATCAACTTCAGGGGTAGCTGGGAGGTGTTGGGGGCTACTCTCACTTCTACATTCAGCAATAGCTTCTTGAGAGACCGGCGCTTGCTGATCCAACAACCGGCCATTGGCGGTCTGCTCACTGTCATGCCCAGCGCCAACTCCAGGCATGCCCTGGCGCTCCCCAGGCAGCGACTCTTTCCGAGGCCTTCCGACTTTTATTATTATTATTATTATTATTATTATTATTATTATTATTGGTATTACTTATTGTTATAATGATTATTCGTTATTGCAAAAATCAAATTGAAGGAAACATTTTTCCTCTTGGGCGAAGGCATTTGTGCAAAGCAAGACAGCCCGCGCGCCGATACTCGGAGGGTGAGCGAAGCGACAGCAGCGACGCGGCGTCGTGCGGAGTGGCCGCGGAGGCGACGTGGGGGGCGCGGGGGCAGCGCGGGGGCGCGGGGGCGGGGCCGAAAGGGTAGTCGCGGGGGTGCTCACGGGGCGAACGAACAACACCGAAAGGCACTCCGGCGCCGAGGATCTAGATTTCGGGGGCGGAGGCGGGGGCGCGGGGCGGGGCGCGGGACGATGCGGCGCAGGCCGCAGAGCACGAAGAGGACAAGTCCGCGAGAGAAAACAGGCGGCCCGCGCCGCCGCTGCAATGGCCGGCGAAACGGTCGGCCGGCGCCCACGGAGTCACACGCGGGGCTGCAGGCAGCAAACGGACTGGCAGTGCTCTTGTTCACGGGGGCAGTGGACCGGGAGGCGGCTCGAGGTCAAAAAAAGTTGTCCAAGTTCTTCCTTATGCGTAATATCGTCAGATATGCTCTTAAAATGGAATTGAAAGTTCTCGCACAAATCTCCTAGGAGACTTCCCAAAGTTGCCAAAATGGTCTGGTACAAAATTTGCAAATTTTAGGTGCTTCCTACTTTTTGTTTATCTATGCTCAATTGATTTTTTTCACTGAATAATCCTCGTCTTTGGATTGTAATCCTCGTTTATCCATGGAGAAAATACATTGTTGAAAATTACATCATTCGTGGCAATTCAATCACATTAACTGACTCCGAGGAAACCATGTTTAAATTTCGTCTTGTCACTCACTGGGCTTCGCGTGCCCTAGGTTCTTGATTCCTTTGCTTCCTTTGCACTATACTCTCTTACAGACATCTTGAAAAATAAAAATAGAACATCAGTAAATCCAAGGAAATCAAGTAGCCTCAAAAAAGACCATTGATATACTCTGAACCGGCAGCCAAACGTGCCGTTTGCGTGGAAATCTTCGCTTATAGAGATTATTTTTGCGCAGCGCTTTAGCGCTTAAGAGAACCAGAAACACTGAAGAGCTCGGTACGTAAAGAGAAAATGAACTCATAAATTCACAGTTTTGTGAAATTAAAGAAAGCATAATATATACAAGAAAAGAATAGGGAAAATTAAACAAATATAACAAATTAAAAATAAAAATATTTCTTGCTAAGAATTAGCAAAACAAATCCTAGGAACTTCACCTGGCACGCCATCACTGGAATACACTATTGTACGAGGGTTGTACCAAAAGTAAGGTCCCCAATTAGCTACAGCCTTGAAGGAAGGTGCTAGGCTAAATCCGACAAGAGTGCCGTGCGCAGTGGTTCCCTCACTCTCGAGCTTGCCCATCCGCGATTCGCTACGTTGCTCAGTGTTCGCTTGGCAGCCGTCAGAGATGGAAGTGTCGATCGCAGCTTCCGCCAATTGCGAGGTGCGAGCAGTAATCCGGTTTCTTCACGCAAGGAAGTTACCGCCATCCAGAAGGAGCAATCCAGAATCGTCGGAGAGGACGACTGACGGAGGGAGTAGTGCTTCTTCACGACAACGCTCGAACACACGTCGCTTGTCCAACACAAGAGCTTTTGAAGAAATTTGGGTGGACAGTTATGCCCCATCCCCCGTACAAGACGGGCTTAGCCCCCAGCGATTATCACCTCTTCCCCAAGCTAAAGGAACACTTAGGTGGCAAACGCTTCAAGAAGTCCGAGCAGAGGTCACACACTTGCTCAACGGATTGGCGGGAGACTCGTCGACTTATACAAAAGCTGGAGCACTGTCTTCAAAAGTGTGTCGAAAAAAATGGAGACTATGTTGAAAAATAGACAACAATGTAAGTTTTTCAACGATGTATAAATTAATAACAATAAATAATGTTATCTATTTGTAAAAAATATGGGAACATTACTTTTGGTACAACCCTCGTATGTTAAAAGCTTCATCCTGTTTAAATCAATGTCTACTTAATACTCTCATGCAATGCAGATCATAAGTGTGGAATGGTTGGTACAATGGATATAATAAGTACACAAAAAGAAACAAAGAAAAGTATAAGCAGTTCGTGATGCAAATAAGATGCTTTCATATTGTGCCATCATCTTAGTACTATTTTTTTTAAAAGTCTTGATACTTTTGATACACATATTTTTGCAGCATGTAACTTCTAAACATTAAAAGAACGACCGTATGATTCGAAACAAGAATTATTCAAACTGAAATACTGTAATAATGCATTTCCCAAACTCGAAATACACTAAAGATGATGACTTATGTTCATCCAATGACACATTTGATACAATTCAGTCTCAGCAACTAATGACCCAAATTTACAACGAGCACTCCACTGACCGAGAAATCACCTAGTCTTGACCTTTTTTAATTCTATTCTTGTGAGAGTCTAGGAAAAATGACCGCCTTTTTAGTTTAAAAAGGAAAGTTTAAGCACGATGTACTAACAAAAACTGCTGTAAAATACTTCATTTTACTACTATGCACAATACTATGCATTTCGGCTGTAAAATTGTGGCAAAAAGTTTTCCAAATTTAGTTCCACTAGACGTGCTCTTTTCAGCAACAGAGACTGCTGATATTTCCTTTCAGTCCTTTCTGTACCCATTCCCTTCCGATGCCCCTAAACATCTAATTTTTTCAGAGAAAACAAATCTTGCATTTATTGTCTGTAATTGAATTTTTTTTTAACTTTTCAGACATCGCCAAGCTTACAAAGCGCATAAAGGCAACAACACTGATGGCGGGACTTTTTCGTATTCACACTTCGGGAAGTATTGAAATGAGCTGGCCTTCCTCCGTAACAGCTATTCATCACATTACTCTTCACTGTACTACTTACTCTGCACACATGGGAATGGTCACTGTGTTAGGAGTTACATGACACTAAGATACAAGGTCGGATTTGTGTACTGAGGGGGACCCCTCCTCGAAGAAACAAATCCTGCAAATTTACTTAAAAAATATTGCTCTCAATTCAGCTCTGGCACATTTTCAGGTTGGTGTAAGCTGTATACATTCAGTTGCAAAAATTGATATGTACCTAACATTAGTCATTGGTTAAACCGAACCTAACATTTAAAAAATATTTAATAACTATTTCATAAAATATTACACAATATATTTATAAAATATTCAAGAAATTAAAAAAAAGTTTTTAAGTAACAAGATGTTAATACAGATGAGTATTCGATGAATAATTATTTCCCAGATATAAACACATTTTATGGATTTTTTTTTCAAATAATGAATGAAAACGTTTTGCGGGGCACCCCCTCCCATGGGTGGGGCCATTAAGCAACTGCTAATTTCGCTTGTGGGCGCATCCTGTACTGCCAACACCCTGCGCACACACACGGGCGCATGTGTCTGCGGGCGGAGCGCCTCTGCCGCTAGCGTCGCGTCGGCCGGCGAGGCAAGCGCGCGCGTTAACGGCTTGCCGCCCGCGGCGCCCGCGGCGCGGCCCCCGCCCCGCCTCGCCCCGCCAGTCCACGCGCCCGCCCCATAAATCACGCGGCGCGCGCGTGGAATGTCACGTCGATGGAATTAGCGCCCCGCCCCCACCCCTTGGCGCGGACCCTCGCATCCGCCCGCGCGGGGCGCCCGCCCGCAGCACAGCGACAGGCGCGATGGTTTTACACCGCGGCGTGGGCGGCGCTTCGTGTCAATCTTTGGCAGCACGCCACACGCAAATTCATTCTATTAAATATGAAGTTGATTTGATTTCAAGGATCGTTATTACCTTTTCATTATTATTATTATTATTATTATTATTATTATTATTATTATTATTATTATTATTATCCCTCTATATCACGACTAAAGATGAGTCGGCGGAATATGAAATCTACTCCATGTTGCAACCAGCTACCTAAGGAGCAAATCTAGGAGCTAACGGTGCCTCTACAATACTTTGCGCAAAGTGTCGGCTGTTCCAAATTAAGCAATTTCTTGCACTTCCCAGTCTTTTGAATGATTATTATTATTGTAATTATTATTATTATTATTGACATCAAAATTCATTCCATTAAATATGAAGTTGATTTTATTTCAAGAATAGTATTTAGGATTTTATTTATTGTTATAATTTATTGACTCACCCGTCAACTGTTAAGGTCATTACTTCCGTAAGTTCTTATCACCGTTGGATGGCGCGAATCGGAGGCCACCTACACGTCGCCCTGAGGGTGTTTCCTTAACCAGGTATCTCCCACTATCGAGGCGCCGCCACAGCTGGGACAAGCTCTAAGCTCCCGACAGGTCTCCCGATTTGTGTGGTGGTGTAATGCAGGTAAATGTATGTGTAAGTGTGAGGTGAGGATGGAGAAGGTAGAGGAAGGAAATACCGCGCGCGGCTCTGGTTCGTTTGTTAATGTACTGCTCCGTCATTCGCGTGGTGTGGAATGGAGACACCATGTAGAACTACCAATCAGAGCAGCCGACCGCTAGAATTCTTCTCCAGACAGCAGCTAAACACGACCTACTACAATTGAAGTTTGTTTTTTTTTAAAAAAAAGCAACCAAAGTACAAATATACAATTTTTCAGGAGAGCGAAACAAAAAACATTCCATGACGAAATTTGTAGACATCTGAAACATGAAAAATATTTTGCTCTTTCTCAAGCTATTGTAAATACTGATGAACGCTAGAATGTAGTTCAAGATGAAATGTCTTGTGGAAATTATTGGATAAAGTGCCATATGTACGGGATATGGTGTTTTTCTTCAAAAAAATTGAGAAATTTGTATATCGAAATTATTTATTTGTGACAGGAATAATTCAAAATGTAAATCCACTTAATCAATTTGGAATATTTTTGACCAAATATTGTTCTTTGCTACTGCTTTTATCCTCATTATCAGTGTTTTCGTTTTCCAGGTAAGCATCTGCTGATGACAAATTTAAATACAAATCTCTATTAGCAGGTGATTGTAAATATTTAGACTTCTGAATATTCCTTTGCAATTAAAATGTGCTTCTCCTTTAACCATTTTGCGCTTGCTACATCCTATTTCTTCTCTTTCTTTGGTTTACGTCTGTTAACCTGTGCATCTACATCTGACGTAGCATCAATTTCTAATGTTACTTTCTCCCTTGCTTGCTCACATTCACAATAAAAAGGACGTATATGCGACAAGAACAGGTTATACACTATCATCAAACTTCCAGACAAAATACTGGTTTGGTAGAATAACCACATTCACAAAACAATCTTTATCAACCATTGCAAATTGAGATAAGCAATGATTTAGATGTCACGGAGACAACTTTCATTTAAAAGACTATGGTTCTTTTACCAAAATAGATTCTGGTCTACGTTTCTTTTATCAAAATCACTCAAACTTTCGAAGCTAATAACTATGGACATTGTTGATTTTGTGCACAAAAACAATGTCAGTAAATGGCGGCTACGAATCTCCAGAAACTGTTCTAGTATTTCAAACGCTCACTTGTTTGGACTAAGGTTGCTTTTTTAATATCCCCTTTAATTATTATCATTTTTGCAGTTCACTGTGTAACCGTTTCGGCGATTCCTGCGACTAATATATGGAAAGAGTTCAGTGGCTGGGAAGAGAGACTTCACTCTATCCCCAAATCCGATATGGGAACTTCAACCAAGTTCCAAAACTTGGTAACAAAATGACATGTTTGCAGTTCGGCATTCGATGAGGTAATCCCATTTTTACTTTCCCCTCTAAATACGTATATACATAGTATAGGGGAAGATATGTAATGCTGCGTTAAAAAAGGGTGAATTTTCGGCAGAAAAAATTCATTGCCGGGTCCTGATAACGAAAACGTGGATAAAACCAGTTGCTAAATTAATTTTGAAAAATCCCCTAATACGTGTTGTAACCAGAATCCCTGTTTTGTCGGTCCTTGATACAGAAAAAACAATTAAAAGCAATACGTCCGTCCGTCCATCAGTCAGTCTCTCTGTCCTTGTGTATGAACAACGCTAGCGCCTAAACTATGCGTAAGATTTCTTCTGAATTGAAAACCCCTGCCGATCTGGCCTGAGTCGAAGTTCTGAGATTTTGAAAAACATTCATTAATTTTTGAGGGTACTTTACACGAAGCCCCCGGACATTTTCGAAATTTTCTAAAAAGGGCTCCAAATTTTTTCTTTAAATTTCTCGTGAGAATAGAGTAAAATACACTTGTTAAGGTGCTATACGACCCATTTTCACAGTAACTCTGAATTTTCGAAATTGCAAAAGTTTGAATTTTCTTCGGCATCGTCCTCCAACTGCGAAATGTAAGATAGAGATTTTTACTTCAAATGAAATTTGTTCTCCAGAGTGAGTTCTTTTATTAACGGCATGTATATGTTTTTGAAGATTTTAGTTGTTATCGCTCAATATTGCATACAATATGTGCAATTTAAAAAAAAAATACAAAAACAAGATTTTCTCAAAAATGGATCGAAACTTTTTATTTAAGCTTTTGGTAAAGATAGTACCTAATGTACTCTATTAGATGACATAAACGCCATATTGCTCTGTTCTTTTGTGTTTTTAAATATTACAAAAATATATACTTTTTTAATTTGTACCTCACGTCGTTAATTTTACATTAGCGGCAATTTGTTGACATAATTATATTTATAAGTGCATTTACTTTAAATATTGTCATATAACGTTTCTCGAGAACTAAACCGTTTTCTGTGAAAACTAGCTGAAAATTCCGCATTTTCAGAAACGCTCAAACTTCATTTTCTCAAAAATAGCTCCAAATTTTTTCCACACTTTTCGAATGCATATTACTAATTGCACTCTTAACTATGACGTGAAGTTTATTTTGAGATACTTTTTTGTTTTTCAAAAATTACACAAATGTAATTTTTTTGAAAAATTTCTTACACCGTGAAAACGTACATTTCCAGCAATTTATAAACACTATTGTATTCGTGAATTGATGTGATTTAAATGACTTTAAATGAAGTTTTTCGAAATCACAAAAGATTACTGTGAAAAAGAGCTTCAATTGTCTCATTTACAATAGTGCTTAAACGCCATTTGCTTAAAAACGGCTGCAAATTGTTCAATTCCTTGCTAATTAGGACAAGGTTTTACTGTTCTTTCATATTCTTAAAATAGCATTTCCTTTCTACTATTAGGAATCCGAAAAATTAAGAAAATGTAAAAAATGTAGTTTGGGCGACGATAGATGATAGCTGGCAAGAGTAGGTATCAAGTCCGAAAAGCTAGCCGAGACCAGAGGAAAAAGATAACTAATACGGGAAAGTCTGTGCCATTCTGTAGCAACACTAGTTTCTACATTTCTCTTGAAATATTTCATCACTACACTTTAAGCCGAAATAACATGTCACACGCTGCAGTTTCCATAGGTTTTTTTCTAAAACAAGGCTTTTCACGTTTAAGAATGTTCTCGGTCATTGTTTTTAACATTACATGTAATGGGCACAAAAACGTCAAGAATTCTTTGTGTTCGTCAATTAGCACTATGTCCGGATTATTGAATGCCACAGTTTTATCCGTTATCTTACTAAATAAATAATAGCATTCCCTCCTTTCAGTACGAGTGCTGATTTGTATTTACATAACGCGGAATTAAACAGTCCATGCTTAATAGCCGGATATCGATTAACTATCTTGACCCGTTGGTTAATCCCGAGCGTATGTTGTCCACAAGTGCAGTACATCCAGACAAGTAAAGCCCATATGATCAATTGTTTCATAACTTGCCGCATTTACTGTACTCGTCTACTACAGGCATGCTCATGCAATTTTTTATTTTTATTTTTCCTGGTCTGGAAACTTTATCTTGGATTGTCATTATGAATCCCTTGGTGTCGGGGCAGAGATCTGACAACCAATGCTGTGATGATGGTGTTTCAACATGAGATTCGTTGATACGGTTAGGAAATTGGCCGTGTACTGCCTTTCGTTGCCAATTCACCATATTTTCTTCCGTTGTCGTTTTTGGTACTGCCATTGTTGTTCCTTCTGAAGTTGCCGGGGTTCCCTTGTTGAAGACATTCCAGTTCGGTGAAAATTTATTCGACATCCAGTTGCGCAGTTAATTTCATTAAACCATCTTCGCAAGAGAGCAACTTTTTCATTTTGCATTTTTAGGCTCTGCAGAATCTTTCAATTTTTAGTTTTTGAGGAGTTCGTACTGGTAACAGTATTTAGTAAGCACGCTAATAACAATAATAATAATAATAACAATAATAATAATAAAATATTAACATTGTTATTCCATAATTAATATAATATAAATATATTAATTAAATATAATATATATAAATATTAAATATATTAATTAATTTTATTAATATTAAATATTAATATATTAAAAATTATAAATATTCCATAATTAATAATGCATATTATTGTTATTATTAAGTATGGAATATTAAAAAAAAATATCAACCCACATCCTCGCACACATACACCACAAAAAATTCTTCGACTCAACAGAGCTAACTCATCCTCTTACTGGCCAAATATGCATCCTCTGGAAATGTTTCCACTCTCACTTTGAACATGACAAATATATTAATATCATTTTCCACGAACTAAGTACAGGAGTAAAACCCAGCCAAAATTTTTGTCTATGAAAATTCTCGCACAATTACTTTGATCACGAGATATTAATATCTCAAGATATCTGCAAAGTGAAATTATTATTTTAAGAACATTTGAAAGTTTACGTAGTTTGATGCATTGGAAAAGTTATCTCTTTAGTAACGTCAGAATATTGCGTGAATGGCATTAAGATTAATCATTAAAACATAAGCGTGAAACAAATTTCTAAGTTGTCTACTTCTAAGTTGTCAGCTTTTGTTGCTTCGTGATTCTTGCTTGCAGGTGTTGTGTGAGAAAGACTTGTATAGAATAATTAGAGAAATGCATGGATAAAACATTTTTGAAACAAGGTCTTTTTCCTAATTCTGTAAAAATTATAATCAGCTACAACAAATCCGATCCGGTGGGAGCTGTTTAATGGAAGGATTTCTCTCTTAATTCACCTTAAATAAAAAAGTTCGAAAAAGTTTCAAACTAAAAAGAATGAAATCCTACTAATTGAGATTTTACGGGAATACCAATCGTATACAAACAGGAAAGAATAAATTGTTCCAGCTCTGCTCCCACAAATCTCTCTCATTCGTGGACTTTGCTCTTTCGCATCGCGACAACTCTCTCTTGCGTGAAATGTATTCCTTTCTCTACAATAGTATATTACTCTCCCAGCAAGCATACTCTCATCTCAAACAGCAGAATAGACCCCTATGTATCTTCCTAGATCGGTCCATTTCGCAACAATAAAATATGTCCTGTGCAGTTTGCTCTTGCCTTCTTCTCCAATATTCAAAATAACTTTACGGATGATATATTATTTCCATCAAGCAGAATTGAGATTTTTTTCACATGTAGGCATTTTTTTAAATGTATCTATTACGGATCAGTTTAAACACCCAGACTTTATTCCATCAAAACACTCATTTAGAATTTCGAATTAATCGGATATAATTATATTATGAAGATTACTCGATTAAGAACGAACTTTGTTTAACTTAATAACACTTTTCGACAAGAAATTCTACGCTTGTTACCACAATGAAAATACGTTAATTTAATCTACATATCTTTAAGCATTAAATAATGACTTGATCTATCGATATTACAAAAAAATATAAGACGCAGCTAAAGCGTATTATATTCGCGAAAAGCACTTTGTCTTTCATATTTTCATCTTGTCTTCTCTTCTTGTTCTCATTCTTTCAAAATATTTCAAGCTACACTTGCATGGGGCCTCCAAGGAGCATTTTCATATTAATGAGTAGTGCTTAAACACCATATACTTTTCCCCCCGTAATTTCACGCAAAATTCAGTGAAAAGTACTCAAATTTTCGAAAAATAGTACAATACCTTATTTGAAAATCTATCTTTAAGGAACAGATTTCATTAAGGGAAAATCTCTATCTTCTTAATTGAAGTTATAGTAAGACGCCGAAACAATTTTGAATTTCTGCTATTTAAAAAAAATCCGAAATTTCAATGAACATGAGACCTGCATCATTATCTACAACTGCAACAAATTAGCGGCGCTACAGAATGGCACAGAATTTCTCGTATTACTTTCCTATTTCCTTGCGTCTCGGCTAGCTATTCATACTTGGCACATACTTTTGGCAGCTGCTGCCCACATTAATTTTTTTAGAATTTTCTTAATTTTCGCTTTCCTAGAGGTTGAACGGAAATATTAACTTTAGAATATTAAAGAACACTAAAACCTCGACCTAAATAGCAACTCTTTTTGAAAAATTAGAGCCGTTTTTAAGAAAATGACGTTTAAGCGCGAATAAAAATGGGAAATTTGAAGATCTTTTTCACAGAAAATTTTGTGTTTTTGAGACACTTCATTTGAAGTCATTTGAAGCACATTAACTCACAAATACAATAGTGTTTACTAATGGCTGGTAATGTGCATATAAAAGGTGTGAGAGGACATTCAAAAGAATTACATTTTTGTAATTTTTGAAAAAAACAACAAAAAAACAACTTAAATTGAACTTTACATCATATTAAAGAGTGTATTTAGCACTATCCGTTCGAAAAGTTTGAAGTAAAATTTGGTGTCATTTTTGATAAAATGGAGTTCGAGCGTTTCTGAAAATGCGGAATTTTGAGCTATTTTTCACCGAAAACAGTTGGGTTTTTGAAAACACGGTTAAGTTAAAAAATGTATACATAAAAACACACATTACTTTTTCTGTACTACGTACATATTTGGCACTTTTCAGTATGTGAGAAATAAAACATATGTGCGTGAGGAAATATTCAAATAAACCAACTCTTCAACTGTAAAATAAACTTTTTCATCATTTTTGTTTAATCATCCAGTACATATCTCACTGAAAAATGTTGCAAGATGGACTCTCGGCAACATTTGCGCATAAATATGAACTACAACCTTCAGGGAATCGACGTTCGGAACGAATCCCGCATCGCTCAAGCAATGGAGCAAAAGCTAAAAGTCAGATTCTGAGTGCCGGATGCACAAAGACACGGACGACTGTTTTCCCGCGCAGCGAAAAGCTGCAGGTCTCCATATGCGACGGTGCTGTTGGCGGGGAAGGTGACGGACCGCCGCACTTCTGGTGGAACCGCCATTTTGCGCGCAAATAGAAAGCCGGAGGACTACTATGACTGGGGAGAAAACCGTGATTCAAGGAGGTTGGAAAGGTTTCAACGTATTGAGTCGTAGATCGAAATAGATGAAACCGAAACAAGAGTATCTTTGAACAAGTATTGAACGGGTAATAAAATACAGTTGTGCTGTTTGTTTACCCAGAATGACGATGCAAAATACGAGAGACTTGTTTGAATATTGAGGAGGAAAGAGGGCGAGAGAGTTGATTGCAGTGATGTCGTTCCTTTGATAGAAGTGTTAGAAGAGGCAAGAGAGGCTGCGATGTACAATTATACATCATATCTCACTCTTCTCACCTAATTAAATGAGAAGAGTGAGAATTAGACTGATGTTCCATGTCCTGTGGCTCGACAGCTCGCTATGGCTTGGCCGACCAGCAGTGGATGGTCCAGAAGGTAGTTAAACATTTGTAGAGCAAGGAGGGCAGAAGAGAATAAAGAAACTGCGGCGGCGGGCCGGAGAAGGCCGCGGTCCAGATTCGCTTGAGGAGGAGGAGGGGTTGAAGTACGTAGCAGCGCCGCCCACTGGACAGCGCATGCGGTGGCCGCGTGTGGGGCGGGCGTCAGGGAGCAGGCACCGCAAGGCCAGCGCCCGGGGAGGAAAGCGGGGCTGGCGGCGTGTGCGTGGGCGGGCGGAACCACGGAGACGTAAGTAGCAGACCAGGGAAGGGGGAGCAGCGGGGGAGTGGAACTCTGTGAGATGTAGGAGCAGGCCACAGATGGCCCTGGCGGTGCAGGGAGGGGCGGGGAAGGAGTGGGAACGAGGGTGGCGGTGATGATGAAGGTTGCGGTGACGGTCACGGTTGTAGGTGGTGGTGGGGTGGTGTAGATGGCGGTGGTGGTGGTGGTGATGGTGGTGGCGGTGGTGGTGATGGCGATGGCAGTGGTGGTAGGGGCCGGGGGCAGGGACAATGGCAATGGCGGTGGTGGCCGGGGGGGGATGTGAGCGTTGAGGTGGCGGGGGCCGGAGGCGGCGGAGGTGGAGGTGGTTGTGGCGGTAGGCGGCGGCGGCGGCGAGTGCGAGGAGAGTGGGTGGCGGCGGTGCTAGAGGTGGCGACCGCGGGGAACGGTAGCAATGTCGGTGGTGGTGGAGGTGGCGGTGCCGGGTGCGGGGAGAATAGCTGGAGCCCGCGCGATGTGAGGGGGCGGGGCAGGGGGCGGAAACCGCCGGCTGCGAGTGACGCGCCCGCGAAGGCGCCGCGCGTAGTCGTATAGTATTCCCGCAGGGACCGCGAGGGCCGCCGCCGCCACCGCCGCCTCTCGTAAATTCGGCGGGCCAAAGGGACTCGCGGCGCGCGGTCTCCTCCGGTTCCCCAGAAGCCGCCGTCGCCGCCGCCGCCGCCGCCACCGCCGCCGCCGCCGCCGCCGCCGCCACCGCCGCCACCGCCGCCGCCGCCACTGCCACCGCCGCCGCCGCCACTGCCACCGCCGCCGCCGCCCACCGCCGTCGGCCGCAGCTATGCCGTTCGTTCATGCCGCCCACTCCCGGCGTTTCTTCCTCTGATACGCTCTCCACTGCGCGCCTTTGCGTTCTACCCCGTTTTGCTCCGGAGTTCTCTTCCAGAAATTGTCCTTCTGTTCACCTGTGTAATGTTTTTCCCACTCTCCAAATTCATTCTTCTAGGGTATTTCTCGGTGATATTTCTGGCAAAAAAAGGAGTAATCGTATTTTACTCCTTTCAGCTTCTTCAACTAAGCTCTTCTCGTTTTAATTTCCTGCATTTATACACACGATATATTTCCATTTTTCTTTTATTTACATACTTTCTTTTCCACTAATGATAGCCTCTAATTATACGTATAATGCATTTATTTAGATGCACTTACCACCATGGGATTAAAGAACGTGTTATTGAATTGTGCGCTTATGCGCTTAAATAATCGACGATTAATTGCATTGTTTATTTGCTATCTGTAAAGGATAAAACATGAGTAAACATTTCACAGCTAATAAGCACACGTAATCGTAACTTTAAACAGTAATTTCAGAATCTCATATATTTATTTACTCTATTTCACAGTTATAATTAGATACAAGTTGTTTTAATTTGCAATATTTCTATTTCTGAATGCGAATTTAATATTATTTTTTGTGGTGAATTTTTCAAAATATTTATGGGAAGATTAGTGAATTTCCTAGATATCCAGAGATGGGCGAATCAAAACGCAGGTAGAGGAATAATAACACATCATGAAACGATGGGAATAAATACACGAGTATCGTAAACTTCACACAAGTATATTAATACCCATTACAGAGTTTCATACGGTTATTTTTGTACAACTTATGGTAACTTTTATACGTTAAACTTTTACATTGAATCCTTTCGTGGCAGTTGACATGAAGGAGTCAGCCAAGGGCACCTAGCGGACAGCTCCCTACCCTGCCCTACCGCAGGTGGCTTTGGTTTATCAGTTCGCCTGCGAGGGAGTACAAAAGTTAAGTTTTAACTTACTAAAGGAAGATATTTACATTTCAAACTAAAGAACCTGGTCGGTTTTTAAAGACAATCACACGACAGTAACATATAACAAAATCACTTGCGTTCTGATCTTAACGTCAGTCAAATACTTCCTCCAATAACAACCACTGCGCTAGTGAAATACGATCAAAGGAAATGTACGATCCAATTTATTTTAAATAATATTTCTCGTAAAAATTACTACTAATAAAAGAAATTAAAACTGATAAGCATAATATAATATTAAATGTAATTTTAATGTTCACAATCGAATGAAACACTTATTAGAACGATTCTCTATGATTAAGTAAGTGTCAATACTTGGTTTTTAAACTACTCTGTGATCGGTCAAGAATCATTATACAATAGGGAGTAGAAAAAATAACTAACGAGTGAAACGAAGACCATATTTACTTACGCCGCACTGTCTTGATATATCCTTACAATGCTCTCGGTAATGTTGTGTTGCCCAATTTCCATTACTTGGATTAATCAATTTGTACAATGAAGGTCAATGATCAATGAAATTCCTAAAACGGATTAACTGGCATCGTAGGAAGGACATACACATCTAGGTAAGAACGATTTTAGACATCCCTTCTCCCACGTCAATTCACAACCTGAATTAGCTTCTTTTGCGCAGTGCTTCAATACGTTAAATTCTGGCTTCTCCTCAAGAATTAAACGTCATAAGTTCATATAAATCAGTGTATTTCAAATATTATTCTAAATATAAAATAGTGAAACGATTGATATTATTTATAATTTCATCCAGATATTCTTTTGAAATACAAACAAGAGTTTTAATAAATGTATCATTAGTAATGTACACATTGTCCTCGATACTCGATCTTTCGAGCTTACACGTTTTCAATTGTGTCTTCAGACTATATTATTATTCTAGAGCGTAGACTATGAAGATAACATACCTAATTTTTTTTGTTTCATGAATTTTGAACTTATTTTTCACTGGCTTTGGATGAAGAGGGTCCACTTTACCTTTGACTTGACTTTCTTTTCATCTTCGTAACATTTGAACCAGTTAACGGATTATGTTGATCAACGAATTAAAGTGCTTATTTTCAAAGCTTAAGTTACAGAGGCTCCGTAAACTGACTTAAAAAAATAGTCATACATAGACTTCTTTGAATGCTCTACGGCGAATATCGGAACACTACATTAGCACCCTACTAGACGAATGCCGGAACACTACATTAGCACCACCGACCACGTGCTATTTTTCCTTTCCCTTCCTTTTCAATCCTCACCCGTACTTACACTTACACTTACATGCACTACATTGCCATACATGTCGGGAGCTTAGAAACGTGTCCCGGCTGCGGCAGTGCCCCCCTTTTGGGAGATATCTGGCTGAGGAAAAACCCGCTATCCGACATGTATGTTGGCGCCGGATCTAGTCCTTCAGTGAGAGAACACTGCCACCTCCTACGATAAAATATGCACCGTAATTACGGGACGAATGACCTTAGCAGAGTACATGCCCAGAAACATGAATAAATCAATCAATCAAATTCCCCCCACAACGGCAAATAGAACCTACTCTGCGAAGAGGTTTTGAGGGTGGGTTCTATTCCGGGAAAGCGCTTTCTTCTGCGCCGGCCCCCCTGGCATCGCGCGGCGCGACGGCCCGAGGTGACGGAGAACGCCCCAGGACCCTGGCCGCCCGCGCGGCGGGCGCCGCTCCATTTACCATTTGGGAACTTTTATGGCGAACCAAAAAAGTTCTCGGCCCGCCCTCCACGCCGCGCCGCGCCGCGCCGCGCCGGCGCCGAGCGAGGGGCGGCAGGTGATGGCAGACGACGGAACGGCAGGAGGCGTCGCCAGGCAGGAGGCGACCAGAAGCAGCCAAAATGGCGAACGCGAAACAGTTCTGGACGTCAAAATACGTTTCTTGATTCTGGGTGGGTCAACTACTTAATCCGGTTGTTTCGTATGTATAGTGCTTGTTACATACGCCAAGAGGTGCTGGTTTACGCGTACCTCGCCCGTGTGAAATTCTACGTTGTCCTGTGCAAACTTTTAGGTAGAATTTTTTACTGTTATTTTGAGAATTTTCTTATTTTATTATCTGAGAAAATTCTTATTTCATTTAATTTCTTGAGGATTCATAAGCCTTTTTTATTCTTAATACTATTCTTCTGTTCGCTTCTAACAATCAACAAAGATCGGAGTTACATTATTTAAGGCTATTTTTTCAACTCAGAAATTACTGCCTCGTAGGAGCTCTCGAAGTAGGAGCTACGCATCTTCGCAAAACTATGCTGCTGTTCTCCTGCATAGGAATTTTTTTAATCACGTTTAATTTTTAATGCAGTATAAATTCTCTGGAACAAAACTTCTTTATGATGACAAACTCCCTACAACGTAGGTATTGCCTGAGTTTGGTTGGTTGTGAGTTGTTCTCACACCAGATATCCCCTAGCAGAGCACCATTTAAACCGGGACGGTTCGAGATTCTCCAAGCTCTTGACAAGTCTCCCAACATGTGTGGTAATTTAGTCAATGCAAGTGAAAGTACAGTCGACTCCGGTTATAGTAAACTTCTGGGGACTAATCTTTTCCGTTCACTATATCAGAGGTTCACTGTATCCGATGATGTAAATATTAAATAACTTTCTTCTCAATGATTGATTTTATTAATATATAGGTATAAGAAAATACATTAACAGAGTGAACTGAAAATTTCTATATCTTTATTTGACGTTAAAATAAATAATTTCAATTCTTTGCTTCGTACATTTTTCATTAGCAATTTTTCTAGACCCTTCTCCAGAGATTGTGCTCTCTTCATTCATGATTCTGCATTCTCCTCTGACTCTACGCATCGAAAGGCAGCCTTGACAGCCTTCAACCTCTCTTGCACTGTTCGAATACTGTCTCACTCTCCAAAGGCTCTTTTACTCGCTTAATAAAATACGAGATCCTTTAGGTAGCGGCGTGGCAGAAGCGGCTAATTGCGGGAATTAATATCCAGGATATATTTCCTACGTTCACTGAAACTGAGGTTCAGATCCACTACAATCGAATCTTCTTATGCTTATTTGTATTGTATATGAAACGGATCCAGTGACTTGTTCACTATAACCGAGGGTTTACTACAGCCGAGTTCACTATAAGCGGAGTCAACTGAATATGTTTTGAGAGGGGTTGTAATGATCGAGAAAAATAGCAAAGTTGAGAAAGAAAAGTCGAGCGTGCTCTATAACCTGTTTGTAAGGGTACTGCTTGGGCATTCGCGTGGCATTGTTAAAGAAAATAACGGAAAATTACCGATAAGAGCAGTCGGGCCCTAGAATTCTCGTCCGCACACTGGCAAATTTTGACTCAGTGATTAGCTAATGTCGAAACGCTTAGTCAACGATCCTGCAGAGCCAACGATGTTGTTTGCTATCGCAGCCAATGAGCACCCGGAAGTGGCGAAAATGGTGAACACTATACATTCTGGACGTGCTTTGGACAAGCTTAATTTTTAAGTAAATTGAAGCAACGTCATACATTTAAGCAGCTAGAAGACACAACAATGAGTGCGTTATACGGATTATGGAGTTGAGTGTCCGTAACTTAATATTTAGAAACCTGGGGGGGGGGGTCCTTCTGACCCATCAACCTGTAAAGATAGCTCAGGACAACAATTGACATTGCAGTGCCTCTGACTAAGAAGTCCTGCGATTCGTCTCAACTGTTGCGGAGGCTACATAAAGCAACCGAATTCAGTACTGTCGGCAAGAGAAATCTAGATGCCGTCCGCTCTGATCAATAAATTTCCGTGGTTTCTTCTATCAAAACTAAGCAAGTGCCCGAGCAGTATTTGAATAGACAGGCCATGATCTGCCTGTGATTATTTCCTTTCATTGTCATCATTGTTCGCTTATTTACCCTTGCACACAGTCAAGCCAGCTATACATACTTTTCTACACTTACTCAAGCCAGCTACACTTACACTACCACACACGTAAAAAACTTGTTCCGACAGAAATGGTGACCCGCTGACAGAAATACCAGAAAGGGGAAGTCTGTGTAGTACAGCGCGGGATGTCACGTACCAGATGGGAGGAGAGGAGCACTCCCACCCCCACCTTACGGGATATGTAACAAGCACTACACTAACGGAACTAATGACCACTACGTAGGTGCGCACGAAATCGCTAAATAATTAACCAATCTGTCCCGTTCACGTCCACCCTTACTGCCATGTCATGAGCTGCATCCACACAGAGACCATCTCTGTTACTCCCGTCCCCATGAAAGACATCGGTAGTACAACGCCACAAGTGATGTCAGATCGATTTGGATTGTTGCGTCATCAGAGATGGAAAGGTAGACAAAATATCCCGGTTTACAGTTTTTGTGGTGGTACTTTAGCCTTACAACGAGGAAATTGGACTCGTAATTTTGGAAATAATACTTATAGCCATTTCTCTCTAAATAAAATTTGAAAGATTTGCTCCCCTCGTTCTTTCAGCGAGTTCTTACAAAGAGACTCCAAGCCCCAGTTACCATGATTTGTAGAGTATCTTTCAGTCGATGTAACGCATGTTGGGAAGGGATAATACATAAAACACGTGGGAAACATTTTATTTTTGGAATATTTATCCCTCGAGTTTTTCCGACAAGTTCATTTACCGATAAAAATAAGTTTATCATTACCTGAGAGGGAAAATGTCTAGCTTTCAATTATTGCTCATCATGCTTTGTTGATACGTTTATTTATCGTTCACCTACGTATGGTACAAGGGTGGGGTTTGGATTCTGGAGAACAAGATAAAGTGCCCGGGGTAGGTGTTCACTATCAGATTCAAAATACGCTCCAAGAAGCTGAAAGCAAGAAGAAAAGTCTGACAGTCGGTCCTGTCGCGAAATGCTGAACGGTTCAACATCTCTGGAACCACTTCACTACATTATACAATCTCCTCACTACATTATACAATCTCCTTAGTCATTCAAAGAAACTTCATTCACTCTGGATCCGAGTTTTGCGTTCAATGCGTTCAATTCAATGCTCAATGTTCATCGTGAGATCCTCGCAAGACATTTTATCTGTAGTGCAATTAGTAAAATTCACGAACACAAAGAGAATCGGTTTGACACCAAAAACAGGAAATATATACACAATGTTTGGACATCACACTTGCTGGAAAAACTTTGATGAGAAGCTCAAGAAGAAAAGTACAAACAATATTTTTGCAGTTCACGTGCTTATATAGAAAATACGTAAAGTAAATCAATGTTTCCTGTAATTGACGTTTCACTGGCACCTTCATATGAACTCATCATCAAACCGCAACAATACTGCTATCCTCTCGACCAATGGCGTCTGGTGTGACCAATGAGTAAGGTATTATTGCACAGTAGGATTCAAGGGGCTTTTATAACCAAGAAGCTATCAAGAAAAAGAAAAGGTAGGCAAGCCAAAAAAAGGAAATAAGTGAGGAAAAATAATAAAAGCGAAAAAAAACACTGAAAAGCAAGCAAGTCAGAGAAGTTGTTACAAATCGCGCTGAGAAACTCAAAGCGGCAACACCGAACCAACGCCACGCCGAGCCGACACCGCTCCGGCAACAGCGTGCAGGAGGGTGGCGTAAAAATCCGTTACTGTGTTCGCAGGCAGTGTTTTGGCAGGCAACCGCCGAGGCCACATGTTTCAAGCGAGCCCGTGCGCTCACAATTTACGTAAACCATTGTTCTCATCGGTATTTTGTACAAAACGTGTCATAGTCAGTCAAACGTGTCAAACTTCAACTACAGTAAATGTTCAATCATATCCAAATTGTGTTGTGACCACATACTAAGTACTGTGCGTGTGCATCAACTTCAAAACGAAGCAGAACGGAAAGAACAACTGAAAACTTCTCATCTTGAAATCAAGAATCACGATTGTATGTTAATTTTAAGTATCATAACATGTTGTACATCAAAGAAAAGTAAGTGTTATTTTTGTAATTTATATGTTCATTTGCCATTCAGATTCATGTAGTAAAGTCAATTTAAACTGCAAATATCACTTATTTAGTTATTACCATTCACTTCCTCATTTCTTTACAAAGTCATTATGTTTTTATCTGAAAACTCACTGTATCAGAACTACCAGAGATGAAACCCAGTAACCAAATTCAATTCCTATCATTGGTCACATGGCCACAATTGCAATTTAAGCAAAACAAACATCATTAATCCTACTATTCAAATAAGAGTATTATTGTTCCAAAACAAATGCATTTCAGATAAAAACATTGGTCCTCCTGGCATCGGATGTGAATCAGATATCATTATATTCAGTGAATGGCAGTAATCATAACGAAATAATTCCACTGAGATTTCACATCAGAGTGTTTTACAATGTGCATGTAGTATTCAAGACAACAGTACAGTGTTCATTACTATTCATGAAACTATTCAGTTAACATGTTAAAAGTGTTACAACTCACATGCGTACAATACCAAATCATAATCAGTGTTCAGTAACATTTATTTGTGATAATAATTTCATGTCAAGGTGTTTCTATAATTTATGTATGTACATTTTTCAATCCAGCAGTATAGTATTCATTAGTATTCTTTAAAAGTGGCAAGTAACATTTATTGGTAAATGAAGGGTCATGTCAAAGTGTTTTTATAATTTATGCATGTATAATCTTCAAGTCAGCAATATAGTGTTCATCACCATTCATTAAACTAATCAGTCAACATTTAAAGTTGCAATTCACATGCATACAATATCAAAGTACATGAACAGTGTTTACTAACTTTATTTATGACTGAGGTTTCATGTCAAATGTTCATTTATAAGTTATACATGTACAGTTTCAATTCAGCAGCATAGTGTTCATTAGTATTTAGTAAACTTCAGCATGTAACATTGATTTGTAAGTGAGGTGATGTTAGATTAAGGCAAGTTATTTGAACGTGTTATCAGTGTTATAAGGTATCAGACTAACAGTTATCAGTGTTATCAGAGGTAAAGTGTCAACAAGGTGTCCCCTGATAGACAAGCAGTAATTCAACTTATTAACAAACATTATTAAACATCAGACATTATTTACATTCAGTACTTCTTCGGGGGCAGTACAGAAGGTGATTTAAATCATTAAAACAATTAGTGTAGAAATACTAAAAACACTGTGGTCAAAATGTCGAAGGCAGAAAGACTAGCTAGGAAAAATCTTGTTGATAGGCGAAACGTAGCACTTCAGATTTTCAAAAGTAAATGCACGTGGTTGCATAACTTTACCATCATAGATGAAAACTCACATTACAAGTTAATCAATCTATTAACTAATCTCAAAGAATCGTGGAACGAACTCAAAGTGGCTCAAGAATCTCTTGTTAGTGATGATGAACTTACCATAGAACAGTTTCTACAACTAGAAAATGAACATATTGACCTTATAACAGAAGTTGAACTACGCATAAAAAACTCACCATTCGATAGGCAGACATCAAACACTCCACCCCCAACTGTGCCAACTAATTCAAGCATGCTTCCACTCAATGAAGTTCATTTAGGATTACGACTTCCAGCATTGCAAGCACCAACTTTCAACGGTGAATTTTCACAGTGGACAAAATTTAGAGATATATTCAATAAACTAATCCATGAAAATGTACATTTGACCAATGTAGAAAAATTTCATTACTTGGAAAATGCTCTCACAGGCGAAGCTCAATCAATCATTAGCAATCTAACCAACACTTCAGAAAATTACCAAGTAGCATGGCAACTAGTGAATGAAAGATACAACAATCCTCGTAGATTAGCCTCTTCGTACATAGCTAATTTTGAATGTCCTCCAGCAATTAATTTAAAGGAACCCCATTCAATTCAGAGATTCTCAGATCATTACATGGCCAATTACAAGGCATTGCAAGCATTAACGTTACAAGTACCGGCAATCGAACTTATGGTCATCCACCGTATGTTAGCTCATTGCCCACCAGAAATAGCTAGAGAATGGGAGAAACAGGTAGCAACTAACGCCAATCCAGCAATTCAGGACATGCATAACTTTCTTGAAAGATTGTTCCGAATCGAAGAAAATTCCTTATCAAACCCGGGAATCATCCAACGACATCCAAACAGTGGGTCAGGAACCAAGATTACCGGCGAACTTTCAAAATTCGCAAAATGCCCATATTGCAAGGAATCACATTCAATTTTTCAATGTCAATCATTTAAATTACTAAATCCAGTGGACAGGCTAGCGCACATGAAAAAGAATCGACTTTGCTACAATTGCCTAAGAGCTAATATTGTAAATCATACCTGCAGTACAGCGAAATGCAAAACGTGTAACAAAAATCATCACACTTTGTTGCATGACTCATTTATAAAGAATTCTATCTTTCTTAACGTAGCAAAAACGTGCTACTGTACATCCAACAATCCAGACTCAGAGAAATTACCAGTCTCTCCTTCAGAAGGTTCAATGTCTTTAGGAGGAACAATTAGTCAAAATCATCAGCAACCACAACAAATCATGGCATGTCAAGCAGGATCATCAATCAAACCAACAATATTGCCAACTGTTAGGTTGCTTGTTTTAGATCAAAACAATGAGGCTCACGAGGTGTGCGCTTTGTTAGATAGCGGAAGCAATTGTAATTTGATAACGCAACAATTAGCCAACCAGCTCAAGCTAGCAACAAAACCAACAAAGCTTACTATCCAAACGATTACAGACAATGAAACTGAAGCATCATCCATAGTTAACGCAAAAATTCGATCAAAATTCTCATCATGGTCCTCAGAAAATACATATGTTGTAGTCAACAAGATCGCAAAACAGCTACCTTCAACCAACATCAACATTTCAAGATGGATAATACCCGAAAACATACTGATTGCAAATCCAACGTTTCACAAACCAAACAATGTAGATATGTTGTTAGGAGCAGACATCACGGCACATGTCTTCATTCCCGGCAAGTGGACGCATCCCAAGCTACCATCATTAATCAACACAGTATTCGGCTGGACGTTCATGGGAAGCTATCAACCAGAAGAACAACAAAGGGAACCATTAATTTCCAACTTTATTGATTCACAACAAGTAAAAGATGAATTAACGCGGTTCTGGGAATTGGAAGAACTATCATCTGAAGCCATGCATTCTCCGGAAGAAATTTTCTGCGAAGAACATTTCAAAGCTACCACAAGCAGAGATGAAACGGGCAGATACATCGTTTCACTTCCAATCAAGCCAACAGCTCCAGAATTAGGTGATTCGCGGAAACAAGCTTTACAACGATACGAAGCATTAGAGAGAAAATTTGAGCACAATGCTCAATTCGCAACAATGTACAAAGATTTCATGAATGAATATAAAGAGCTTGGACACATGCAGCCAGCTCCTCCAATCAACACAAATGAACGGAATTTCTTCTTACCTCATCACGGAGTCATAAAGGAACAATCAAGCAGCACAAAATTGAGAACTGTCTTCGATGCCTCCGCAAAAACGTCAAATAAGGTTAGCCTCAATGACATCTTGGCAGTAGGACCAGTGGTACAACCAGACCTATTAAATATTCTGCTGAACTTTCGAGTGTGGCCGGTTGGATATTCCGCGGACATCATCAAAATGTATCGACAAATAATAATGAATCCATCTGATAGAAATCTTCTGAGAATATTTTGGAGACCGAATCCTCAAACTGCAATTCAAGAATTTCAACTATCCACGGTGACATATGGTACCGCATGTGCACCATACCAAGCAACTAAAACATTAAATCAATTAGCCGACGATGAAGCAGCTGACAATCCAATCATTCATGAAAAAATCCAAAACTGTTTCTACGTAGATAACATACTCACAGGAGCCAACTCACCTGAGGAAGCAATTGAACATTATCAAGAATTAACCAAAGTTCTAGACAAAGGTGGTTTTCATTTGCACAAATGGCTATCAAATTCTCAACAATTGATGGATATCATTCCAAACGAAAGTAAAGAAGTTCAAACGTCAACAATTCTCACAGAAGGTGTAAGTACATTGGGATTAACGTGGAACATCGCTGATGACGAAATTGCATTTAGTTGCAGCAACCAACAAATCTCAAATTCTCACCAGTTCACAAAACGAATGGTACTTTCCTGCATTGCAAAATGTTATGATCCTATTGGTCTTGCAGCACCAGTAATCATTCAAGCAAAAATGTTATTGCAAAAAATATGGAAAACGAAGATTGAATGGGACGACTTATTAACGCCAGAATTACTCATCGAATGGAAACATATATTCAATGATCTACAAAACATGAATCAACTAACAGCTCCAAGAAGTGTACGAAAGGATCAAGGACACAACAGAAATTCAAATCCATGGATTTGCAGACGCCAGTTTATCAGCATACGGAGCTTGTTTGTACGTACGAACAACCACTGAGAAGGGAAAGGTACAATGCAATCTGCTCGTCGCCAAATCAAGAGTCACTCCAGTACGAGAACGAGCAATATCACATTTGGAATTGTGCGCAGCACTACTATTAGCGCGACTAGTCAAAAAGGTAGTGCCAAGATTACCAATAGTCGTCAATCGAATACATCTTTATTCAGACTCTACTACAGTTTGTGCATGGATAAAGTCACCTCATAAAAACGAATACCGTTTGTGACTATAAGAACGTCAGAAATTCAAGAACTCACCAATCATTGTAAGTGGCATCACATCACATCTAATCATAATCCAGCTGATCTCATTTCACGAGGAACTCAACTATCTCAACTAAGAGACAACCAACTGTGGTGGCAAGGACCGTCCTTTCTTTTGCAGAATTCTCACCCAAAGATCATCACTACGCTTCTAATAGCAAATATTACTGTCTGCACCCATGATTCGGGGGCAGCAGACTTCTTAATCAGGGAAACATCGAATCAATTACTGCAACTGATTGAAAATTGCTCAAGCTACAACAAGGTTCTAAGAAGCATCGCACTGTGTGTACGCTTCATTCACAACTTAAGGTACCCAAAGGCTCGCATCAATCCACCCATATTGCCGGCACAATTGCAAGAAGCGGAAGAAATTATCTGTAAGATAGTTCAAAATCAAATTTACAAACAAGAATTGACAGCACTAAAGGCTAACAAGCCCATCCATCATCAAAGTAAAATCAAGTCATTAGCTCCAGAACTACATACTGATGGATTATTAAGAGTAGGAGGAAGACTAGACAACACCTATCTTCCATTCAATACCAAACATCAAATCATTCTCCCATCAACTCACCGACTATCAAAATTATTGATTCGACAAGTGCATCTACAACTACTTCATGCAGGAACGCAATCAATTATGTCACAGATTCGTCAAAAATTTTGGATCCCATCTCTTAGACGCACTACAAAAGGTGTCATCAGATCATGCATACCATGTTTCAAACAATCTAAACTGAAACCACAACAATTAATGGGCCAGCTTCCAGCTCCAAGAGTAACTGTTTCACCAGCCTTCTCGCATTGTGGAATAGACTACGCAGGTCCAATTACTACTAGATTGGGAACACCCAGATCGAGAAAATTTACCAAAAGTTACATTGCTGTTTTCATTTGTCTAGCAACAAAGGGAGTACATCTAGAAGTAGTATCGGATCTAACTTCAGAAGCATTCTTAGCTGCATTCTTTCGAATGACAAATCGACGAGGCATTCCGTCTCACATGTATTCTGACAATGCAACGACATTCAAGGGAGCGTCAAAGCAATTAAAAGAGCTACTGTGCTTCCTGGAAAACAAAATAATACAACATCAAATACAAGACGCTACTGCGCATTTAAAGGTCACGTGGAACTTCATTCCCCCACGCAGTCCTCATTTTGGAGGAATATGGGAAGCAGCAGTCAAAAGTTTCAAAAGAATATTCATACCTACAGTGGGTAATCGAATTCTTAATTACGAGGAACTAACTTCATTAGCATGTGGAATAGAAGCAATACTAAATTCACGACCGTTGGTTCCACTAACTGAGGATCATCAAGATTTCAATTATTTATCACCAGCCATCCTATTAAATCAAAGGCCATCTCTACTTGTATCATCAAAAGATTCAGAAATCAAATTAGACCACATTTCAAGATGGAAGAAAATACAAAACTTAACACAAATATTTTGGAAACAGTGGTCCCAAGATTACATCTTAACCTTACAAAGGAGGAATAAGTGGCATTCATCTCATCCCAATCTCACGGAAGACACAATAGTACTCCTTAAAGAAGACAATTTACCACCAGCAACATGGAAGTTAGGAAGAATAAGCAAAACGTACCCAGGAAGAGACGGAAAAGTAAGAGTAGTCGACGTCACTACAACATCAGGAATCTACAAGCGCAGCATTAGCAACATTTGTCCTTTACCACAAGAAACCCAAGACAGCCATTTGTAACACGCGATTCGTAACAATAATCGATTTTTCAGCGCTACGCACTGACGGGGGCAGCATGTTACAAATCGCGCTGAGAAACTCAAAGCGGCAACACCGAACCAACGCCACGCCGAGCCGACACCGCTCCGGCAACAGCGTGCAGGAGGGTGGCGTAAAAAATCCGTTACTGTGTTCGCAGGCAGTGTTTTGGCAGGCAACCGCCGAGGCCACATGTTTCAAGCGAGCCCGTGCGCTCACAATTTACGTAAACCATTGTTCTCATCGGTATTTTGTACAAAACGTGTCATAGTCAGTCAAACGTGTCAAACTTCAACTACAGTAAATGTTCAATCATATCCAAATTGTGTTGTGACCACATACTAAGTACTGTGCGTGTGCATCAACTTCAAAACGAAGCAGAACGGAAAGAACAACTGAAAACTTCTCATCTTGAAATCAAGAATCACGATTGTATGTTAATTTTAAGTATCATAACATGTTGTACATCAAAGAAAAGTAAGTGTTATTTTTGTAATTTATATGTTCATTTGCCATTCAGATTCATGTAGTAAAGTCAATTTAAACTGCAAATATCACTTATTTAGTTATTACCATTCACTTCCTCATTTCTTTACAAAGTCATTATGTTTTTATCTGAAAACTCACTGTATCAGAACTACCAGAGATGAAACCCAGTAACCAAATTCAATTCCTATCATTGGTCACATGGCCACAATTGCAATTTAAGCAAAACAAACATCATTAATCCTACTATTCAAATAAGAGTATTATTGTTCCAAAACAAATGCATTTCAGATAAAAACAGAAGTAAAGAAGATCCTTTTCTCAAAATGTGTTCCATATGTTAGACTTTTTTTCTTACAAAGGTGTTAACGGTATTACATACACTAACTTTTGAAATTTAATATCCTAAGTCCTTGGGATTTTCCATAATTAAATTTTTCTATTATGTCTAGTACGTAAAGCACTTAATTAGAGATTTAAAAAGTATATTTTTTTAAATGTAGTTGTAGATTACTTTTCTTAATGTGGTAAAATTATAGTGGTCTAAATAATTCTTTGGGAAAACGAGGAAGACCCCGCTTACAATCTTCTTGTACGAAGGCGCGACCGTGTTTCTGAGTGTTTCGACTGGGAAACATCGAAGAGAGTGGTAGCGACATCGTCGAGTGGGCGATGGCGAGGGACACTGCGCGCAGCAGCTTCAATGGCACAGAGGGTGACGCAAGGCTGTGGAAAAGAGGAGTTTCGGTGGCGGTGGTTACACGATTCCATAACGACGGAGGCTGATGACTATCGTTATCTGCCTCCTAATCCCACCATTTGTCTACTGCAAGTTTAAGCGCCCGGCGGAACATCATCATAAATAAATACACGACGCTATCGCAAAAGCCAACTTCTCCCCATTTTTCCTTCATTCCGAATCACTGAACGACGAGGGGTGGAGGTGACACACGGAGTCGGCGCGCTACTCCCGCCAACTTCTTTGTGAGCGGAGCGACGTGGGCCGAAGGCGAGGGTGGCAGAGACGGCGGCGATGGCAGTGGGGGTGGCTGGAGCGGAGGGGATAGTGGGAACGGCAGCGTCGTCGGATGCGTCAGAAGCGTTGGGGGCATCCGGGGCGTCGTGGACAGAAGGGGAAGAGGCGGCGGGGGCGGCGGGGGCGGCGGGGGCGGCGGGGGCGGCGGGGGCGGCGGGGGGCGGCGGGGGCGGCGGGGGCGGCGGGGGCGGCGGGGGCGGCGGGGGCGGCGGGGGCGGCGGGGGCGGCGGGGGCGGCGGGGGCGGCGGGGGCGGCGGGGGCGGCGGGGGCGGCGGGGGCGGCGGGGGCGGCGGGGGCGGCGGGGGCGGCGGGGGCGGCGGGGGCGGCGGGGGCGGCGGGGGCGGGCGGGGGCGGCGGCGGGGGCGGCGGCGGCGGCGGCGGGGGCGGCGGGGGCGGCGGGGGCGGCGGGGCGGCGGCGGGGGGCGGCGGGGGCGGCGGGGGGCGGCGGGGGCGGGCGGGGGCGGCGGGGGCGGCGGGGGCGGCGGGGGGCGGGCGGGGGCGGCGGGGGCGGCGGGGGCGGCGGGGGCGGCGGGGGCGGGCGGGGGCGGCGGGGGCGGCCAGGCTGGGATGCCAGAGGCTTCAGAGGGATGGCAGGGCGGAGTGGCGGGGCCGGCAGAGGTGGTGGTGGAGGCAGCGGCGGCGCTGGGGGCGGCAGAGGCCAGGCGGCGGGGGAGGGGTGGTGTCGCGTCGCCCAGACGTGTGTTGGGCCGTCGCCAAAGCGGTTTTGCCGCGGCGTTCGCTTGGGGCTTGGACGTTTTTTCAGGCAGAAGTCTGCATAACTTGGCGTTTTTCTGCCACTTTGTGTCCACTGCTGGCTTAAAAAGAAAGAGCTCCGAAACTGAAAGGCGGAACTATTCTTCCAAGGGAATATTTCTTGCACTATTTTTTAAAAATTATTTAAATACCTAAAGGAGAAATGTAGAAATATTTGCTTTGGTAGATTAACGTTCTGTTTTAACAAAAAAAGTAAAATTATAGTCATTGTATTGAAATTTTAGCCAGATATTTTACCCCTAATTTGAGAATTTGCCAATTTATTTACCTCCTTGAGGTTCCGTGCCGTTTTGATTCTCAATACCATTCTTCTGCTTGCTTTTATCAATCAACAAAATCTGAGCTACATTGTTTAAGGATATTTTTCTACTTAGAAATTAGTACCTCCTAAGGAAGTAGAGGCTACGCATCTCCGCGAGCCTGTGAGGCTCGTCCTCCTGCATAGGAATTGTTTTAGGAATGTTTCAGTTTTAATACAGTGTAAACTCTCTGGAACAAACTTCTTTATGACGACAAACTCCCTACAATGTAGATATTACCGAGTTTGGTTGGTTCACGTTTTATCCATCTACATTTGCACACTCTATAAAAGAAAAATCTATAAAACGAAAGTAAGTACTTTTGAAAGTTTCGTTATCAAGAATTTTCGAGATCGCATTAACTACTATAGAAATTCAGGGTTTTCTGTATTCCTTATGCAGCGTGTTCACTAGCTAACTAGTTATTCACACTTTATTTAACATTATTTTTTTTTAGCTATGTAGATTAATTTTAACTTGTATATTTTAGTGTTCATTATTTCGATTTTAAATTCTGAAAAAAAACATCAATATTGTTTTTCAAATCATGACAAAAAAATAACATTAAACGACAGCGCTTTTTAATTTCACAGGTTCTCAAATCTACTTTACATGCAGCATTGATTTCTTGAAAGGGACCACGAAAATGAAATGAGCAGAAGTACTCTACTATGTATAGTTTGAGTGCTACTGCATGGGTGCACGAGTCATTTATTGCGCGCGCGTACATAGCTCAGCAGCGACTTGACGGGCTCAAGGGCCTTTTGCCATTAAACTGACGTCTGTGACTGCGGAAGATTGACTTACAATTCTTTCAATGACAACGAGCATATTCATTTGCACATAATAGTGGATATTCTGAAACATCAAACAAATATGAAGCGGATGCTGTCAGATGATTTCTTAATTGATACAATTATTTATTTCATTATTGATATATTTATTAATTGATATATCTCTTTAAAAGTGTATTTTCACGTATCAGTAGGAATCAGTATGTATCAGTCAGTGGCGTAGCGTCAGGGACGCTAAGATGCTGAGCATCCCCACGTCGAATATTAATCAAAGAATCCTAAATATTGTATACTTACAAGTGGTTCATTGAGCGAAACACATTTTGTGTAAATATTAAAGTGGTTTCCTGTGATTGAATTCGGCGCGTTAGTACAAGCTGTCCTCTGATTGCTTGGATGCTAAAATGGTTCTAGCATCTGCCAAGAGATTGCGAAGGGCAATGACGCATGCGCAGACGGTGAGTTTCCCCCTCCCCACCTCACCTCTCTCCCAAAGATTCAGGAGTTTCTGACGCTAGCGTACGACAGAGCAGGGCGAGGCGTATAAGCAAGAGGTGTATAAGCAAGTTGCTCTTATATGCACGAGAGCGCAGCACACTTGACGCTGCCAGTGAAATATTTTTCTTTCTCACTTGAGATTCTCTGCTTGGTCATGAGCATTTAATAGGAGAAATAGTGTTTGCCTACTCATTCTTAATTCATATCTAAGAAGACGAATTTTTCATAAAATTTATTAAATATTATTTTGGTCTGAACTGTATAAATCACAAGTGATCTCATTGCCAATCGCGCATGAGAATTAAAGCTGAGCCATTGCATAATTTGCTTTCAAGGACTCTCCTGATATAAATCTGTTGAAGTATTGTAACATTTGTTTTGATAACATAGATTCTAGAGAACATTAAACATCATAATGTTTGTTGTTAGTGTTATTTGGCGTTATTGTTGAGCATCTCCAAACGCGCGGGTCACGCTACGCCACTGGTATCAGTAGGACCCTAGTATTATGTCTGTATAATGTACAATATAATAACAAACGTGTTCATTATTTAACAAAAGTGTACGATGGCCCCCTCCAAAATGATAGGCTGGATCCGCCCCACACGCAAGATGAAAACAGTTCAGAGATTAAGTTCAATGGAAAAAGAAAAGGAGATATTATATTAGGATGAATTTATACACTGGCCAACAAAAAAAGGGTTTTCAAAAACCTTTTTAAATCTTAATAGCTGATTTTTATAGTTTTTTGGGTGTTGAATTCGCATCTGAACTCTATTTCTTTCCATCACCCACAGTTTAGTCAGAATTTGATCTATTAATATATGGGAAAATATGCTATACATGCAAATAAAATGAAAAATAAACGTCCTATAAAATACCAACAGAACTTCATTCAAACATAGAAGATGGCTATATATTCTTAACATTATATTCTACAAGGTCTTTATGTGTCCATTGACGTATATTTTCTTAGTCTCTTTTCTTTAAAGCCCCTAATATAGCTTGTTCTCCTCTGCGCCGTTTGCTGACTCTCTCCGACAGTAATCGTCAGTAATCGACCGACAGTAATCGTCAATTATATTGGTGTTCCAGCACCCCTGATAACGTTTTTTCATCACTTTTAGATTTAAATGAAAAGGCGCACCTTGTTATTCACTTACAGCATCTAAATCGTCCGGTAAGAATTGTTAATGACTGTTTAAGAAGTAAACCTTGAGGCTCATTACAATTCTCAATTTCTTGAAAGCATTCAGCATATTGGCAACAATTGCTTGATAGTCTGGGTCTTTTTGTAGGCTAGGAACTTAATTTCATGTTTCCCTATGCAGTTCAAATTGGGGATCAAACATCACTTTTCTAATTTCAGTCTCAATGAAGATACCCTCTTTCAATAATTTTGCTGTAGACAATTGCGTCAACTTTTCACAAAGGTACTTGAAACACTGCTCCTATTTAGGTAAGGTAATTGTTTCATGAGACCTAATTTTATGCGCAATGGAGGCAGCAGAATCTTGTGTTGATCCCAAAGAATGTTATTTCCTTGGATTTAAAGATTTTCTTACAGGCCAATTCTTTCTAGACTAATTCTAATCTCGTGCCCTACTATCCCATTCACATAGTAAATATAGGAATTCATAAGTTCCAGATACATTTCTAGATACTCAGAGCAGCATTAGCCTAGCTATATAGAGAGAATGTTAAAATGTGAACAAACGGTGGGTGATGCAGCATTTTCAATGTTGTTCTTGGAATCAGCACACTTCAAATAATGAGAATTAGGTGAACACACAAAAGTTTTTTGGTCGTTCGCCTGTGAATTATTAGGCGAAGCAGAGGGAACTACAATGTACGAATACAGTGTGTCAAAAGAGCAAGAAGGCTTTATTTACTATAGTAGCAAGCTCATTCTTCGTTTGTGAGAATTGTTTATAAAATATCACTCAATATTTCTATAAACTTTTTAAAAACATGTTAGACAGAATTTACGAAAAATAGTATATAATGACTTCCTAGATTTAATTTCCAAATAATTGCGGCTGTAATAGTGCACGCCAACATGTTCATTGCAAATTTTTATAAATGTTCGTAATTGTAACTTTGTAATTGTGTCTTCAATTAATATATCACAATGAGTATTAACTTTACATTAAATTTAAATATAAAATAAAATTTAATCATTAATGAAGGGGGCATCTTTGCAATTATATTTTTCTCTAAATTCTAAATTATATGAACAATAATTGTTCATATAATTTAAAACTTTTTCGTATTTTCGAACTATTTCGTATAATTATTATACGAAATGGTTATGTCCATGAAGAGAAGTGAAGAATACGATAATTAGGTTTTGGGGAGCCATCAATACAATATTTGAAAGTTAACATTATATTTCACCAAACAATTTTTCATTTTTCCTAACAACGAAATGTATTCTGTTCTTAGTCCGGCTCAACATCGTAACATTACAGCCTCCGGAACAAACAGCAGTGGACCCACGTCACTCGTACCCTGCTGCCCCGAAGGATCCTCCTCGCTTTTTCCGCGCGCATGCGCGTAGCAGAACGGAGCCGAATAAATCGAGGCGCGCGTTCCGAAAACAAAAGCAAAGTGCGGGTCGACAAGTCCCAGTGCGCATTTCCATTAGTTATGACGGCCGCGTGAGTTGAATTTTTTTGCCTCGCTCGTGCGGGGGGCGCGGCGCGGCATCTGCGGTCGGCTCCGCTCCATTTGCCATCGGGGAACTTTCCGGCCGCCCCGAAAACTTTCCCGCGCCGGCCGCCCTCCTAGTGACGACACGGGACCACGCGGGAGGGCGGGCGTTTGGGCGGGCGGGCGATTGGGTGAGCGTTTGGGCGCGCGCTTTTGCAGGCGGACCAGCGGGCGTAAAGTGGGCGGGCCTAAGGTGGGTGGGTGGGGAGGAGGGTGAGCAGGCGGGTGGGTGAGAGGCCTTTTGGGCAGGCGTCCGATCGGGCGATCGGGAGGGCAAGAGGGCTAGCGGGAGGTCAGGGGGGTGGGCACGTGGGTGGGCGGGAGAGCGGGAAGCCATGAGGGGTGGGCGGGAGGGCAGGAGGGTGGGTGGGAGAGCAAGAGGGTGGGCGGGCGGTGGGCAGGAGGGTAGGAGGGTGGGCTGGAAGGAAGTAGGGTAGGTTGGAAGGAAGAAGAGTTGGCTGCAGGGTGGGAGGGTTGGTGAGTGAGTGGATGAGTGGGCGCTATGGCATGCGTCCTATTCAGGGGGTGAGAGTGCCTGTGCAGGGCGGGGCGACAGGGCTTGTCAGCGCGACGAGCCTCATGGGCAGGCGGGTTAGACTGGGCAGAAAGGCCTGCGGTATAATAGAGGGGGTAGACGAGATTTGAAAGGCACACATGACGCGGTCCAGGCGACAGCACGGAAGTATCGATATGTCAATGTTATATAGATACAAGGGTTGACCTTTCGGAAAATGGTAATCAGTATGACAAAGTGCTTGTGCAAAAGGTAATATTTTAGTACCAGAAATCATCAGAAATAACTTTCCATGCTTTCTATAGCAAGACAGCTGAAATTAAGAGTTTACTGGTGGTACCAACCTCAAGTGAATTACTATACTGCGATTTTTCTAACTGCGACCCTCAAGGCCACTCAAATCCCATCTTCGCGATGGAATATATCATGGCATTTCGCATCTCAGTCGTTCCGCTAGATTTTGCACGATCGAGACCGTATGAAGCAGTGCTTGCGATCATGCGACTTCTACCGGCAAGACCAAAAAAGACGCGAAATGCCGTGACATATTCCATCGCGAAGATGGGATTTGAGTGGCCTTGAGGGTCGCTCTTAGAAAAATCGCAATATAGACGAAGACATTAATTGATAATTTAAGGGAGAATTAAAATATCATGTACGATTTCGAACATCTAATATTATCCGTCATTAACATATTTATTGTTAACATAGATTTTGCATTTTGAGAATTATAGATATAAAATTGACTTATAAATATTGTATTTAATTGAAACAATGCAGTGTCAGATACTGAAGACGATCACGCAAATGAGATCGAAACGTCTGCCGTTAAATATAGAATATTTAACTTACGACTGCAATCGTCTGGAAACTGTTTCTGTGTTAACGAGTGTCTTTTGTTGTGCACTGTAACGAAATACGCTTGTTTCACTCGTCAGAATGATGTCTGAACATCTCTGCAAGTCTGCAAAGGGTCTACGGGAGTTCTCGTCGCATCCAACGCTACAAAAAGTATTGGACATATCCTCCTCGGTGTCGGTGTTTTTTCATCACTTCAAAATGGAATTCACTCTAAATGATGTTCACAGTAAACGTGTATTTTGTCCTTTTCTTTCAGACGAAATACGAATATATGTGTACCATGCACATTTTATTTTATTAAAAGGAGTGCTGAAAGTAGACTCCTTATACCGTGTAGCGCATTCAATCCACTGCTTTTTTTAGAATCGAGCCTCAACTGCGGTTTGTAGGCTGTAGACTATGTGTCAGTTAAATGCGTCAGACCAATATTTGTCTCTTTACAACGCACGGCCAATGACAGTATCAATGGTAGAATTATCGTCGCTACAACGTCGTCGAACGGGAGGTACTAGAGTTCAAGTTAAAGCGTCGGCTGATTTTCGACATGTCCGGATCGATTTCAACCTCTACCTAAAGGAAATTTCTGACGATTATGTCATCGTTTTTAGCTTTTTTCTCATTGATCGGTGCCAGAGAAGTAGCTTAACATGCGAATCGCGTGCGATTCTTCCTTCCTCGTCCTTGTTTCTTTCTCTCTTTTCACACACACACACACACACACACACACATACAGTTACTTGCACTACACTATCGCACATATCAGGAGACTAGTCGAAAACATAGAGCTTACACCGGTGGAGATGGTGCCCCACGAGGGAGATACCTAAAAAGAAAAAAAACGTAAGCAGACGCATTAGTTAGCCCCGAATCTCATACGAACTGCCACCTTCCAGGATATAGCACAGGCTCCTCTTGCAAGGCTAATGGAAATAGTAATTAAGGTGCCGGAAACTCTGTATAATCAATTAATTACTCAATAAACGAAAGACGTAAACGTGAAATTTTATTAAGTTTATTTACTAAGATTTAAATTGAATTTCCTCCTAACCATCGTCATTGAAATAATTCATAGAATCACACATCATTTATTTGGTACAAAATACATTTATTTACTTTTTGCAAAAATGCAATGGCAAAATCGCAAAAATTATGTCAAAAAATTGAAGAAATTGTATATTAATATTGATAGCAATTTTTATAAGAACAAACGTTTACAGCATTCTATCACAACTTTTCATTTCTTTCTTAAATTTTACGAAAAGTAATATTGCAATATATTGTAGCCTATTGGTACCGTAATAAATTACATTTTAAACGTAACTCAGTCCGGGTTGGGAATCTTCCATCACTTACAATAACCGTCATATTGTAATATCTATTCGCTTTTCCTGTCTGGCAATAAGAAAGAGCCAGGCATGCTTTTACAATTTATTATCCACGCGTCTCCCTCCCTCTCACGCGTATCCAGTGAAGAGAATATTGACACTAAAACGACGCAATCGTGAAACATTATTTTTGATAGAAAGATCTTCTAGTCTCCAAACTACATCTCGTCAGGGACACGCATGAATAAATGAACACATATCTGAATAGTCCGGGAGGCCTCCCACGCAACGCCCAAGAAAGCGACGTGAAAGGAGGGAGAGAAGAAACGCGCCCAGGCTACAACTCAACAGACGAATCACAGCGCGAGAAAGACGTTGAAGAAGAGCGGAAGCTCATAAAACGTCTCCAAATGGTCACCCTTCACCCTCAAGACGGGCGCACGCATAAAAAAGGACTGGTCTTCGAAAATGACTAACGCAACGGTTAAAGTTTTATGACCGTCATTCAGTGATGGTCTCTTTTACTTTCCTTCCGTCTTTCCCGATGGGAAAGCGAGGGATGTTGAAAAAAATCGTTTCAGGGAGCAGAAGTCCTAAGAAGATTTACGAAATGGATATTTTCGATTTGCTGTTTCGGTGTTTTAGTATTTTAACTTTAATATTTCGTATGCATAGCAGTGGAGATCAGTTATTTGTCTACTGCGGATCGTCTTTTTTTTATTTTCCTCTTTGAGGGATATCTATTAATGTGATGTAGGTACTCAATAACTTTCTGTACCTAAATTAAAGGCCTAAATTTACAACGTAAATGCAGACCTAAGAAGGGTCTTGTACTTACATGAATAATTATTTATGTGTTCATATTCATACATTTCACATAATCCTTCTCATCTACTACGAAAAAATTTGAAACGGGAAACACTTGCAATAGGAAACATGAAAATGAAAGAACGACTTTTTAAAATTTATTTTACTTGATGGCGATAAACTGCAATGCTTATAAGCAACAGAATCAACAGACTACTTCAATGAAACACCTTGTAGTAAAGGCGTTGTTGTTGTTATTATTATTATTATTATTATTATTATTATTAATTCACTGCAATATAAAATTTAATAAACAATCTTTTATTGTGATATAAGACCAAAACTTTACGAACCATAAGATACATTTTTGGGGAGACAGGGAAGTCACAATGAGCTCTGTTCCGCAGCACATATTGGGTTGTATATATTTCTCACGTAGGAATCATATTATTAACGAAATATCAATAATGCACCAATAAAAGTAATTTAAAATTATTCTACATACAAGAATCATTAATATATCACAGAGGTGGAAAATTTATATAACTTGATGGTAATACATATTTTAAATTAAATAAAGTACAAAATTGTATAATATTTAGACCTTTTATTAGACAATATTTTTCCACTGCTTATTTTATTTACAACATTTTACTAGTAAGAACGCATGGACAATGCAAATTTCGTCTGTTTGAGAGCATTGTTACTACTCATCCATCTTTAATGTATTAAGGTAATTAGTTCACAAGGAATGTATTCTCATTCATTTGCCACACATTTAGGGAGGAAACCACATCATAAAAGAACGTCTATAAAGAATTAGTAGCTAGTGGAGACTAATGGAAAGATAACACATTAAAATAATTACCATTTCAAATATCTTTGGCAGCCCATTTTTGTTCCTTTCCGATGCGTCTCCTATACCAGTGCCAATTCGAACAAACAAACGGCCGCGTAATCAGACTCCAAATGCACTTCCCAAGCACTATTTAGCACACCCACAGGCATTCAGCACTATTTAGAACTGCTGGTTCAGCGTCATTTTTGCAGAGCAAATGGCACGCGACCAACAGACGAATGCCCGGCATCCTAAAGGGGACATTCCGACGCGCCCGCTGCCAGCGACAAAGGCGCCTCCCGTCCCACGGCCTCAGCGGGGAAATGTCTCCATCCTCCTCCAACCCTCGCGCTCGCTCCCTCACCCGCCTGCCCCGCCCCCTTGCGCCGGACCCAACCTCTTCCCGTTCCTCCTAGTCTTTCGCCCTGCCTCTTCTTGCTATCCGCCCTTTTCACTTCTTTCGTCGCCCCTCTAACCCTCCTATCCTCCCAGGATCTACCTTTCGTCTATCTCTCATCCACGCCTCTCGTAATTTCTCTTGCACGGTCACCGCTCCCTCCTCCGCTGTCGAACCAATCCTCCTCCCGTTCCTCCCCGTCTTTATCCCTATCTCTTCTGTCCTTCCTTTCCCTCTATTCTTTTCCCCGCTCCTTTAACCCTTCTATCTTCCAAGCGTATTTTCCCTTCATCTATCTCTCATCCCCACCTCTCGTAATTTCTCCTCCACGACCTCCCCTGGGCCCCCCTGCTCCAGTCGGCCGCCACGTCGTCCCCTCCTCTTGCTACACGTCCTGTGGCGTCACCTCCGTCCCCCGCGATCCGCCTCCGCCCCCCGCGGCCCCGCACTGTTTGGCGCAACACAGACGCCGCGGCTTCTGCGTCCATTTCTCTGCATTTCCATGAGAAATTGCCAAAAGGTGTATCTCAAAGTCGCGTCGGCGCATATCTCCGCGAAAAGAAGGTCTCCCAGAAAGTAACGAGAATTCGCGTTGCAAGAAAAGAAAAAAAAAAATGAATCGCGCGAAGAAGGAAATTTTCTGTATTAGCCGATAGAAAAGAGGGAAAAGTGCAGAAGATAAAAGAAAATATAGCCAAATAAATATCGTTTGATGTTGAAGTATGGAGTGGGGTGTGTTGAGCGTTAGGAGGTCGATCGAGATTGAAAAAGTCAAAGGCAAAGTGGTTTTGAAAGAAGGAAACTTTTTCCTCGTTGGTATATCGGTCGTACTTAACAAGGTCCCGGATTTCTCTTATTGGTTACGCGGTTCAAGAAATCTTGTAATTATTTAAAAAAATCAATGTAATTCAACGAACAGGGGAAAGTTCGCAAAGTTCTTAAACTTATGAATGAATTATCAATTATTATATAAAATTAATTAAGCAGAATTTTGAGAGAAGAAGAAGAGAATTAGAGGAGTTGCTTTCTCCAAAGGAACATTAATCGTATTGAATACTGTTTTACATTGATTGCATTAATTTCTATTCAACATACTACATCTGCATTAATCAAAGTACAGTATAAGTTTTCCATGAAAAACAGAAAGTTTTTGAAGTTACCTTCTTCCACGAATAAAGTTAATAAGTAAAGATAAAATACATCTACAAACAATGGGTTTGCGTAAATATATCTTTCATTACGGATATTTTTTTTCAGTCAATAAAATCAGAGTTAAATTTCATTACAGATTAAAGACACTGCAAGTTTAGATAAAATACAAAGTTGAAAAGAAATGTAATTCGTGTAACCACATCTTATTAAAGCGATTTAATTAACATTATCATTCAATCTGAATTATGTGATGCATCACAAAATATATCCATTATTATTATTATTATTATTATTATTATTATTATTATTATTACTATTACTTCAACTCTACCCATAAACATTCATGCTCGATCGTGCCCATGGTACAATTTGGCCCCGTTTCTTCTGCCTGGGAGCTGGCAAGGTAACTGCGTCAGTTGGCGTCAAGAATATTCCGGAACAAGAAGCTTTGTTCTAGGTTTTCTGGTCCCATGGAATGGTTTTTCCTGGTCCCATGGAATTCGAGAATTTCCCATCCCTCTAGGATTTTGTTATTTTCGTCAGTTAAAGTAGTAAGGTGATTGTAATTAGTTGTGGTATAGTATATTTGCCTTTCAGTCCTATTTTTTTGCTCCCTGTACACTGACTCAGTAGTCCTAAGGTTCGAGTTCTCGCAGTAGTAGAATTTTCGACACTTGCGAGTAAGCTAGATCGAATTCAGACTCGGTCTGGAGGAGAATTCCAGAGTCTGGCTGCTCTGATCTGTAGAGTTCCAGGTTTTCACCGATCAACACCAGGTGAATGTCGGAGCAATGCCCTATCAAACGGACTGCGCGGGAGCATTCCATCGTCTTTCTTATCCTATCCACTCCCCATACTCATACATTTCCACACATACATGCATGCTTATATGAAGACCAGTTTGGAGCTTAGATTTTGTCCCGGATGGAGTGGTAGCTCGCGGGAGGAAATACCTGGGGAGGGAATTCGCCCGCAAGTCGACGAGTAGGTCAGGGTCGGACCTTCCTATCCAGCGAAGGAGTAACACCGTCACCTCCAGGAATAAAAATATTCACTATACCTATGATATTAATGACCATAAAGGTTGACGTGACAAGTCAATCAATTATTTACTGCCTGAAGGACGTCCCCAGCTGGGTCTCAACTCCAGGCGCAACCACCTAGTTGCTCACCTAGTTGTTAAAATTGTGGCTGACATTTCGGTGACAAGTGGTAACGCTATTGTCGGATCGGAAGCAACAGTGAACCAGAAGCTTCGTCGCTTGCATAGCATTATAACCTCAGTTTACAGAACAAGTGAATCGGACGGTTCGAAAGTCGGAGTTAATCATTGGAACGTCATTAAAAAGGTGAAGAGTGAGGTTAATTGCGAATAATTGTGTTTCATGAGCGATAAATATTAGTCTCGAGTGATATTAGAATCACTGTCAATTTTAATCCTATATCGTGTGTTGGTAGCTACATCGTAAAGTGATCAGCACGTTGACGGGAGTAATTCTGACTCCCACCACATACGTTCATATTTTATTATCATCTTACTCACCAGTCTCCTCAAGCCATCGAACTGACGTGACTCATAAAGCTGGATTGCCAGACATACAGTATTAATTTCTTGGTCAGCTCAGTTTGTAAACCCATTAGTATTTAAACGAAGTTGGAAAAACAAAGGCCAGGCTGATCCTAGAGAGCGCTGGAATCAGAAATCCATATACCTGGTAGCGCCTGGTACACTTATATACCTGGTACACTTATACTGTACATGCTTAGGGGAAGGGGAAAGGAATTAAAAGAAGAAATCGGATTCATTGTGTACTGGGAATGATCACTATGACACAAAACAACTGAGAACAACCACGTCTTACGCGGTATGCGGTATACGAACCAACACGATACGTGGAACTCGTTATTGGAAGCGTTGCTTCAAATCCCTGCCACACCAGGACAACTTGACATTTAATTGATTTACCGATTAAATTTGTGGTTACGGGGAAAAAGTTCTTGGTGAAATAAAAGATGTCATCTCAGTCAACTTAATAATCTTTATTTAGAGAGCCGGCTTTCGACGGCTTTGGCGTCATCAGTGTGATTATAAGATTGACGGCAAAGTCTGATGATGAAGGCAAAGCCTCCGAAAGCCGGCTCTAAATAAATATATATTACGTTGACGGAGATTACTTATTTTATTTCTTAATGTAATTACGTCAACAATACCGCTTCAGAATTCCCACAAATTTTCTTAAGTCAATTTTCGGCGAAATTGGGTTAAGTACTGAAACTATAAGTATCTCAATTTTATTTTAATGAAACTACCCAATCCATGTTGATTCCTTAACGACAAAAAAGCGTTGGAAAATATAGTTTAATCGGCTTAAAACAGCTTATGGCTCAATAATCTAACCCTTGTTTTCTCCAAACGAAGAACTTTTACCCCGTGACCAAAGAATTTTTTTTACGGGCGCTTCTTAACTGACTTCAAGTCCCGTAAGTGTAGTCCGTGTTATATCCCGGGAGGTAGCGGTGTTCTTCTTCCGCTTGAACACGAGATGCGAAGTCACACTCGCACATATCTGCCGGCGGACTCCCCCCCCCCAGCAATCTCTCCCAGGCGCACCAACCCCAACCGATATGAACTCAGAGCTCCTAATTGGTCTCCCGCACTTGCTTGTGGTGTAGTATATGTGAATGAAATGTATAAACTGAATATGTGGAAATGAAAATGTACAAAGATAAAGGAGGGGACAAGGATAAAGAAGGAAAGATCGCGAGCGGGCAGTGATTCGTGTAAGTTATGGCTCCTGGAATTCGCCTGGTTTAAGCGCAGAAACGACGGAGAAGTCTGCAACCCGCAGCTATCCGCAACAACTCTCCTCCATATAGTGTTTGACTTCAATCTATCCCCATAGCTAGAGGTGACGGATATGCTGTCACTGAGTCATCACAGCCTCGTGGCATTGTGTGCGTTTCTGATGGAAACAATTCCAATGAGTCCCCTATTTAAAAAAGTGAAAATACTAAGAAGATTCATTACGGGCGCATCAATTGCTGTGGTCATTAGTCCCGTAAATGAATTGAATGCTTTTTCATCGGGAGGTGGCTGGGATCTTTCCCCGCTGGATGGCGAGATCCGACGCCGACCTATCGTCGACTAGCAGAGTTTTCCCAATCAGGTACCTCCCACCAGCCGGGACCTGGGGCACCGTCCCAGCCGGGACAAGCTCGCCCGGCATGTGTGGTAGTGTAGTGCAAGTTGGTGTAAGTATGTTTATGTAAGGGGTGAGGATAGGACAAGGAAGAGGAAGGAAAGATCGCGCACGGTCCGTGGCCCGTTTGTTACTGGGTACTGCTCCCGCATTCGCCTGGTGTTGATCGGAAAAAACATGGAAAACTAGCAATCAAAGCAGCCGGTCGCTAGAATTCTCCTCGAGGCAGCGACTGAATTCGACCTAGCTGACAAACAAGTGTCGAAAATCCTGTCACCGTCGGGATTAAAACCTAGGACCCTCCGTTCAGAAGCACTGCAGTGACATCAACTGATGCACTGAGCCACCTCTCCCGCTCAATACTAGGAGAGAAGCAGTAAACAATACTGTTTTTGTTATTTAAGGTCGCATCGACTACTAGGTCAGGACTATAGCGACCACTATTGGATGTAACGTTATGGCATGAGGATGAAACGATATGGTGATGATAGGGGGTGAAAGAACAAACAGATACAACCATGCCCTAGGCGTGACTCGAACCCCTCGACCCCGGGGTCCAAGATCACTACGGCACTACTTCCTTATCGATTTCGGCCGCGAGGCTGACTAAGCAATACTTCCGTCCGAAAACTTGCCATCTGTCCGCCTCGCCTCCGCGGCGCGGGCCGGCCGCACGTGTACCTGGCGGCACTGCGTGTGCGGGCTGCGAGGCACCTGCCATGCAGTGAGCGGCAGCGGCCGGCTGGCACTTCTCGTTACGCGAACACGCCTTTGCACTCGCGCGCACAAGCGCCCAAAAGTTTGCGCGATCCACTGACAACTCGCGTGCAGCCCCCACGACTCGCCGCAGTGCCTACCGGGCGTTCTGCGTCGTGTTCCTTGTGTGATTTGTTTGTGATTTTTTTTTCGCGTTTTTTTCATCCTCGCAAAATGTAGTAAAAATGGGAAAAAAGGAAATATATTTTAAAAGCTTAGCTTACAAGAAAATACTAAATAGTTTTCAAACATCGCTTGCTTCCTCTACACTGGATTGAAAATAAGTCTCCCGATTAGAAAAACTTGCAAAAAGAGTCACTATTTCATATATGTCAAAACAGTAAAAAGCTCTCGAATATTAGTTCACAATTTAATTTCATTAAAATTATATTTCTTGGCAGAACATTAATATATAATTTGCAAAACCAATGCGTAAACAGTAATTAGTATATGAATATTATCGATATAATATATTAATATAATAATATGTTAATAAAATAATATATTTATATAATATAAGAATACATGAACAAATTTCATGAACTGAAACCTTCATTATTTATCAATGGTCGAGAATTTCTCTACACTGATTTCGATATTAATAAACTTGTATTAGAAATACCATGGGACAAGAGTCGAGCATTAGCAATGCTTTCAGCGGAAAGGGACTTTATCCTGAACATTTCACATTAACCAAAAACTATTGATACATTCTCCCAGACCAAAAATCATATAGAGATTTTTTCAAATATGACTCAATAAAATAGTACAGTATCATTTGGAATACTATTCGTCCATATTACGAGGACTCTAATAACACATACAGGTATATTGTGTACTTCATATTTCACAAGGCTCCACTGTTCGCATTTTCTAACAATATTCTCTGCAACAATACCACAAAGAGTATTATATCGTCACCACTGCCTCATTAAACGGCTCTCATTAAATGTGCGAGTATTTTGGACAGTCGTGAGTCACCAAGGGAGACGAAAGAAGATTTTTTATTCTAACATGGCCCATGGCCACGTGTTTGACTCATGGACTCTCCAGACTCGAGGCCTTGACTGTTACAATATTCCAGATAATGAAGGTTCCCTTTATCATTTGACGCGCGTGATACTTTTTCCAGAAATTCAGTGTGAAAACTGCACATTACGTAACAAGTCCCAAAGCAGGTGATTCGCACGGGAGTCGAATTTGTCGACAAAAGACAAGAGTCAGAAGCATCTCGCGGACGCGTACGTTTTGTGTACGCTATTTGCAAGATATTTCACACAAGCTACGTAATGTTCGCGGACAACTCTCACGTTTTGTTAATTATTAGTTAGAATGAAAAAATAGCTGTTTCGTAGATGGAATACAACCATATGAAACCGTGTTTTGCGGCCGGCGAGTTCAGAAATATTTGTTAAGCTGATGATTCTTGTTGGCGATCGGAAACATGAGGGATAAAGGAAAACATTTTTTCTGTCTATTAGTTGGGTTAAAATCTCAGTGACTGGAAGTAGAGCAAAAAGCACAAAAATACGAGTAGTTTTTATGGAAGCTCTTTGAAACAGGTCATTATCAAAAAAAACGAGTAGTTTTGCACAATTTCTGCTTCAGGTTAATGCAAATTATAATAACATTTTTTTCTCAAAAACCGTTCCATATTTTTTTCCCATGGAAAGAACAAGGGACGCTTAAAATAATGGCACAGCTTTCATATTCGTTGAAATTTCTAAATTTTCAAAAATTGAAAATTTATAAATATTGCGAGCGAGCGAGAGAGAGAGAGAGAGAGAGAGAGAGAGAGAGAATGTGTTGTAGTATCACGTTTCTTCTGAAACAATTAGCGTTTCTTCTCAGTATTACAAATTACTTTGTATATACGTACGTACAGAAAAAAGTAACTTTCGATGCTACACAATGGCGCAGGCGTTTTCCTACTGTTAGTTTCCTATTTTCTTCGGCGTTCAAAAGACTACCAGGTCTGTTGCGGTTCTTACCATTCCTCTTTTGTAGGTTCAGAGTACTTTCACGCGCTCCGAACTTCGCAAAGACTTATCTAGGGCCTGTACCTTTATGTATTGCAACGTCATAGGATTCTCCCATCGGACCGCACAGGGCGGCGGCCGCGAGTGGGAGGGGTGGCTGGCGGCCACGAGAGCTGTGGGGCCTTTTGGAGGGTCCGTGCCGGTGGCGTGTCAGGTAGCGGAATGATGTGGGATTAATACTTTTTAGTTTCTAAAATGTTTATTTCTCGGATATTTATATGATGAGAAGTTACAATTCTATGTTATGTTAAAGAATTTTGTCTACATGTCACGTCTACTACATGTCTTTTATGCTATGGAATGATGTGTGATGACAGCCTCGGCCTGCAGCGGCCGGCGCGCCCTACTCTGCCTTACCCAACCTCGAAACTCGGTAATGAGATGCCACGGCCCACGGGTGGACTGCATGGAAGCTGGGCACTTATTCAAATGTGTTCTTATTCAAATTCATATTGAAAAGTCTTGCCTTTAACAAATGCTCCGAAAATCTCTATAATATTATGATCGGAAGAATTTCCTGGCAAAACATAATTTCTTCTGAACTCATTAGCTAAAAAACACTAGTGCGCGATATGCTTATTGTAAGCAGAGATGCCAATATTTAAAAAGGAAATAATACTAAAACAAGGGTGCGATTTTTTAAAATTTGCACACAACTATATGTGCGGTCTTCAAAATGAACTCTCTTCAATTACGGAAAATGTTTATTAGGTAAAAGATTTGAATCTCAGCTCATCTCGGACAAACGCAAAGGAAATTACTCATCTTTCCTTTGGTAAAACTTCATAAAAAGTTCCTTTGCAGTACATAAGAAGAGACCAAGCTTTAATTACGTCCAATTGTCTTTATACTTTGAAGTATTATTTCTACTTTCGGTTTATGCCCCGGAGGGTAATGAAAAAGAGAAAGACCTGTTCCCGGACTTCAGTCGCATCTACTCACTCAATAAAGTTCTAGTCAATTCCAAACCAACGTCCCAGCAATGTTTCCAATCCAAATAATTTGCCTCGTTCCCAGTGTTGTTTCGTCGAGTAAAATCACGTACAATTCATCGCATTGACAGAAATATATGTATTCCCGAGAGCAAAGTCGTTGAAATGTGACAGTGCAAATTAAGACACAAAGTTTATGACGTGTCCCAGAGCGTGTTCCGAAGCTGGTCACACGCAATTCCAGTTTTTAAATCCCTTTGGACCATTTTTCATGTTCCCAGTAGATAAATCGCTATTTTGAAAAAAAATCCGCTTGAGAATGGCCAGTTTTGAGCAAGGCAAGCGAATGTAATATGAAACAAACGATGCAAAAAGAGAAAGCAAGATGGGTGCTACAACATGCTCTAAAACCCAGGAAATATATTAAGGATAACAAACGATAGTCCAACCTGGAAAAACCGAGTTTGAAAAGTAATATGATTTAGAGTATATGCTCTTAAATAAATTTTGCAATTTTAACGAGCGACAAAACACAGAAAATGAATTAGATGTATTATTTTTTAAATAGCCCCTCGGGTGACTCATGGAAACCGAGATAGCTTTCTGTGTGATGGTGCCGTGTTCGATTCCCGGCCGGGTTAAAAATGAATATGTGGCTTTTTAATACCAATCGTCTCAGTTTCTATAGCTGTGTGAGGAAATAAGAAGCTCAGGCAGGCCAAGTAAACTAGGTAAGGTGAGAGAAATACGTCATACTCACCTACATATCACAGGCGTGGATAATAAATAAAATAGGGCCAAGGTCTGGGATCACCACTAGCAGGAAAAAGTCGAATTAATCCAACCGTAAAATGCGAAATACATACATACATTTTAAAAAAATAGTGGCATCTTGAAAGAGGAAAAAAATAAATTATCGTTTGCTTTGACAGTATATTATTTTTTGGGCAGTACCTTTTATTTTTTGTAACCTAAATTCCTTCATTAGGTTATTTCATTTCGTAAAATGCATAATTGAGTATTAGGGATCCTTTACCGTCTTTTAAACCAAAAATCATATATTTCAAGAAAATTGTCTGCCCAACACCGGCAAGTAACTGTTTGTGAGAGCTCATAGTATATCATTATTGTCCACTAATTTTATCATTTTGGTCTTCCTTCAGAAGTAAAACACGCAGAATTTAATTGCGCCTGCAGTATCTGATGGATTTCAAAATGTAATCTAACGTTTCATCTTCTGAATTCCCCCCAAATATTTCTTCGATCAAGAGAAAAAGAATGAATAGATTTGTAGAGTAGCGAGACATTAGAACATTTGTTTATTTGATCTGACCTCTAAGACGTATTCTCATTTATCTTCAAAACAATTTTCAATTTTTCATGACACGCAACTCCAGCGTTTAATCCCATTTAAATTCTTCTTATCGCTGTCTCATTTCTAAGCGCCATTCGCCGTACCCCTCCCGTGCATCAAAATTCCTCCTCTCTCTGATACAAAAGAAACTGCCCAGAATTCCAGCATACCAGGCCATTCATATTCTCACTTTCTATAACAATCTAATATCCACACAATATCCCCTCCTCTTCTGGGGTACATTGCACGCAATGTACACCTCAAAGACTGTGCACTGCGCGCAATTTCAGCGCCTAATCGCGTTTGAATACCCCCTCTCGCGCACCAACCTAATTTCTAAGCGTCGTTCTTCACCCTTCCCTTCGCACATCAAAATTCCTCCGCTCAGGTGCTAAAGAAGCGCTTCACGCTTGCTCTCTCTCTCTCTCTCTCTCTCCTGCTCTTCTCAGGACGACGCTTTTACCCCGGCGGCGGCACGGCGAGGCGGCGGGAGGGAGCCTCGCAGGATGAAGGCAGCGGGGGCGGGACGTGGCGGAGAAGAGTGAGGCTGCAGGCCCGTATCCGCTGTGAAAAATTAACACTCTGCATAATGACGGTGCGAATGGAAAGGACTGACGATGAAAAGTGCCTGCCTGCCGGACGGACGGACGCCCGCCTGTGCTGCACAACGCTGGCCCTCGCCGAGCACTCCCCCTTCCCGCCCAGCGACCGACGCGCCTTCTGGCGGAGACTTAAAGAAGACGCGCACGCTCTTCGACAGGTGCTGTTTACTTGCGACGTGAATACCGGCTGAATTCGTTGTCATTTAAGGAATAAGGACATTCCCAAGTAGTAAGTGATTGCTTAAAGTATTGTAGTCGCTTTAATTACTTAGCAGAGAGATTGATACTCTGCTAAGTAATCAGCATCGCGTTACTTCATATTATAATATAAAATTTATTATTATCATTATTATATAAAAATAAGTAACTAATTAAATGAGTAAATCATGTCGTGTGCGCTATTATTTATTCAAATTCGAATGAATATCCATATCATGAAAATGACTCACTTAAGTAGTTACTTATGTAAGTTTGTATCTCGCAGGCGTATCTGAATAGAAAGAATGAACATTTCTTCAGTAATGGGAAACATGGATTACATGAAGGATTGACTGCAGTTAACACAGCATTTAGATTGTTGAAGGAAGTAACGTTATACTTAAAAAATAATATTACTGTGTGTTAAATTAATCGGAATATGTGATCGACTCACATGTTTTAAAAGGGATTCACTTAATTCCATAGTTACATGCTTTGAGCTACTCTTCTAAATAATTATACTTTACTAAAAATCTGTCACACGGATTGGTTTAAGAAAAGTAAAATATTCGAAAAAATCTTGGCTATAATTTAATCATATTGATATCAACGCGACAGGAAATAAATGAAACAGGTTAAGAGGAGGCCGAATGAAGAAACCGAAGGGAAAAGATGCTCACCCTTGTAAGAATAAGTTATATATTCTTCTTCTATCCATTTAATAATGAGGACTTTATAAATTAGAATCAGTGATTTTTAGAATCAGTTACACTTATTTCGAGTAAAGTCTTCGCTGACTTAGCTGACCGGAAACGCTGCGTTCTAGGCGTGGCTCCCAACCTTCCATTGGGATACTGAGACCTTCGTTTGGAGGAAATGCTATTTCTGCATCTCTTCTAAACCTGAAGGCCATCCTCAAACTTGATGACTCCAAGAGAGCAGAATCACGACCAAGACGTCCGCCAGCATGTCTAGATCGCTAAGTGACGTGACGGCATTTCCTGGCCAATCATAAACCACCTCAACCTCAAAAACCAACGCTTAATTTTAAATATCTGCTATGAATTCACCCTGCAAAAATTATTAATGCAAGAACTGAAGAGTAAGAAAATACAACTCTTTTGAAAATGTATGCAAACGTATTTCATCTTAAAAATACGTAAATGGTAGGCAAGAGAATCTCCTAGGTAAAGAATGTCCGATCTGAGATTACTTAGCAGTAGCGGAACCCGGCAGACGTTGTTCTGTTCTTTCATGTCCCTCTTTCCCCTTCCATATTCCATTCCTTCTGCCTCTCCCTCCCCCCTCTCTCTCTGTGTCTCTCCGTTTCTCTCTGTCCGTCTCATTCTCACTGTCTCTGTCTTTCTCTGCCCTCCTTATTCACATTTAGTTGCCGATTCTGCACGTCTCTGAGCAGGTGAGGTAATATTGAGAAGCGCCGGACTAGTATAATGTAATAGAATGTTCATGAAGGTCTTATCCTGTAGATTAAAATGTTGAAAAACGTTTCTTTGAGGATTTCGGACTCATAATTTCAGTTTTCATACCCCAGAATGCTTCGTTTTACCCTAGAATGCTTAGGAGTTATTTAACGATATAGATTCAAAACGCTACCGTGTGTTGCAGGTTGCATTTCACGTGAATATTTAGTTTTGTTCTACAGCGCCATGTATTGGAGTTACAATGAAAAAAATTTCTAGGTGAAAAAACAGGTAGAAGAGCCAACTTTTACAGAGATCTGTCGCATGTTTATCAGAGATGGTCGTCAGTGTCGGTGTTTACATTTTTTTATATACACATATATAAACAACTGCAGTGAGCGCGATAGCGTGTGGTGTACGATGAAGTAACTCGTACGAAGCTTTAAGATAATAAGTAAATAAGAATAAGAAATAATAAAAACGAGTTCGGGTATTAGGGTCTGCAAAATCTCCAACTATGGGGGCAACATATAGATGTATATTGGACAACCTTTACTAAGAGTGTAATCACGTATCATGTCATTCAAGGGGGAAAAAAGGAGCGTGGTAGTTGTCTGTAAAAAAGAAGCAGTATTCTGACGAAAAAAACGGAGTATCTCCTCGCTCAAAACCTGTTAAATTTATTGGATCAGATCTGCAGTATACCCATGAATTGATAAACTGAGTTTGTTATCCAACAAATGTTACCAAGGTATCATACATAAAATAATTTTGTACAATGTGAAATTTTGTATACAGTGAAAAACTATATATTATTAAATTGCAGACTAGAATTTGTATTAATAATTAAATCAACTAATAGATTAATGGATTTTACGTAGTATCTAAAGCAGCCGTGCACTGTTCTACGTAATTTTGTTTACATTTTTACCTTCTAACATATTTTAAAGTTCGTTTCGGAACAAGACTCAAAATGCCACTTTCACTTCAGCCGACCAACCTTCGAAAACTGTAAGTACTGCAAAAAAATTCTTAATACAAGTTTTCAAAAACTCCATGGTACATAACAAACGTCCAAATTTTAAAAGAATTATCTATAAAACCTCTAAAAACTTGGATTTTTAAACTTACACTCCGTTTCTACTCTTCCGTTCCATCTTGTCCAGCCGCTCGTTTGTACACTCCAGGTAAATCGGTCAATATTTTTGCAGGAATCAAATCAAGATATTCCAAAGACCTACTACATCCTCTTCAATTAGCTGTAAACCAGATTCAAATATCGATTAATTTAAAATGTATTTTGTACTCCAAATATTTTATGTGTTTTTCTGAAGGACCCTGACTGTTAGTTTTTACTATTATTTTCTCCAAACATGTACACATACAATGAAATGCACAATCAAAAAACCTTTTACGTATTTGTAACATAAAACACCTTTGAAATTTGTGTTTATTTAGTCAACAAACAGTAAAAACTGTATGGGAGTTATGGAGGAGAAGATCATCTGCGCACGTTATCTTGAGTTCCAGAATCCTTTCCCAACATTTTAACTATAAATAGTTGAAAGATTAACAAAAGTTTTAAAAATAATAATAATAATAATAATAATAATAAAAAATTAAGTAAGCACGAGATAAGCAACATTTGAAAAACTAGACGTTTTTGTTCCTGAGTTATAGAAAAAGTACGAGGTATTTGTAACGGTAAACGAACTGCAGATTTGTAAATGTAAATTAACTCATTGTATGTAATTGTTTTGTAAAAATACACATTATTTTTCCTTTTGATGATTAGTATAGTCTCTCATTGTATAGAAATAGTTAATCAGCAGAAACTAGTGGTGCTACAGAATGGCACAGACTTTCCCGTATTAGTTTTTCTATGGGTCTTGCACTAGCTACTTCGGAATTGCGAAATACTCTTTCTTGCCAGCTACCATCTATCACCGCCAAAAGTACATTTTTTTGTCATTTTCTTAATTTTTCGGTTTCCTATTGGTAGAACGAAAATATTAATTTTAGAATATTAAAGAACACAGAAACCTAGCCGTAAATGGCAATTTTCTTTTAAAAATTATGTGCCGTTTAAGAGAAAATTGCATTTTAGCACTACTAAAAATGCGAAATTTGAAGCTCATTTTCACAGAAAATTTTTGAGTTTTCAAAATACTTTATTTGAAGTTATTTGAAGCACTTACACTCACAAATATAATAATGTTTACAAATTGCTGGTAATGTGCATATTAAAGATGTGAGAGATCTTTCAAAAAAATTACAATTATACAATTTTTGAAAAAACAAAAAAAACTCAAAATAAACTTTACGATATACTAAAGAGTGTAATTAACACTATCCGTTACAAAAGTTTCAAGAACAAATTTGCGGCCATATACGAGAAGATGGCGTTTGAGCATTTCTGAAAATGCCGAAATTTGAACTACTTTTCACAGAAAACTGTAGTGTTTTCGAGAAACTTTACTTGACATTATTTAAAGCATATATACTCATAAATATAATAATGTGAAAAAATCGCAGATAATGTAAATATTAACGACGTGAGAGACAAGTAAAAAAATTTACATTTTTGTAATTTTTGAAAAAAAGAACCGATAGACGAAAATGTCTTTTATGTCATTGATAGAGTATATTTACCACTATTCCTACCAAAAGTTTAAAGAAAAAATTTGGAGCCGCTTTTGAGAAAATCTTGTTTTTGTGATTTTTTAAAATTGCACATATTGCACACAATATTGCACGAAAACTGCCAAAGTTTTGAAAAACATTTACATGACCTTTATGAAAGAACTCAATATGCAGAACAAATTTTATTTAAAGAAAAAATCTCTATCTTCAATTTTGTAGTTGGAGAAAGACGCCGAAAAACATTCGAACTTTCACAATTTTCGAAAATTCAGAGCTGTACGTGAAGATCGGACCTATGCCATGTTAAAAAGTGTATTTTCCTCTATTCATACAAGAAATTTAAAGAAAAAATTGGAGCCGTTTTTGAGAAAATTTTGAAAATGTCCGGGGGGCTTCATATAAAGTACCCCCAAATTTTGAAGAATCTTTTTGAAAATCTCAAAGCTTTGACTAGAAATAGATCGACCGGGGAATATCCATTTTGGAAGAAATCGTATGTATGGTTTAGGCGCTAGCAGTGTTCACAGACGGACGGACGGACGGACGTTTTCCTTTCAATTAGGTTTTCGGTATCAAGGACCTAGAAAACAGGATTTCTGGCTACATCACGTGTTAGGGAATTTTTTTTTCTTAATTTAGCAAGTGGTTTTATCCACTTATTTGTTTTCACGGCCCGGCAATTAATTTTTTTCCGCCGAAAATTGGCCATTTTTTCGCGCAGCATTACATAACTTTCCCTATACTACGTATATCACTCCGTGTATACGTACGTATACGGGAAAGTAAAAATACTTTCAACTTAAATTTATGTACCGATTTTAATTGTTTAATGTCATCTGTCAATGCACTGTAAAGTAACGAATATATATTGTTTGTGAATTTTTTGTAGTGACCTGTTGATTCCGACACTTTATGAACGTGATTTCTACGATGAGTGTTGTAATTATAAATATCATTATTGCATGAAAATATGTTACCACTGTTAAGTATGTCAGTTTTGACCAACATCACAGATTCGAAAATAAATAGGCAAAGCAACGGTATGATTCCAAGATCAATGAATACAGGCTTGCAGGAATCATGCGGATGGCATTTTTTCATTTTGACATAATTTTATTTTGACATAATTTCATTTTGACATTAAGACATAATTTTGTTGAAAAGGAATAATAAAAACTTTCTACCGATTCTCATATCTTAATTTCTCAGCTGTATAATTTAGCAAATGAAATTAAACTACATTATTTAGTACACGAATACATCTTATCTTTATTTTCATAAATAGAATTTCGAACTATTCTGAATATATAACACAGAACTTACACTTCATACAAGATTTTACATAGGTAAAATATTTAATTTAAAAAAATATTTGTATTGTTCATTTAAGACCAAAAAGTTTAGTAAAATTATACAATAATATATTTACCGTGATCTTACCAGAAACAGTAAAAATTTAGAAAATGAACGATAAAAGGAAAGGCTTTTGCGAAGTCCCTTTTCGCTTTTCTTTAACTTGCTGCTACGTAGCTTTCGGCCCCTCTCGTGTCGTAATGACGCTTACCCATCCTCACTCTACCAATTACCAGCAAGGGCATCACACCAGCCTACGGAAGAGGGGACTGAAGAGAGACAGATGAGAAACCTGGGAGGGGAAACAATTTCCGTCACCACTCAGGCACCATGTACGTCGTACAAGCTGCTTTGCAACGTTTCCCCCCAAAATGTCCGCCGAATAATAATAGTAAACACTCGAGATTCCAAGCGAAAATTCTTGCTCTCGCCGGTCCCTTTCGCATATTCTAACCAGAGTACGTTGTAACGCGGGAGAGAGGGAGGTTCTGAAGGGATGCAGAACAGTGTTAACGAGGAGATAAAAGCAATGAGTAATAATATATGCGTATGTAAGTGAAACGAGACATTCTTTCGTAATAGGCTTGAAACCTCATTCAAATTAACGGGGAAAGAGTTCTTATTTATGTTAGTTTCTCTTTGCAAAAATGAGTGTTTATTTGCACCTGTAGTTTCCTACAAAGGTTTGAATCAAGGATTTTCCGGCACAAAGGGAACATAAGTAGTAAAGTACACGTTTTATTTCTGTTTCGTAATTATACACCTCTCACGTTGGAAGGTAAATACCTTTTAATAAAAGTAAGTTTAATAGAAGCGACTTACAATTTCACATTTTTAAAACGTCTGAAAATTTATCTTGATATAAAGGTATTAAAATCATCATTGTTGTAAATGATAACTTGTGTTTACGAGTTTGAATTGCGGCTACTGGAAGTTTACCAAAACACTTTCCAAAAAATCTTAGAGATCGGATTTTCGTAAATTAAAACTCTCTAAAACGCGCAATAAAAACACCAAAACGAGCAAAAACATGCAATAAAAAGATCAAAATTTTGCAAAATGGTGTTACGTAACCTAAAACCCCCCGGACTCTTATCAACTTATTTCGTATTTTGGATGTGATAGATGATTGAAATATTATGATTTAGTGTTTCATTATAATTAAGTTTATACGTTTGTTTAAACAAACTATATTTGACATTTTAAATAATTATTCGCACACACAATTAAATTAGCATAAATATACAAAAAGTAAATACGAAAATTAAAAAATACAAATTCATCTTCGAAAATCAAAAATATTTAAGTAACAGGACAAATGTTCTTAATTTTTCATTACAATTTACAATTACGTATATTTCCAAATACTTTTCTGAGAAATGATTATATCTATCAGATAATAAATGTTTCAGAGGGCAAACTTCATTCATCATTTACACTTGTCTGTGTGTCGAGCCTCACTCTAACTTACGTGTGTACGCAGCTAAAAGCGGTCAAAAACTGCGTTCATTTTCTCTCTATTTCGCAGGGCAACATCAGTTCCGAGAAATTGAATGAATTTGAAACGCAGTGTAGCTTGCCACTAAGCTTCGCCCCCGGATGTGAGATCAAACGTGCCTTGCGCATGTAGATCGTGTTGATAAGTTCAACGAATACTGACAAAACGGATGTGCGATCCGATTGGGGAAGATAGACCCTGAATATAGGGTTAGCTGAGCGGCCACAACCAATGGCAGCGGACCTATTTCGCGGCAACACGGCATATCTCTGCTGGAATAACTCAGAAATTTTATTTAAAACAATGAACGGTATAGACGCTTAGTTGAAAGGGCAACAAAATGCAGAATTGATCCATATTAAACAGGACTCGGGTTTCAGAGATCACCCGAATGCACTGCTGTGTTATGTCATAAAAACTTTTTACTTAAAGGAAAAATTTAAAAAAGATAAATTAAAACAAGCTGACAATAATAAAATTATATATAATGCAATAATGCAATAATAATAGGAAAATCAATTAAATTTCGTTGTAGGGAAAGCCTGGAGATTTTTGCATTTTGTTATGCGGATTCTGAAAAAGAGTACAGTGAGAGCCAAAGAACTAGCATTTATGTCATTAGTGCGACCCATATTAGAATATGGCGCGATTTGTTGAGATCCATACAAAATTTTGCAGCAAAGGAATCTAGAAAAGTTCCAGCATAGATCATCAAAATTTACTTTCAGGGAAGAACTTACAAAGAATAAAGGAGTATGGGAGTCACTCGAAATAAGGAGATTAAAGTCGCGTCTCTGTGCTATGTATAAAGCATACACAGGCTTTCCAGCGTGGAAATAAATTCAAAGTCGATTAGGGAAACCTACATATTTCGGTAGAGCGGATCACATGCACAAAATTCAGTCAAGAACACTAGAAAACGGACGTTGGTAAATATTCATTCGCGAATCGAACTATTAGGGACTGGAACGGTTTGCCTCCGACAGTCTTTGATCCCTTTCCTCCAAGCCTGAGTAAATTTAAAAATAAATTAGTTTCCTGGATGTTGATATGTGTATTACAAATATGTTTAATATTATTAATTTACTATTCTGTTAAAGTAAGTTTTATATTACTATTATTATTATTTTATTTATTAATTATTATTTATTTATATTATTATTATTATTTATGTGCAGTGACTTATAGTGGAGTGCAGTGTAGTGGCGTCGTGAAGTAGAGGAACAAGAATGTATAAGAAAGATATAACAGCTCAGTGATCAAGAGTGCGGTGAAGTGATGTGTGGTGAAGTGGAGTGCTACGAAAGCTCGCACCTCTAAATGCTCACGTTAATTTGTAAAGTCTGTAAATTTTGTAAAATTGTTAAGTTATGTAATGTTAAATTAGTGTATTCTGCCACCAAGTCCTCAAACTTAATTGCAGAATTAGTAATAAATCAAAAAAATCAAATCAAAACTATGAATCTTGCAAATTTGTTCAGTAAAATCCTTAAATTTGCAATTTTCAGGCACCATTACCTATCGTGCAGTAACCCTCACAACGTACAATTTAGTGCAAATAAAACAAGTACTAAAATAATTTATATTTCATTATTAAAATTTCTGCCAAGGTTTCATTTAATTTCAAGTTAGCAAAGAAAAGATGCAGTTATTTTGGAATCTTGGTCTTAACTAACAACTTACGCAGTTTTTTCAGGGAGAACATGACTTAGATGTAGCATTATAGCAGATATAATCTAAAAGATAATATAAATGACATGCAAACTTTTCTATGTGATTTCCTTTGTATAAAAATGTATAAAAATTCTTTAAAAATATTATTTCGAAAAGGTTGTCAATTGGAGTGCAGAGCATTTTGCAACCTTATTTCACGGTACGATGGTGAAAAATTGTCGATTCTGACCTAAAATATATTCAAAATCATACGTATTTTATCCAAAATACTCGTACATTCTCGAGCACACAATCATCTGAAGCCTGAACGTTGCGCCTTTTAAACGTCCGCCAACTTTCAGACAATTTCCCCCCATAAATCTCTCGGCACAAAGGGCCGAAGCGACTAGAAAACATCGGATTTCCGCGGGTCGAAAAACGCCACGAGCAGACTTCCCCGTCCAATTCCCGAGCACGCTCCGCCCGCCCCGCCCCCCTCCACCCGTCCGCGCGCGCAGCGGCGCCTTTCCCGATCGCCGGCAGCCGGCGCGAAGAAACTTTAGAGATGATAAAAGAGCGAAGTCTCGAAGCTGCTGCCGCTGCTGCTGCTGCTGAGTGGAGCAGGCCTGCCAACTTTGTAATTACAACACGAACGATAAGCAGTGGGCGAGGCCCGGAACGAGACGTCGGCGGCGGGTCCGACCGTTCCCGTCCCCCCGTCCCGTTCGCCTGCTCCGGCCACCCCCGGTCGCCCCTTCAACCTCTTCCATCTCTGCCCAAGCCGTCCATCCCGTCAACTTTCAATCACCCTGCCCGCCCCCGCCCACCTCATTGACATCCCCAGTCCTGCATGAGCTCCTCCACCCAGATTGATGTCGCCCCCCTTCACCTCCGCTGACTCGCCCACCATTTCCCACCCAGATCTGCTCTCTCCGGCCACTTGCCCACCCCCCCGTCCCCTCCAAGTTGCCCCAATTTCGCCTACTCTGGCCTCTCTCGCCCATCTCCTTCCCCTCTCTCGCCCACCACGTTTACCTCTGTCGATCGCGTAAACATCTCCTTGTCCCTCTTTTCTCGCTGTCCGGACCCCCAAAATGCCTGCCATCACCACCCACCGCCACCCATCACGTCTTGTTCCGGACCATCAAAACTCCTTCCGCTCACCCCAGCCCGGCCTCGCACCTTCCCCCGTCAAACCCCGTTCCTCCCCGCCTACTCCGTTCCCCCTACCCTTAGCCTCTAGCATCTTCCTACCCAGCCACCTTCCCCCTTGCCCCCACCCCCACCCGCCCAGTTAGAGCCAAGCCAATCGCTTCGGTTCCGCATACTCTCACTTATTTTTCAGCTAAGCCCACACACTGCGCACAGCACACTCCTCTCATTCTACCTCTACCCACACCGCCCATCACATACACCCTTCTTTCTCCATCTCTCTCCTTTTCCTCTCCCCAACTCAGGCTGTAGACGCATTTTGCCCTCTGCAAATGCATAACAGAAGAGTCCTCCCTAACGGAAATTTATTTAACGGCTGTTTCTGCTGCGATGAAGTAATATTCTTCCGCTTACATCACTACACTCTGCATAAATAGAAAGGAAAATCGCACAATATTGCTGAAACTTCGGAAACATAAACTGTTCCTCTGGAGGCGAAGGGAGAGTTTTCAGAATGCAAAATTTGGCGATGAAATAATATTCGAGAGGGAAAACGCCCATCCTTTGACGACGATTTGTAATATTATTTCTAAAATCCCCTCGTCTTGAGACGAGTGTTTCCTAACATCTACAAAGCAGAATAAACTTCAGCTTTTAGCACAGGATCTTGTCATTCACGCATGGCTATGAGCTTTCAAGAATTAATAATCTTCATTGAACGTATTTAATTTTTGCTACATTTTTCCTGAATCAAAAGTTTCAAATACGAAAATATTTAATACATTTTACTCAACATAAAAATTACACTCCACTTGCAAATAAGATAATAACTACTAGGAACATCTCGCAATACACCTCAAATGTACGGATGTAGTTCGACCGGAGGAATACATTCCACGAGAGTATTAAAGATGCTCCTAAAGATTGGAATGCAATGAAAAGTAATGGTTCTATTACAAAGCTCAAAATATTGAAAGAAAACATCCTAAGAACTGGTAATACTTGCTGCAGAGGGCAGGTGGGCATTAGGTGTACGGTAAGACGTAACAAATTGCAAAATTCACACGTTACAAACCTTACATTATTGACCTCCTGAGACCCAGGAATATTTTTTTCACAGTATTGAAAATATATATTAATTTCTACAATTAATGAATCCCAAATAATACCGAAAAAAATAAGAAAAAAATTACTTCTAATATTTTGAGCTGTGCGTTATGTCCTTTTAAAAGGACATTGGGTTTTAATTGCATACAAGAACATAAGGAACAGGATTCATGTAACTTGTTATTAGGTGATTTCAAGGAATCTTAAGAATAACAAATAGCCTAAACTCTATTTATTTGTCATACTGGAATCATTAATTCGAATAAAAAAATATGTAATGTGCTGTGACACTAACAATTTAAAAATATAATTACATTCAGGTTGTGTGAAAATCAGCATAACAATTTCTCTGAGCAGTGAGAAATGCCAAATTGCATGCACTTAACATTTGTTTTCATGCTGGATTTTTCATTTCTACACCTTTTTTGAATTTCCCCAATTATTGTGGGTAAATTTTCAGCTCTATGCGACATCATCAAATTCGAGGGAATGGAACAATATACGAAGGCTGCATCAATAAGGCATTATTTTTACCAAAACATTTCTCTTCCCAATCCGGTTCTATTTCCAACTGTTTTTGACATGTTTTCCGATTACACGATCACGAACAAAAGAGTTCTGACCTCGTTTTGGAGCATTTCTACGATCTCTTCCGTGGGTACCCCGACTATTCGTTCTCGTTGTGGAAGTGGGGGAGTCATCTAATATTGGACTTGGAGCTATATCACATATTTCTGAAACCAATTCAGACTTTTCATCGCCTTCTGAAACATCTGTATCAGAATCGTCATCGTCATCGTCGTCACCACTTAGACCATCAACATCGGAATCATCGGAGAATATTCAAAATTTCCAATTCATTCAGCTCTGAAATTTATGAAATAAGTAATATCAATCACCTAATATATTATCATAATCTCAAAGTCTACTCTACAATATCCAAAAAATATATTCAAGTAGCTAATATCGAAACCAATATATCGCACTGAGACCCAAGGTCCTTTTAAAAGAACATCGCGTTTGTCACAAGGTATGTAATAAAGACCCGATGTACTTTTAAAAGGACATGCAAATTTTCTACCATTCAGTGAAATGTACATGAACGGAATCGCAAATTTGAACATTTACACACTTAAATTAATCTATTTGCTACGTAAAAATAAGAAAACTAAGTCATTTCAATAATAAAATGACTTCTTATTTGATTTATTACGACAGGTTTAATTGTTGTCATTACGCCCAGCCATTGTGAACTGCGGCCTGGTGCCCTCACAACTGCGGTAAAGCTTTGGGGTATGTTCCCGCGCGTAAGAGACATGTGTACCTATCTCCGAAATAAAATGTGCAGCAGAACATTAATTCTAGTCGTAACCAGGAATTTTTAAAAGTTATGTTCTTTTAAAAGGACACTGGGTCTCAGGAGGTTAATGAACATTCTTTACAGCTAGTGGTAGCTCTATTTACTAATATTGCAAACATGTTTTCTCCCTATTCGTATTGAGCACATTTTGTGAAGCTCGCACTGGTAACTGTGATTAAGCCACAAGTTAAAACTAATGTAGCCTTAGTTGCCTCGAATCGAAGGGTGACTGAATCGAATCCCGCCACAGGCATAGATGTTTGTGAGTGCTTGTGTTGTCTCAGTGTACGTGTCTCCCTACAGTTACTCAAATGTAAATCAATCAAAGTGGTCGCTACATCACCTATTAGTTAAAAAGCGACCTTAAAAACGCATAATGTAGCTCACATTGAATGCTTTTTATGCGCAGGAATATTTCCAGATAGTTTCAAAACGACAAAAATCTAAATCACTTTTTAAAAATGCAAAATTAAATTAAAAATTATCTACAATTTTATTTTTGTCAGTTTCTCGAAAATATTTGAGAATTTTCTGTACACTAATTGAATTTATATTCAGGAAAAACGCAACATTAAAGGTTTAAAGAAAAACTTCATAGTCGTTTTTGAGAAATTATTGTTTTTGTTATTTTTAAAATTGCACTTATTGCACGCAAGGTTGCTCGAAAACTACTAAACTTTTTAAAAAATGTATAGGGCCTTAATGAAAGAACTAATAATGGAAAATAAATTTCATTTGAAACAAAATCTCTAACGTCAATTTTGTAATAGTAGGAAAACACAAAAAATTCAAACGTTTGCAGTTTTCGAAAGTTCAGATTTAACAGTCAAAATCTATGGTGCCTTTATACGTGCATTTTACTCTATTATTACAAGAAATTTAAAAAAAACATTAAGCCATTTTTGAGAAAATTTTGAAAATGTTCCAGGGGCTATATATAAAGTACCCCCCCCCAAATTTTAAACCACGTTTTGCAAACGTTTTGCGTTTTGCTTCGAGTGGATCAACCGGGGAATATCCATTTTGAAAAAAATCTACGCACGATTTTGGCGCTAGTGATGTTCACAGACAGACCAACAGACGAACGGACGAACAGACAGACGGACGGACGGACATTTTGAAAGAAAACTTTTCCGATATCAGGTTGTGTATTTCCGTTGAAATCTTGAAATCGATTTTCCGCAGCATTATATCACTTTCTCTATACCGTTTATATTACGTCTATATTTTCTGTATTTTCTTTTCTTAAAGTGGATGCTTCATCTGTGAATCAAAACGAAGCACCTCTTGGAATATATTCTATTATCGAAATTAACCGTAAAATTTTGCCTTCGAAAATACTTGAAGTGTATCCTTCGGGGTATTGTACTATATTAAATAACTTCATGACTTAAACATCGATCTAAAAGATCAGAAATGTCGTATTTGCATGACAAAACGGTTTTTACTCTCTCCAATTCTTTGTCAATTGATTAAGATGGCTCGCAATATTCAATGTTAGGTTGTACTCGTATCCTCCTTTCATATATAAACAATAATCCCTCTTACATTAAAACATAAGAAGTTCTCTTTGGAGATGACTTTAATATTCTTTGAAACTAATGGGGCTACAACAGCACATACATTCTCGCACTATTTCTAAATTCCCAATTTTCGAAAATTCGGAGGGTTCACCCGAAAGGAGACCTGCGCCATTCTTTGAAGCGTGTCTTGTTCTATCTGTGGAACAAAAAATGAGAAAATATCTGGAGAAAATGTTTTTGTAATTTGAATTAACATCGAGCAAAAAATGCGGGAAAACTACTTGTCTTTTCAAAAATATTCTACCAGATCTTTTTATAGATATAATGTTTTAGAACATATTTTGTTAAAGCAGAAACCTCTAACGTCAAATTTGTAGTTTTGGAATGTTAAACTTTTTGCAATTTTCGAAAGAAAAGAGTTCGCCGGGAATGAAAGCATTTTTGAGAAAATAAATGTTTAAAAATTGCCTCTATAAAGAACAAATTTCATTCAGGAAAAACATCTCTAACTTTGATTTTGTAATATACTGTAGGAAGGCACCGATAAAAAAACTTAACATATACAATTTTCAGAAAAAACAGGGATTTCAAGAAAAATTAGACTTACGCACTCTTCTAAGAGCATTTAGTATATCCAAGGACAAAACTATATAAAAAATTTGGAACCATTTTAGAATAAATTTAGAAAGACTTCAGGCGGACGGTTATACAGACAATACATACATACATACATACATACATACAGACAGACAGACAGACAGACAGACAGACAGACAGACAGACAGACAGACAGACAGACAGACAGACAGACAGGCAGACAGACAGGCAGGCAGGCAGGCAGGCAGACAGACACATACCACACGGACAGTGACACAGACGGACGGACAGATACTTTGCCGTCAATCTTTTCGGCCTCAATAATCTACAAAGCAAGGATTTTAACTACACAACGTTTCAGAGGAAGTCATTTACAATACATATAGGAACAATATATATCCATCTTTTGGCTACCATTGCCCGGCAATAAAAGTATTCTGTCCAAACTTTGTTTTTTTCCGGATCACGATTACAATATTTTATCTACCTACGAAGTAAGGGCGAGTAAGTAAAAGAAAACAAAAACTGCGATTTCATATATTTCCATTTTGTTTCATCATAACAGATTACTAGTAAACGAAGAGAAAACGAATTCAATGTAGTTTTGCATTTCAAACAGGCAATCGCCTTCGCCAAGGCACCCGCCATGTAACTGGTTGATATTAAGGTAATCAATGTCTCTCAATTCAGTGAAATCTCAAATGTAATATTCACATAAATGAATTAAATATAAAATTAAATTTATTGTGTTACGCTTTGAGCATTTTTTCAAATCCGATGTACGCAAGTCATTGTGTATATTTTGCGAATATATATATTTCTGCCTGAGATTTTGCAGTATATTCTGAGGAAATGAATTTTATTGTACTAAGATATTCAGATTGCAGAAAAAATCATACGTATTATATGCAAATGCCATCCACGTGATTTCTAAAATCCTCTCTTCATTGAATTTGAAATCCTACCACTGTCATACCAATTAATTTACGAGTAAGTAGTTTTTGTCAAAACGCATTCATCCAAGAGTGGAAACACATTCATGCACTTTGCTTCGCTGACGTAAAACCTCACATTCACATGTGACGCGACGAACCCTCAAGTGCTGTCGTTAGATCGACTGCAACACGCATAACAAAACTGATGAAATAATGACGGAAGATAAGCGTTCATTCTATTAATTTTAAGATATTAAAATGTTTTGTATCTACTATAAAAATCGGTTCAGAAGGGCAAATGAAAACACATGTAGGGCCTACTATATTTCATTTTAAGAACAAAAACAAATAATTTGATGGAGTAGAAAGCTAAAACTTATTTCCAAGCTAAAACTCGTGCAGTTTTATAAACTCGTTGTAAACGGACAGCTCTTGGTACCCCGTTTGTTTCTGTTTTATGGACTGTAACAATGTCTCTCAAACGAGAAGATTCCTTCTAGATTCAAGCTAGAAATTATATTTTTTAAGTATTGAATTTATGTAGAGAGATTTCATTACTTATTCAATTGTATCGAAACCAAAAAAGTGTTTACAGTTCAGTCAACTAAAAATTGAATAAAACAAGACCAATTTTGTTCGAATAATATTCATTCATTTGAAGTTATTATTTAAAGGAGAAAGAAAAAACATACTATTTTATTTGTTATTTTCATTGCTTTGCTAATAGATATAAGGTAGATTTATTTGAGATTTGCGATTTAACACGTAGTATATCTTAAAATACAACGGAATCCTTTTTCTATTCTATTTCTACTCTCCACCACAGTTGAACACTTTTTACTTCTACATTGTTTCTCCACGGAGTCGTTCCTTCAACTCTCGCCGCATTCATTCCATCAGGCAACTCCATTCCCAGTGCCTTGGCGACCTCCTCCACTCACCTCTCTGTTCCGCCTTCCCACCTGCAGCCCCCGAACCAAAGGAATAGCCCTTCCGCAGGAGCCAGCTTTTAAGCGCGTGTTGCGGCGTGGGATCCTTTCAGCCCCGCACAACTCCTTCCCACTCCCTTTCCCCTCCGCGCCACGCCCCCCTCGTCTCCTAACTCCGTCATCACAGCCCTCCGAGCCTTTCTCGGTTTACGTTATCCACTTTCAGCCCGCTCAATTTCTGTCAATTTCCTGGCTCCGCAGCTCGTATTTTGTCCTGTATCGCGCCCGCACTCCCAGTCGCGCCCTCCCCGCCCCGTCCCGCCGCGCCGCGCCGCACCCACGTCGAGAGCTCCCCTGTTTTCGGATAAGATCGCGGACGTTCGACTGCAAACGCGGGTGAAGAACAGTGGGTCGAAATGACGACGAAAGCCCACGTCGCTGTTTTTTTTTGTTTCCGAGTAAATGTTTCATTGCGTTATATTATATATTCGCATAATTGTTATTTCATATTATATTCTATAAATTATATATTACTGTATTATATAAATTATTGTATTAAATAAAAAAGTGCCCTATTTGCATAAGTTAAAATAAAACACGTAAAGTAAGTGTATTTCGTTCTTTAAAAGAAGTTTTCGAATGTTTATTTTTTTATTCCGTGCTGACGTATTTCGGAAGGTTATGTTGGAAACTTTCTGCTCACAGGCAGTTAAAAATGTTCTTTACAAAGAGATTCCATAATTTTCTAGTAGAATATTATTTCAAAGGGGAACATTTAATATTGCCTTGTTGGCCTTAAAGGTTTTTATAGCAGTCGTTACGTCATTATTTTAATGTAAATCGACAATAATATCATCTGACACTTCTCCCTTCAGTCGAAGATAATACCATAGATGATTTCGAAGTTAAGTCATTGAGCAACCAAAGACCCACCAGAGGGTATATTTGAAAACTTCCAAAACATGGTTTGAACATATTCCGACTATTTCGCGATTGGAAATAAAAAATCGTAGAAATATAAGAAATCATTCATTTTACCCGTACCCTATATGACACAGCGTTTCACCTGTAAACTTTAACTTTATTGGCGTAATTGTCATCAAAATGACAACAAAAACAGGACTGGCAGCCGCTTCAGCATGCAGAAAGTTTGTATTATGATGTAGCGGGACAGGACGGGAGACGCGTTAGTGACGGGGTACTGCCATTGTTGCCGCGGTAATGAAACATAACTTTTTGGAAGCGTGCCCTTACAGAGGCTCTGACCAGTGTTTGACCTTGTGCCCGACATCACAGCTGAACCATTAAGAAGTGTGCGGCAGAGCATTGTGGTCTGGGGCCTGTTATGTGGTCCTAAGCGTGGGGTGCATTTTGTACGTGTTGACATGTGTTTAGCGTCAGAGAATGCACTTGCGTCAGCAACAAAGGTGATTGTGTTTTACCTTAGATTTAGTTATTTTATGGCATTTGTTCTTCTCATAAACCGTCTGTCCCCCGTTCTGTCACGTAGTTTAGGCTTATCATAATCGTTCGTCATAAGCCACGCAGATCATTAACAAGCTTACGGGAAGTATTGCAATGATCATGTGTATTCTTAGTTGTATAAATAATAGTTCACTATGGAATGAACTTGTGAGGAATTGTCGAAAAAGAAACGAATGCAAACGAAATACAGAGCCAATATTTCACTGAACTGTTTCACTGAACTCATAAACGTTGGGTTATCTCGCCTATTTTCATCAAAATGTAATTATTTTTATGCAAGTACTATCAAATTTTACTTTGAATTATTTTTATTTAGTTCCATAGGGATTGCGTAAGGTGCGCGCTTCTTTCACGGCTCCCGCCGTTTGGGACGACTGGTGACGGTGGCGGCGTGCGTAGTTTTCCTGCCAGCCCTTTGTGCAAAATATTTCCATTTAAATAAAATGACTTTTGACGTGCGGTCAACTGGACGTGGTTATCCAACTGGGAGCTTTGTTACTTCTTAATTTTTGGTGTGAACTCCCGATTGGATAAGCGCGTCCCAGTGATCGTACGTCAAAAGCCACTAAAATGAAATCGGAAAATTCTTTAGTTATTTAAAAACATAAAAACTAGGCAGTAATAGTTATTTACGTACCTAGTTGAAAATAGTTTTTGGCTTGATTGATTAGTGATTTCGAGCGCGACAACGACTAAGGTCATTAGTCCCGTAAGTCTAGTGCATGCGTTTTCTTCGAGAGGTGGCGATCATCTTCCCTGGATAACGAGATCTGCCGCCGACCCACCGTCAGCTAACGGGATTTCCCTCAACTAGATATTTCCCACCAGCGCGACACCTACCCAACCGGGATACGCTCTAAGTTTCCGACCGATCTCCCGGCATGTGTAGTAATGAAAGAGTGGGTAAGCAAGGGGCAAGGATAGGACAAAGGAAGGGAGGGAAGGACGGTGCGCTGTCTGTGGACCGTTTGTTAAGGTACTGCTCCCGCATTCACCTAGTATTGATCGAAGAAACCATCAAAATGTAGCGATCTGGGCAGCCGGCCGCTAGAATTCCCCTCCAAACAGCGGTTGAATTCGGCCTAGCTATGAAGCTAGTGTCGAAAATCCTACTTCCTTCGGGACTCCAAACTAGGACCTCCCAGTCAGAGGCACTGCAGTGACATCAGTTGATGCCCTGAGCCAACTCCCCGGCTTTGTGTCTTTGGCGTACGAACGAGATGTTGACGGAACGTCCGTCATTTGAAAGTACGCAGAAGACACACACTTACGAATTACGTACCTAATTTTTAGTACGAATACATAGTAACTTACAAGTACATATACTTGGGATCATTCTCAACAATCGAGGTGGCAGTCGTTTTGATTTATGTGGCCCCAGCGATTTGTTTACTTTGCAGTACAGTACCCCTTTGATTTAAATAGCCATGATTTCTTTGCGGTACGCGGACGGCAAAGTCTATTTTATCGTAGGCGCACCATAAACTGTACTTCCAACCAATAAACAGTGAATGTAAGCATTAGTTTCCATGCATGAGTGCTGAAAAAGTTGTACGGAATGCAAGATATAGTATATAGACCCTACCATAAAGCACCAAGAATGTATGTACGCTACCATAAAGTACCAAGTATGCGCAGGCACGACCTGGAAGACTATATTACTTCATATTATGACGATGTACCCATTTCAAATTACTTTTTTTTCTACGACTTTTATCCAGCCGACAGCCGGTTACTGTTTCCGTCCTGATAGGCCGCACATTCGACCGTACATTAGACTCCAACGCACTTGCGGGCTCCTCTGATCTGCGGTCCGCGACGACACATACAAGACAAGGACAAGGGACTAACTGTCATGCCGAAGGCGGAACTCAATCCCGCGACCCTTCGGACCGAAGCGCTGAGCGGGAACACGCTCTTAGCCCCCTCAGCCATCCAGGTCGCATTGCATTACATAGTTGCTTAATTAACTGACCCATTTGAAAAACAAATGTCAGGTTTATGATTTTACTATTTCATTTCATCCTGCATAACTTTATTTATTTTCTCTTATTTCTTTCCCATTTTTCTTAGCCTTACAATATTTGCCTAATTCTTAAAAGTTGCCTTTATAAATCCTCTTAAAGAGGTAAATGTTAGTGTCCAATACGACTGTCGACGTATTGTAAATTTCAATACCCTGAAAGACACATTGTCGAACAGGAAGTAATAAATTAAATTTTTCTATCATTAGGTTCCACAGAGAAACCTTTGTTGGCGCCCACCGCACGGAAGAGGCGGTGACGGCGTCTGCGAGCGCTCTTTCCGTGTGGGCGGTGGCTAGTGCATGGACGTGCGGATGGGATCGATGCGTGCGAGGTGTTGCCAGGAGGTGGTCGAACCGCGCGAGTACAGAAGAGAGAGCTCTCAAAACGTAGAGAGTAGAGTCCCTAGATACAGAGAGTAGCGCAACCGCCGCCATTTAATATCCTCTCACCAGATAGCCCCATCAAGCAGAATGCAATAGTTGAACAGAAGTGACAACAATTAAGGAGATGTTTAGAATTATTAATATTGATTTGGGATAGATCAACACAGGTTTTCGGCTCTCAACACAGAGAATACTACACAGTTCCAATTCTCTTGCTAACTGGACATAAAATGGCGGGACCGGTGGAACATTGGAATGCCCTACTCTCTGTATCTAGGGGCTCTACTAGAGAGCAAGCGGATGAAGAGTGGTACGCCTCTACCAAGGATAAAAGGGCGTAGAAAGGGGCTCAAATTTCGTAAAATGGAACTCGATGTCAGTTTTTGTGCTTGAAATGTGGTCAGTTCCAGACCTCCCGAGTCTTAGATGTTTAAAGCAAGGATTTGACGCAAATGGGACGATGGGCGTAAGTGGTTGAATCGAGGAACCCGGACCTTTTCAACTTCTCAGATGACGTTCCACCAGGAGAGTGAAATCTGATGTACGCCAACTGTTTGAGTTGTAGGCGGAATGGAGATTTCCTTTAGAGCTACGCATGGTTTACACCATTTTTTTGACTTTTGCTGTAGTAGAAAAAAAAATTTAAAATTTTTGTTTGGTTTAGGCACCTTCTTGTAAAAGTAGTAAACTAACTTTCACATGCCGTAAGTACTGTGACTGACAGCAAATGTCCAAATTATCAAAAAACAAAAGTGTATGAAATGTTTGACAATGCATCAAACATTCCACAAAGACGCACTTCTCACCAGAACTCTAATAGAGTTTTCCTCGATTGTAAAGCATTCTTAATACGGAAAAGATAGGAGAGTTGGATATCAAAGACAGATTGCACTTCTGTTACGATAATGAGTCCCGGATAATGGGATTAAATGGTAATACTCCAATCCTCTGAAATTTGACGAAGCTTGCACTATCAACCAATGAATTTTCACATCACTTCAATATTGTCGTGGTAAATAACTTATCCCTCTTTACTAATTATATTTCAGAACAAAATATTCAGATCGCAGAAATAAATTGTATCATTATTAGCTATTACTCTTTTCATCGGGACAAAATATTCCAAAACATTTAGTGAAACATTTTTTCTATAGATTTCCATAGAAAAATATACTAGAAATAGAGATTTGTAGCAGCAATGATAATGCTGTATAAAGCCACAGAAAATGGTTCTCCAAAAAGTAGCACGCACACTGCCAAAGTACATCAAATAAAATACTCTCGTTTAACATTATTGTAAAAAGATTAACAAAAAGTCTTCACAAATACTGCGTGCTAACAATGTAGCGTACAGTACAACAGTCCTTTACTTGCCAAGAATATCAAAATAGGTCCTGTTCTAAAACGCAACACATGAAGAGCAAATATTTAATGGCGTTCCTAGAAGCCTTGCTCTCGCGTGTCAGCAGCGTCATAAGCAGCTACGCACTAGATAAGAGAATCCAGTGAGTATGTGCAGTAAGAGAATTGGGGGAATAACATGAAATATTTAAATTTTGCAGGTCAAAACGAAACTGTTTCATTGTTGTTTTTTTATTTTCCCGAATTCGTTTGTATGTACTGTAGTCAACACATGGCACATGGGCGGAGACTGCATAACATTCTTTTAATTTCTGCGACTGTTGGAAACTAGTAATATAAATTTAACAATTGCCCAAACGGCCAAACTTCGATTTTTTCGTCGCTCGATTATTTTGTGCTGTGAACGTTACATGTGAACAGACATACACATGTTACAGACTGTACAAGCAAGTTCTAAAATTTCTGAAAGCTAGATGTTGATTTAAGCGAGACCGTTTATCCCAGGGCGTATTCATGACCTGTTCAAATATTCTAAAATCATAAAACCGTACTTATACTCCGATTTAAATGTAGTGACAAAGATTCGATCAGTTAGACGCTGTAGCCCAATCAGGACCTTAGTTACAACGTAATTTTTGGCATCGAAGCTCCCGATTGGTTAACTTCTTTCCAGTTAATCGAACGTCAGAAGTCACAATTGGAGCATTGGTGTTGCACGCCTATGATTAAGTGGAATGGAGCAGACAGACACAAGCAAACGGTGGTTCGTTCACCTCCCCGCTTAAGTTGAGAGGTAAATGACAGGAGTAAATCACGTCTTCGCGTTTTCTCGTTGTTTAAAGTATCACAGAGAATATGGGAAAGTATTTGTCATTTTCCCATATTCATTTTTTCAACAAATTATTTCACCTTTCACATATGTAAATAGCATAAAAAAGAAAATACATAAGAATTAACACGAATATTTACTCTAGAAACATATTTCAACTGAAAAATATTTTTGAAAAAGAGCATTATTGACTTTCAACGGTGAGGATGTTGGTTACTGGCAATGAAAAAACGTAAATTTTGATGTGACTAATAGTTTCTTATCCTCACATTGTTACATAGAAAGGTTTTATTAACCCCTTTCAAACAATAAAATAACAACAGTGGTTTTGTCGATATTGGAATCACATATAATAAGACGTCTGCGCAAATTAAAAAAAAAGGAAACGAGGGTTCCCGCTTGATCTTTGAAACATCTAATACATTTATTCCCTTCTTCAGCAAAGACTAGAGGGCGTCTTATTTCTGCTACCTTCAAAAGCTCTCTGAATCGACCGAAACGGTTTGGAGATGCTAAGCGTCGGCTTATGATTGCTCAGGGCTTAGGCGGTTTCAGTTAGCTCAGCGCAGAAATCCCCTGCTTAGAATTTGCACAATGGGACATCCTAGAAAGCAAATTTCGCAATTAGGTTTGGGGAAGCCAAAGTAGTTATGTGTAAGTTGGTCCATGCTCTCGTCATTTCCAGAATGTTGTGGGTGGCCCTTCAATGAGGGCCCGACCAGAAATTTGCTTAAGCTGAACCTCCACCAGAGTTCACTCACAGAACATGTGCTCATTCCCTGTAGAGTTTTGTCTTCTTATAATATAGTTAATTTTAAGACATTTGTAGACCAATGATATTATGATTAGAATAACAGTTTTCAGTTTATCAACATAGTTATTAGAGATACTTTCAGAGATGCAAAATTCCTTCTCCATCCCAAGATTCCCAACACGTTTGCAATATATTTTAAAATTGCTTCATTAGTAGCATGGCTCTTCCATTTTTTTTCTTGATGTTTACCAATACGAAAGCATAAATATTTATTTATATAATAACGTATACTCGAGTATCAAAAGAAATACCACTCATGTATCGTGAATTGTGGTCGTCATGCATGCATCTTAAGGTTTATTATTATTATTATTATTATTATTATTATTATTATTATTATTATTACTATTATTATTTTTAAAAAATTGAAATTAGTTTTTCACAAGTATGTTTTAGGGTCGTGGAAAAAATAGCAAACTCACGAGGAGAGAGCAGCCATTTTTTCTTTAGTGTACTTTTAGCTCTAGGGTTGCGAATCTCACATGCACCTCAGAAAAATTATGCATCTCTCTTGCATGTACAATCCAGTACTATTTTTGCCTCAAGAGCCAATGATTCACCTCTCGGTCTTTCAGTAAAACAGGAACCGATTTCTACTCTTTGTCATAAAGGAAAACGTATTTAATTAACGTATTTAAACGATTTATTTTCTCATAATTTTGTCACTACACAAAGATATTTCTATCCATTTCAGAATTTAAATCGAATATTTATCTATAAGTTTTCTAGTATTTAAACAACAATTTCTTATTATTTATCTTCGAGAAAGTAAACATTGTTTTAATATCTAGGCAGTTGAAGCATGTGTAGATTCGGGTTTGACATGACTCCAAACATACACGGGTTATATTTTATATCAACTTGGCAGAGAAATGACACTTGTGGTTAGAAATTTATGAAGAAATGTTAGAGTCATATATCATATAGATAATAGGATAAAATGGATTTATTTACTCCAGGGATATCAATCTACAAACGCGTTCCGAATGTAACATTTCCCTCGCGTGACTAAACCTTTATTTTAATACTTCGTTATATCGTCGTAAAAACAACTACAACATACATTTGTCACGCATCGCAGAAAAAATCATATATTATCTGGAAAATAGCAAGAAGACGCTGAGGGTACAACTTTAACCCGCTTCAGAGGTTCCCGTAAATCCGCTCCTCACGAGAACAGCGAACGCGGAGGAGCATTCAATGAAGAAGAGACGGAGTGGATGGAAAAGAGACGTTGGAGCTGGAAGCCATAAATACCCCGAAGGCAAAAGTGACAGCGCGGACCGACGCGACGCGTCGCCTTGGTGGCAACGGCGGCGGAGACGGCGGCGGCGGCGACGGCTGACGGGGAGCGCGACGGGGCGGGGTGGGGTGGGTGGCGACTGGCTGAGACACATCAGGGGCGACGGCTGTAAAGGAGATACTTCCCGATGAAAGCAAAGTTAGAAAGATCCAGGGTGTTCTTTCACTTATTGATTCCGTCTAAACTTATTGATTCAAGGGAAGTCACAAAAGTCATCTGACCATTCAAGACGAATAATAATGATTGATGCCAAATTCGCAGTGAATTTTACAAATGTTTTACATTCCAAAATTCGTAATAAATGAACTAGTGACACGACTACAAAATGTTTCAAATTAAATAAATTTAGTAAGCCACGAGTTATTGGATTTTTAAAATGTTGAAAATACACAGCGGGGAAATTCATTACGCTTTTATTTTCGCAAAACCCGTTAAACATTAAACGATGATTCCGATTAGTGAAACATCGGAAATTTTCAAACAAATGCATTGCATGAAGTCGATGTGTTACATTTTTGTGAATGTATTCACGCCATTCTTATTTGAGTCCGGATATAATGCAGTTTATTTTCGACCTGACTCTACTATCAAAACTTACAACTTCCTGTCACACACAAAAGCCATAAAGAGTTTGTCTGTGCTATGAAGGCTAGTGCAAAGCCAGATCGTCTAAACGCGGCGCATGACAAACAGCGGATCTTCGCCCCGCCGCGGAGCAAAAGAAAGCAGCGCTCGCGACGCTGCGGAGCCGGGAGCTGGCTGGGGACGCACGCAAGTCGGGGCCTCGAGATAAGCGGATCGAACGGGAGAAAGGCGAAATTGAATGAAGACGTTGTGCCGTAAAATCTGGCTTTTGTGACGGATGCCTGCTCGTCGTTTATCGCCGATGGAATCCTAAATCACGCACTTTGTTTGTGATGTGTTCACGCTACACCTTCCTAGGAGTTTCTATAACGGAATCACCTTGTGTTTATCTATTTTCACTTTGAATGTCTTTGGCTTTATGGTTTATTAAGTTATAAAGGCTGTAACTGGAGGTCAACCTCTGTTGTATGTGCGAATCAATGAGGCCCAATAAGAGAGATTTGTATCACTCGGTACCTCAGATGATGTTAAATCGTAAAATTTCAAACCTTTCCCTCAAAGCATACAAATCACAGAAAGGGGTAGAGTTACAACTAAAATAAATCTTTAATCAAATTAGATTAGATTTCTCTTTTCTTGGTCGGGACAACTTTTCCGTTTCGCCCGACCCTCTTCTAGGTTGCCGTCTATCGGAACCTAACCAGACGCTCTCGCAGTCACAACAGGTCCTCTGGAATCTCTTCCCAATAAGCAGTCTTGTTGCACACTTCAAGTCTCACATTGAGGTTGAGCTTTTACACTGTTCAAATATTTTTAGGTTAAGGGGTTAGGCGAGGCTTAGGGTGTTTATAGGGAATTCGTGTGGAATTAAGAATGTGACCAAGCTATACAATCAAGCGATCAAGGAGACCTGCCGCCTCAAATGCATCGGTTTCCTTGCCTCACATGCAAGCTCCTTCGTTACTCTGGATAGCGGGTAATGGGAGGACGCGATAGAAAAGAAGCATAACGACTGGAAACACAACGGTGAAGAAACCCGTGCCTACGCAGGACACGAACACACGGCCTCAAGCGCCCCGTTCATATGGGAACTGCTGCCCTAGCACCGCACCCGTTTGGATCAGAATAATATATTGATCTATTTAATAAATGTAATAAATAAAAAGAAAAATAAGTATTTAAAATTAAATAATCATAATAAATACATAACAAAATAGTAAATATTATTGGTGAAATAAATGTAAATACAAAACCTACTTTGGTGTTATAATACTAAAATAAGACACGATTAACCGGTGAGTTACATTACGTAGTTGCAAATCCAGAACCGGAGCAAAACGTCGTTCACCGGCCGTAAACCGGCGGCGGAGAATTTTTCTATTGAGCATGGGTCGACGCCGTGCACATTTGGAATGAAAATTCTACAGGTCCATATACGGACCTTGACCGGGAGTCCGGGGCGTGTGACTTCAAATGCGCGGAACGGACACATTCAGGATCGCACTTTGACAGACCCTTGTATACGGACCTTGCCTAAAACAACGGAACACGCAATTTTTGTTTCTTCCCTGACATCCCTAAGGTCATGTATGGAGATATTATATCCCCCTATAGGGCTAAGTCTCTATGATCATTAACGATAGGAAGCTATTAAGAGACCCGATGGGATTCTGTTTTCGTATTCAGTTTTCTTCATGAATACGTATGATTTTTTAATACACAAACTAATTACTTTAATAGTCCTATGTAGAACAAATAGGTGAGTTCAGAATTCTTGATAGGGCATGATATTTTAATATATTTCATAAATGTCTGACATTATAATCGAGAATTTATTATGGTTGGCAAGTTCACATTATGTTAATTATTTATTTCATGAAATGGTTTCTTCAAAAGCTTTTTGGTATAATGGCACGTTTATCTAACGCTATATAGTCTAAAAGAAAAAGGATAGGAAATTTGTAAGAATATATATATAACTTAATTGTAATTTTTTTACTATCCCCCTCTTGTCTGCTATTTTTTCGAGGCGGACCTGGCAACACTGCTGATTATTCAAACCTAATTGTATTCATATTTTGCCAAACTACTACACACATAAATGTTTCTTATGCATAATATTGAGCTTTACAGAATTCAATCAAGCAACCTTTCTTGCATTATTACATCGTACAGGCTACCCGGCGTATCAACCATGGAGGTATGAATATATCAACTAGTGGTGCTACAGAATGGCACAGACTTTCCCGTATTAGTTTTCTATTTCCTTGGGTCTTCCCTAGCTATTCGGAATTGCCACAAACTCTTTCTTGCCAGCTGCCATCTATCACCGCCAAAAGGACATTTTTTTGTCATTTTTTTAATTTTTCGGTTTCCTATTGGTAGAACGGAAACATTAATTTTAGAATATTACAGAACACAAAAACCTAGTCATCAATGGCAATTTTCTTTTAAAAATTATGTATCGTTTAAGAGAAAATGGCGTTTTAGCGCTACTAACAATGCGAAATTTGAAGCTAATTTTCACAGAAAATTTTTGGGTTTTCAAAATACTTATTTGAAGTTATTTCAAGCACTTATACTCACAAATATAATAATGTTTACAAATTGCTGGTAATGTGCATATTAAAGAAGTGAGAGATCTTTCAAAAAAATTGCAATTATGTAATTTTTGAAAAAACAAAAAAATAACTGAAAATAAACTTTAGGCTATACTAAAGAGTGTAATTAGCACTATCCGTTACAAAAGTTTGAAGAAAACATTTGCAGCCATACATGAGAAAATGGCGTTTGAGCGTTTCTGAAAATGCGAAATTTTGAGCTCCTTTTCACAGGAAACGGTTGTGTTTTCGATAAACTTTACTGGATATTATTTAAAGCACATGTATTCGTAAATATAATAATGTGAAAAAATCGACGCTAATGTAAATATTATAGACCTGAGAAACGTGAAAAAATTTAAATTTTTGTAATTTTTGAAAAAAACCAACCTATAGAGCAATATGGGTCATCATCTGATAGAGTACATTTAACACTATCTCTACCAAAAGTTTAAAGAAAAAAATTGGAGCCGTTTTTGAGAAAATCTTGTTTTTGTAATTATTTTAAAATTGCACATATTGCATGAAAACTACTAACATTTTGAAAACATTTACATGACCTTTATGAAAGAACTCAATATGCTGAACAAATTTTATTGGAAGAAAAAATATCTATCTTCAATTTTGTAGTTGGAGAAAGACGTCGAAAAAATTCAAACTTTCACAATTTTCGAAAATTCAGAGTTATTGCTGAAAATCGGACCTATGCCATGTATTTTACTCTATTCATACAAGAAATTTAAAGAAAAAATTTGGAGCCTTTTTTTAGAAAATTTTGAAAATCCCCGGGGGGCTTCATATAAAGGACCTCCAAATTTTGAAGAATCTTTTTCAAAATCTCAAAACTTCGACTAGAATCAGATCGACCGGGCAATATCCATTTTGGAACAAATCGTGCGTATGGTAGATGGTACGTATGGTAGGCGTTGTTCAGGCAGTGTTCACAGACGGACAGACCACTTGTTAGGGGATTTTTTTTTCTCTTAAGTTAGCAACTAGTTTTATCCACTTCTTCGTTTTCACGGCCCGGCAATTAATTTTTTTCCGCCGAAATTGGCCATTTTTTCGCGCAGCATTACATAACTTTCCCTATACTACGTATATCACTCCGTGTGTACCTGCGAATACGGGAAAGTAAAAAATAGCTACAAGAAGTACCAGTTATCTGACACTAGTTCACGACACAATGAAGAGTACCTGCCAGTCCCTCCTACAAAATTCCCATTCATTCAGAACATTCTACAATAATTGTATCAAATTCTTATCCAGTCCTTACTTTAAAACGCTATAAAATAAGAGACAATCTAATTTAATCAGGAAAAACAAAAGTCAAACTATTGTATTTTCTCCCAAGGCGCTAATATTCGTAACTCCATGATTTTCTCTTCTAGTTCGTTCTCTTCGTGTCAGGGTTGCAATATTGGGAAATTTTGTCCTCGAATTGGGATTTTTTTCGTTGTGGGGAGATGGGGAACATAAATGGACGAAGAAATGTCTAGGGGTTTTTGAGGAAATTATTTTCATCCGGAGTCGATATAGACATATTATCGTCTCAATTATTGTTAATAAAAAAGAAATAATAGACGTCATTCTTTTTTTATTTTTATGTAACAAAAAGAGAAAAATTAAGGACAGGCATAGAGAAAGAACTAGTGGTGCTACAGAATGGCACAGACTTTCCCGTATTAGTTTTCTATTTCCTTGGGTCTTCGCTAGCTATTAGGAATTGTCACATACTCTTTCTTGCCAGCTGTCATCTATCACTGCCAAAAGTACATTTTTTTTGTCATTTTCTTAATTTTTCGGTTTCATTAACATTAATTTTAGAATATTACAGAACACAAAAACCTAGTCATAAATGGCAATTTTCTTTTAAAAATTATGTACCATTTAAGAGAAAATGGCGTTTAGCGCTACTAAAAATGCGAAATTTGAAGCTCATTTTCACAGAACATTTTTGAGTTTTCAAAATACTTTATTTGAAGTTATTTGAAGCACTTACACTCACAAATATAATAATGTTTACAAATTGCTGGTAATGTGCATATTAAAAATATGAGGGATCTTTAAAAAAAATACATTTATATAATTTTTTAAAAAACAAAAAAATAACTCAAAATAAACTTTACATCATATTAAAGAGTGTAATTAGCACGATTCGTTACAAAAGTTTTAAGAAAAAAATTTGCAGCCATATATGAGAAAATGGCGTTTGAGCGTTTCTGAAAATGCGGAGTTTGGAGCTACATTTCACAGAAAACAGTTGTGTTTTCGAGTAACTTTACTTGACGTTATTTAAAGCACATGTACTCGTAAATAAAAGAATGTGAAAAAATCGCTGCTAATGTAAATATTAACGACGTGAGAGACCAATCAAAAGAATTTCATTTTTGTAATTTTTGAAAAAACAAAAGAATAGAGCAATCTGGGGTTTTTGTCATCTCATAAAATACATTAGGCACTGTACCCACCAAAAGTTTAAAGAAAAATTTGTAGCCTTTTTGAGAAAATATTGTTTTTGTAATTTTTTAAAATTGCACATATTTCACGCAATATTGTGCGAAAACTACTAAAAATTTCAAAAAAATGTACATGATCTTGAAGAAAAACTCACTGCGAAGAACAAATTTTATTTGAAAGAAAAATCTCTATCTGATTTTGTAGTTGGAGAAAAACGCCGAATAAAATTCAAAATTTTGCAATTTTCGAAAATTCAGAGTTATCCGTGAAAATCGGACCTACGCCACCTTAATAAATGTATTTTACTCTATTTTATAAGAAATTAAAAGAAAACATTTGGAGCAGTTTTTGATAAAATTTTGAAAGTGTAGGGGGGGCGGCTTCATGTAAAGTACCTCCAAATTTTAGAGAATCTTTTTCAAAATCTCAAAACTTCGACTAGAACCAGATCGACCAGGGAATATCCATTTTGGAAGAAATAGTACGTATGATTTAGGCGTTAGCAGTGTTCACAGAAGGACAGACGGACGTTTTCCTTTCAATTGGTTTTTCCCATAAAGAGGGGTTCTGGCTACACCACGTGTTAGGGGATTGTTTTTTAATTTAGCAACTGGATTTATCCACTTTTTCGTTATCACGGCCCTGCAACGAATTTTTTTCTGGTGAAAATTGGCCATTTTTTCGCGCAATATTACATATCCTTCCCTATACTACGTATATCACTCCGTGTATACGTACGTATACGTGAAAGTAAAAAACGAGAAAAACGAAGATAATATAAGGGTTCGAAAAGACCGATCACTGGTTGATTTGAATTATTTGAATTTAAGGGGATAGCCAATGGAATCGGCAAGGACAGCTCATGTCGTTTGTCATAATTTGTACTCAAAGAATATTTTCGTTTTAATGTTGGGGAATTTTGTAACAGTGAAGTGGTTATTTGTGGATATTCCGTAATAGTAGTGGGGAAACAGCTCTCAAGACATATGGCAACTCTGCTTCGTGTCCGAGCTTGGTAGAGAGATGTGTGTCGCGCTCATAATTGCATTTTGTACAACACATCTTGTTGGACTTAATTACAATGTAACTAAACATTAATTACGAAAGTGGGGATTGTCGTAAGGTATGTAAATCATAATTGATTTTCTGTATTTTACAGGTTGTTGGAACATGTTGGATCAAAGCATCGTCTCTGGCAAGGAGTTATAACTTACATTTTAATATGTGATTTCTAGCATCAATAAAGACACAACTGTCTGTAGTTTTATATTTTCAGGAGCTCAAACTTGTTCCTTGGAACTATATCATTGTGAGCGTCGTAATATTTCAATTGTATAACGAAGATTCAAAAACCAAGAACCATTATTTTTGTTTAAACAATTGCTAATTCATTATTCAAGGCTCTTCTTGTAAATACGAATAATAATAGTACCCAAAGCCCTTTTACTTCAATATTGTAAACATAACGTCAATTGTACGACTGTTATCGTACTGTGACAACATTGCAGTTGTACTTCTAAGATACTCCATCAACTTTAAGAATGTTCAAATGAAATATTCATTTATTAATTATTTGAAATATTAACTTTTAACAGTTGCCATTACAAACATTCCCCTCAGAGAATTATATTAATATTTAAGACTGCCTATGTCCATTAATAATGATCCATCACAGTAATTCAAATTCACAATCCTCATGAATACGTGTGTAACTGAACTATCGTTTAGAAATGACTATGCACTCGGAATAATCCACAATTATTAAATCTTTAATGCATGCCCCATTCCAAATGCTCTTACTGTTTGATCTATTAAATAAGTGACTGTTAAATAATTAGAAAATTAATTATTATTATTTTCAAATATTAGTACACAAATAGAAATGCACATACAAGAATTTTCAAAGAAAAGTACATCTAGTCATTAACATGAAAATCACGACAGAGGAGAGAGAGAGAGAGAAGTGAGAGAGAGAGAGTGGGGAGGGGTAGGAGGAGAGCCGATCTGTCTGGCGGCGATGCAAACGGGCGATGCTCCAGGCTGAGCGAAGGCCTGGAGGTGCGTAGCGGAGGCACAGATGTTGGCCAGCGACAACTCCGGCAGGCGCCCGCCGCGGTTTCATTAGCGGCGGCGGCGGCGGCGGCAGGAACAGGGGGTGGCAATGGCGGCGACCGCGCGGGCGGCGGGCGCGGAGGAGGTGGGGGGCCGGTGGGGAAGCAGGACTGCGAGGGCGGGGAGCCCCCGGAACGTGACAGTGCGAGAGAGCCTTGGCCCGGAGGAGGGCTGAGCACCCGCGTACAGCTCGGTGCAAACGTCGACGCCGCTCGCCCGCAGCGCCACTGTCGCCCGCCGAGGGGCTGCACCCGCAGGCGGTGGCCTCGCTCGATTGGAATAACACGGCCCCAATTGGCCCAGATGCGACGGGAGTGAAACAATTCGTTGAGTTGAAGAGCAGCAGCGACAATTGAAATAAACGCCAAAGGGGGGCGTGTTAAGGAAATAATAATGGTCGTTGAAATAATATACAGAGGGAAAACAAGCAACTAACGTAAACGTTTAGGCGGCAGTTTTAAGATTTCCATCAAGTGTATAAGATTTCCTTTGTATTGACTTATACACCTTTCATAATAACTAAGTTGTCAACGCGCTAGTCTCTGAGGTAATTTTTTTTATCAGAAGTAATTAAAACCATAATTGTGCGAATTCTTCAGTTTCAAAAACTGTTAACTATGTTCCGATTAAAATATTTGGTGATTGACAGTTGTGCTTCTGAAACTGTAGCTTCTTACAATATGAGTGTATGATTTGGTTACTTTAATAAGTATTTATTTCAAGTGTTTACTTTCGTGTCCCGGAAGCAAGTGATTAGTGGTACGCAAACTGTCAATGTTGCTCCCTTCCATTCGCATCGATCAATCACCAACTTATTTTAATCGGACCATAGATTGTACTATGAATAAAAAAATATAACTGCCTCTAGGATGGGTCATGGAGAGCGTACTAGCTCCCTATGATGTAGGTCCCGGGTTTGATTTCCGGTCGATTAAAAAGTAGCGTTGTAACTTTCCATTAAAATCGTTCCTATTTCTGTAGTAGAGGGATCTTGCTAGTTGTGGTGAACGTAATAAGTCATGTTTTCCACATGTCGCTCATACCGCCAAGCATGGAAATTTAACTGGGCCCAGGCATGGGGAACACCATCAGCTGGCCGGCAAAGTATGGCTATCCACCACAACGCCAACAAATAAAATCATGAAATAAAATTTTAAAAATATTGTAACATGGAAAACATTAATAAATGTAGGACCTACCATGTCTTACTCTATTCCTGCTACAATTCTCTATTTATTATAAACTACTTATAAAATTTATAATGTTCTTTTTAGTGGTAATGATACCACATCCGCGGCAAAACAAAAATATCGTAACGTGGAAATCGATCAAAAAGAACAAATTGTTCATTAAAATTTTTGAATTAGGATTATCCTGCAAATACTTCTTTTTCAACTTCAAATACCTATTTTAATCTGTAAAGAATTTTCAATTAAAGATACTGCGTTCAGAGTTATTTAGACTACTTCGGTTTTCTTTCACTATGGAGTCCTTTGTTATTGCAATATTTACTAAAACAAAAAAACTAATTCAAAGAAAATTTGCAGTTACAATAGACTGGACAGGATAGATCTATTGGAGTTACAATAGATAGAATAGATTAGACGAGGATGAATGTTAAGGACCAGAGTAAGCGATATCTCATCCTTTTTCCGTGAAGAATATACAAGAATGGTAATACAATAGCCACGATTATTTAGATCATAAATACCATGTATTTGAACTTGATACGTGTCCGAAAGACGATACAATCTAATTTTATAATTCGCTCTCTTGCAAAACTGCATATGCCCCTGAAATTACAATGCGTGTGGTAATAGGCATAGCGAAGGAATCAGACTATGCTTCCTTAAAAAGCCTTACATTTTTTAAAAATATGTTCAGGATTGAACGAGGTAAATAATTACAAATATGTTACAACTGTGGAGAAAAATTTCATTTTATTTGAACGTTTCCTACACTTAGTAATATTTTTAGAAATTTTACTTCAATAATTTCTTGTAAATAATACATCATAGATCGTATTCTTGATTGTGAAGAAAAATGAAATCGCAAAGAAAATACGTTGTTTTAGAGATATTGTCTAAGTATATAATGGAAACTGCCGACATGGATGACCAAAGTGGCTAAGAGAGTGTACTGACTTAGCGCTTTGGTCCGAAGGTTCGCGGGTTCCAGTCCCGTCTTGGGCATGTTTGTTTGTCCCTAGTGTAGTAAAGTAATTCGCATAACGAAGCCGGCAGCCACAGTTTAGATACGTATACAGCGAATGACCAGGAATGATGTCCAGACTATTGCACAAGGCACTTTAATTTTATTATGTCATCTCTTTGTTTGATGATTTCCACAAGGCTTTGCATAACATTGTCGTAGTTAATAAAGAAGGACTTAATTTCGAGGTTCCCATCGTGTGCATATTGTAAAACAGTTATTGTGATTACACCTTAAAAATATTATATACGAACTTTGAGTGATAACTAATCACTTATTTTAAATAATGGTTTTCGCATGAATGAATAGAGTATCATTGAAATTATTGGAAATATTAGAACCATTGGACAGTGGGTGACTGATGGTGACGTGTCCACACATACAAGTTGTTTCATATTCTTCGTCGGAGATTCTCTACAAGTACTTATTGTTTGTACCTTAATTCAAGGAACCTAATGACTTATCACAGTAATCAAACTGTAATATTTCAATATTAAGAATAGTTAAAAAGTTAATAATTTAATTTGATATTCATTTTGTTTATGTGTTACTCTGGAAACAAATTCGAATTCATTTTACTTCAACAATATGACGGCCACCCGAAATTTGTATAAATCACTATTGTAATTTTATTTATTTTCTCACTGAATATTAACACGATAAATTTTTAATCAGTTTTGTTATAAATCCAATATTTTGCATGCATCTACTGACAATCAGATATGGAATGTATGAATAAGTATTAATCATATAGGACATTACAGTCCACTCATTACACTTACTCGTACAGCGAATATAAGGGATAAGCAGAAACACTGTGGGAGACCTTGTGAAACTAGATTGGCGAAGTGTACCCAGTATAGGAAACAGTGTTGGACGTTACACATGCCTGGATTACCAAATAGAAATAGCCCTCAGAGCCTATGAAATACCCACCCCGACGAGATTCAACCAGACGCAAGATTCAACATCGAATGTGCTCTGCCGTTAGAGGTCTGCAATCCAAAGTGGTCCAAGTTTGGAATGGTCGCCAATCTAAAGTGAGAAGAGCGATCCCCTTGGAGCCTACGCGCCGACTGCAATTGCTTGCGAACGTGTGCGTACGTTTGTGTGTGTGCGCGCGCGCGCGCGCGCGCGCGCGCGCGCGTGTGTGTGTGTGTGTGTGTGTGTGTGTGTGTGTGTGTGTGTGTGTGTGTGTGCGCGCGCGCGTAGCTAGTGGCGACGTCCGAGGCGCGCACAGAGCTTTGCGCGGGCGTAAATCGAGCAGCGGGCGCTGGGCAGTTGGCATGAGGGAGGGGGAGGGGTGGTGGAGAAAGGGGGGAGGGCGTCCAGTGCGCCGCGTGCTGCGTACGTGCCTCGCCCAGGGCCCTCCGCCCTCCGCCCTCTGCCCGTCGCCCTTTGCCTTTCACGCGGCGCGGCCGCCTTCGCCCGGACGCTACGAGCGACGCATCTGCCGACGCCCCCCCTCCCCCCCCCGCCCTCCTGCTCCTGGCAGCGGCTCATAAGCACGACGCTTCTCTCGCCATCTCATCCACTTCCGCTCCCTTCACGCGTTTCCGCTCCCTTCACCCCCATCTCCAAACAAAGAGATGCAACTTTCCAGAACATGGGTGTTACACTGAAAAATGAAGTTATTCACTTACTATTGCGCGAAGGAAGGAGGGTAATGTTTCTCACGATGCACTTATCCCGTCCTCATTTCTTTTAAATCAATAATCGGAGTTTAATAATTAATAAACCAAACGGTTCATTTTAATCCTGGGTAAACATATAACGTGTATATTGTTGTTAAACAGTTGCAATGCCATTCTGATACTCGGAGAATACCAAAACACCAATGTAAGTTTGAGGGTCAACGATGTACCCCAGAATAAATTGAAAAATAATTTAAGGAAAATTGCATACACTTAAGAAATAATAATACATGTATTCAGCTTTATAGTACAATCATTTTCTGAATATTTTTGTCTTAAGTACTTTCAATTTTGAGATATGGTAAACGTATGTAGTACGTACATCGGAAAGGACTAAGTACTTCCTGTACTTAGTTCTTTCCGCAGGATCACAAATACCGATGTCTTTTTGGACGAACTAGTTAAATATTCTCTATGTTACTCAGTATGCACAGCTGTTCTCTGTGTTCACAGATATTTAACTAAGATTTTAATGTGTTTAAGGGCACGCCTGATTGTGCCAGATCGCCGGAGTTTACCCGAACCTATTACAAAATGCGGCGTATTTTTCATAAACATTCTATAAGCGTCGTGAGACGAAACTATCGCAATGGATTAGGAAAGGTTTTATTAATAATAAAAGCCCTAAAATGTGGGTCAGTAAGACCTCAGCTAAACAAAAACATTGAAGAAAACTAGGTTGGAGTCCCTCCCTCCCCAGATTGGCAGGGAACTGTATAATCGTTGATTTTATTATTTACAACCATCAGATTTTAAAGACATCCTCTAACATAATAGCAAATCTATATTGTTTAAACATCGTTTTACTTGTGTCTATACATTGAGGATCCTAAATAACACATTGACAAGCATATGCTATAATAAAACTTTAAAACACCTACTGTATTTATCTAAAAAATATTCAAGTCTTTCAGAGCATATCCCCCGTATATACATTCTTTCAGAGCAAATAGATTTTTCGCTATTTATTTGAGTAAAAATGCTTTATTGGAAAGCCTCTCAGTTTCCTAAAAACGTACTTTTTCTCCACTCCCAATCTGTAACCTTCCTATTCTGCGCGCACAAACTATGTTTGCTCCGTGACCAACGGCCATCGCAAAGCCACCTTCTATATCCACATCCCCTCCGTGGCCATCGCGGCATCTCTCAAGCTCTAGAAGCATCGCCAGCTGAGCCAGCGCTCCACGCGACAGCCCAAGCAAACAGGCGCGCCGTGTGGCTCGTGCCCGGTCGCTGGCAAATTGCAGGGATGAGATGCGCCTCCAGAGGACGTAAACTCCGGGAGAGAACGCTTCTTCTGCCTTTCGCACTTGATATTCAGTGGAGACTTGAGAGGAAAGGGCAGCCCTTCCGCCAGAAGGCGCGGCGCGGCGGCGGAGAAAGTGGAGGTGGCCACGCGCAGGAAACTGTCCTACAGACAAACGAGCGCGGCGATTCTATTTGACGCTAGCTGAAAAAACGTGTTGACGGAATATTTATTTATTCCAATGTCTAGGCAAGAAAATGGCGGCATCTCAAGGCGGAGCACTATGCTAACTTATACTTAATGTGTGTTTAAACTGTGTTACTTGGAGCAACTGATAATGGGAAAAACACTTTCGAAACACGTGTATGGCCAAATTCTCTACACATTAAAAAAATTTAGTCTACTATTGTGGTTGATACCTCTTTATCCTTGGAATTTAATATCTCATACTAATTCTCTGTTTCTGTTTATTTCATTTAACCATCGTTTTATTTGTAAGTCAAATGGGAGCTCCGTGTCTTTCACCATTCAACAACACATCATACATAAATGAAAACAAGGACAAGGCTTACTTTGATAAAATATACTGATAATACTGCTAGATAATACGTGATAATACACTTTGAACATTTAGCATTCCATTACTCATTACATTTAGCATTCCATTCCATTTCTTTACTCTGAGCACTCACTAATTACATTTCTGTCTCGATTGAACTCTATACTCCTACGACTGATCCACCCATACGTCATTTATATTCCGCAAATGCTAACCTCTGCCTCATTAAACTGAACAAAAACTTATTCGGAACTTATCTTACAATACAGATCATCTGAGTACCGCAGCGCCGATCCCTCGCTGTTGCCGACCGCGGGCTGCCTGATGTAACGTCTTTTGTTGACCTTTAAGCACCCTTGCTGCCTAATACACGCCGCCACGCTGTTCGAGGCTACGAGTGCCTCTTGCCACTGTTCCAAATAATACGCCCTCCGCACACAATAAGTTTCACGGGCGATCGCTGATGTCTGTTCGTATGCGGAACTTCGTTGAATCGATCATTCATACATCCCACATACTGTTTCCATGTTTCCCGTCATTCACGCCCTGTTTCTTACACACTCCACTTTCGGCCTCAGCATTGGACACATTACGTAACTTTATTATTATCTACACTTGCTTTCCCTTTAGTTTCTTTAAAACTGCCACTTATGATCTCACTTTTAACTTATGCTTTTACCACCATTGTCCATGCTGCTACCTTGGAAGCTCTCCGCTGACACGGTGTAAGAGATATAGGTGGGTTCACTCCCGGTCTAAAACTGAAGCTAATGTGAGGCTAGTTCTCACAGTTCTCGCTATGTAAGCGCTGCGAACGACTTGGGCATTTTTGGGACAAGATGGTGATCCATTTAATAGCTTTGTAACCTCTGGTGGAAGCCATTAAATCGCGAGACGCCATCATGAATGCCCAACTCGATCGTGCGCACCGTACGGATAAGCGAGGAACTAGCCTCAAACTGGCTTCAAAAATTTTGTCCAAAAGGCGGCTACTTGACACACCTATATATCTTACACCGTGTCGCTGAATACCCTTCTCTCCCCGTTCACTCGTCTCGTGGCGAATTCATTCTTCTGCCGGCATGATCGGTTCCCGCGCCAATTTTGAATATTTTTTTTCTTTATCTTAATTGTTCCCTTGAATCAATGACCATATGGTGATAATATGTACTTAACACTGAATCGTTCAGAAATATCTGTCAACAAAATCATGGCTGCAAATCTCAGGTCCCTCTTATTCTAGGGGCAACGTCACGCCAATGACCCGACTCGAACGTTTCGTTACGGTCCTTTTTAGAACAGGTGAGCTCCAAAAATGGGCACCGTCCTGCTGCGCGTGTGCTATTTTCAAAACACACTCAAAGAAATATCGACGATGTACTCATCTAATGAAATATTTACAGCATTTACGAAAAGTTCGTGAAACTAACAGTTCTTGAAATAACACGAAACAAACATTTTACTATGATTTCTCTAAACAAAACAGTTCTCTTTAAAATTATTAGCAGGCATTCTTTTTCGTATTATTTTATTTCATGACAATTAAAATTAACCTTACGTCTACGTTTTTCCAGTCTTGAACGTTTCAAGAGCTCGAAATCACTTACAATGTACAGATCGAAATCACTTTCAATCTAGTTCCCGAACATACGAGTATCATCTAGCAAGACGACTGTTCGCGTCAGACAGGTGAACGTTACATTCTTAAATTGGTATTTTAAAAAATGAATTTCACTCGAAATAGCTTTATAAATTTCAAAAACAATATAAAAAAAATTTGAAACCTTTCAGGCAATTTAAAAAAAATGATTAACTTCCCCTGCGAGTCATTGCACACCAGTAAAAATATATATCTTATGTTGCACTTTAAAAACATCGTATTTGAAAAAACATTATGTTTGTTTTATATGTTGATTATCAGAATTCAATTTAGATTAATGTTATCCATTTAGGAATTAAGTTGAATTTTATTACTTCATTAGACCTGAAGATGGGGGCGCAAAAGCTCTCGAAATGTCGTTGAAGACTGGAAAAAACATAGATGCATTTACATTGTTACGAAATAAAATAAGAAAAAAGTCTCCTGTCTAACAATTATAAAAGGATATGTTTCTTAAGAGAAATAAAACAATAAGAAAGTATAAAATTGTATAAAACTTAAGTCTGATAAGGACTTTTTACATGCGATCTTCCTTATTTTAGAATGTTTCAAGAATTTTGAATAGAAGAATTCACTTTTTCATCTAGTTAAATCAGAGTATAAGTTTAGAATATAATGTTGATTGAAATCTTCTACAATCGTATTGCATTGATCTTACAAATAATATTTTAATTTAGAACATAATTTACTTACGATAGCAATACGAAATTGTAATTTGTTTTGAATATGTGTAGTAATAGCAATAATTTAGTTTTTAATGAAAATTTCAAACTTCCGTTGTATTATTGGTAGATGTGTAGAAGAATAATAGTGAAAATCTAAATCAAAAATTTTCAAAACATTGTAAAAATGATCAAAGAATGTGAAACAGAAAAGGTACCTATACCTCGGAAATATATAAAGAACACCCATTTCTAACAGACCAGTGTTGATGTTCTCGATACATGGGTCTATAAATAATTCAGGCACAGCTGCACATTCATATCTCACACAACAAAAAGCAACTGACGTGAAAATCTCTCGCGCAGCATATTTGGCGCGAAATGCGAAAGAGCGGAAGGGCACGAAGCGGCGCGACGCTATCTACGCGCCTTCCAAGATTCATGGAGGCTCCCCTCGCGCCCGCACGTCCGCGGGCCGCTCCTGAGAGAAACGCATCAAAGGCAAAGAAATTCGCCAGCAGATATCCCGTTCGCTCGCCCGCGCCGCGCCGCGCCGCGCCGCGCCGCGCCCACCGCACAGTGGGCCGAAACGACGCCGTATTTATTTTTTAGACAGTCACTACAGTAGTAGAAGGGGTAATTTGAGGGTATGCGTAGCGTGCTACATATTCAATTTTAGCTCTAATGCTAAATGTGAGTCGATGCTCAAGAGTTCAGATCAAACTCATATAAATAAATAAATAAATAAAGAAAGAAAGAAAGAAAGAAAAAGAAAGAAAGAAAGAAAAAAGAAAAAAGAAAGAAAGAAAGAAAGAAAGAAAATGCGTTTAATTACAGCAGCTACTACTGACCTTAATGTGTCATTAAGTGATTTGCATTCTTGAATAAAAATAAAATGAAAGTCAGTAAGAGCGTTGAAAAAATAATGTAGAACACACTTTCTAAAAGTTATTTTATTCTGCTCGTCAGACTGCGCCACTCGGCCTATCGGCCTCCCAAAATAAAATGTCACTTTCACCACTCGTATCACAAATAACTATTATGGGAATTTCAGGCAAAAATTGAAACTAATATAGGTTGAAACCAAGAACCAGCGTAGAAAAAATTTCAAGATGATGTTCATGTGTTATTTTTTCATTAAAGTTACTATTTACTCTTGAATTTTCATTTCATGCTAAGAGAAATCTTAATGTTGCCTATAGCAACAAAATGTCACACAAAATAAAATAACGTATCTGCATCGAAGAATTCACTTCTGTAAAAGTAGTTTCATTAATATGTGCAATGAATCTTGTGCAGTTTTATTGACTTTATTATTTTAAAAATTGACATCTTCCTTGGGAATAAGTCCAACAAAAGTATTGAAGATAAAGGAGGCAATGTTATATAATAATATAGAGTGTGTTATTCGCTCGAGAAAGACGTCAAATCTACGAAATATGGAAGTACAAAACATCCACGATTTCACACATCAGAAAATTGTAGACCTGTGGGTAATAATATGCTATGCCACAAGTTTTGATAAAACGGAGAATAAAGGTCTAGACATTTCATCCTACACACATGGATAATGAACTTTAATTTACGAATATCACTGCCAGCTTGCAGGAACTCTTTAAAATAAAAACCCAATATCTAGATACATCTATGGGGCGTCGAAATACACTAACATTTCAATTTCATCAGAAATATGGTGTAGTATGTTACTGCCCCAAGATTTTCAATTATACTCACTTTGAGGGAACATTTCCTTCTTTTACTTATACAGATTTGGAACGTGTGCCTATTGGTCCACGTCGGCCCATTGTGTGGCAGGCGTCTCGAGGACGCGAAGGGGTATTTCAGGAAGCGAGACCCATCAGAGGCACCTGGCGGCCGCCCTTCGAGTGAAACATACAGCCGCCCCCGCGCCCCGAGAGCGGGCGGGCGGGAAGGGCAGGGGGAGGGAAGACGGAGAAATTCTCTCCCGGCGCCATTTGCTGCGCGGGGCGCCTGGGGCTCGCGCCGGAGGTGATGCGAATGTAAACTGAAGGGCGCCGGAGGAATTTATTTCCCTCACCGCTTAATTTCCTCGGCCTTGCCCGTGCGTTCGCCGACGACTCGATTCCGTGGATTCTTACAACACACGCCGTCCCAGTATCGTGGTGAAAGCCACGTTTCCTAGAGTACATTCACCACACACGACGTCCCTGTATCGTGATGAAAGGCACGTTTCCTAGAGTACATTTATACTGCGATTTAAATAGTTTTCGCACTTGTTATCGCACTTTTGCACTTTCGAGCTTCTGCGCATGCGCAGTTCAAGTTTCGCGTCATTTTCGTGCATCTGCGCATGCGTAGAAGATAGATAGTGCTATCCGCTATGAAGTGCAAACACTCTCTAATAGGATGACTTCTGATAGATAATCAGCGATGATGCGGTTATCCAACCGGAAGATTCCTTACGACTTAATTTTTGGTATTCAAGCTCCCGATTGAATAACCGCGTCACATTTGGCTATGTCTCAGAAGTCACTCCACTGAAATCGGAGTACAAGCTACAAAATCTTCGCATACTGCTTCCGGTCTGCAAGAGGATGTTCCTGAAAATACAATCCGTAAGATGATCGTGTTTATTTAAAAGTAAGGTGCTCGTCAGTGCTCTGTATTTCTGAAAAAAAAATCGATTCCAAACCGCAAGTCTTTAATTTTTTTTTATATTTGAAAGTACGTTTTAATGAATGCTTGGGATGTGATACTTTGAGGACTCTTATTTCTCCCAACTCTTCATAAATTTTGCATTTCTATTACGGTAATATACTTAACAAAATAGTTCTACAATGAATGGGTATCAGAACGGTATCAGTGACATTGTACGAATTTTGAGGAAACGTTTATTTAAATCAATATCACTGTAAAGTCGTGGTAGTTTGGGTCATAAATACCGTGGCATTTCAATTGTTTAATAAAAGCAGGAAATTACACTGGCACTGAAATATAGCCTAATACAGAAATGTTTTTCTCAGAATTTATAAAAATGTCACTCAGACCGTTATGGTTTTCACCCATTCAAATAATAGTCTATATTTTTATTTAGTAATAAGTTAATTGAATAATCTTCATATTATTGTCCCATGTTTTGGTGAAACGTTTTCTTTTCTCCATGAATTCTTGATATTTTATTTTATTTTGGTAAGTTTCCCTCCCGTTGTAAGTTATTATTACGGTAAATATGTACGTTTTCAGAATTATAGGACTAAAAATGTTCAGAATTTCGATTCCGATAATTTTATTTTTGTAATTGTCACACTCCATACTCATAATCGTAAAGAATGTGCTTGATATTCCATATCAAGCACATTCTATATGACATTTGGTGTTTCACAGTTTGTCACAATAAGAAAACAATAAGTTAAGAAATAGTGCATTCCGCCAATAGTTTAGCCAATGCATCTAAATTTTAATAATAAACTCAGGGAAAATGAAATGTATTTTGAAGATCATAATCTCTAATTATACATTCGCTAACGAAATAAGAGTGCATTTTCTCTCAAGACTTTCCGACAAGAAAAATACCTCCGTGAATATCGAAGGTAATGTAAAAACGATTAACATTTAAAAGTTGACTGATAAGGCACGCGTGACTGTCATTTTAAACAACAGATTTTAGAGGACTGCAGCTTATAAACATTTTCAAATTATTCTTTTTATCTTCTACATGCTGCGTTCATAGCATCATACAAAGAGATCCAATTTCATTTACAGACATGCTATTTCCACATTTTTACACACACACACACACAATAATACAAGCAACTTGATGAAATATTCGACATATCTTTTGGTACATTGTAACAAGTTACGACAGCTTGCAAAATGTGTTTTTGAGGAATACATTGCATTTCTGCTACTGTGAGGGATGATCATTCTCGAATACAAATGCCTCCATTATTTAATTTTCTAATATGTATGGAATTTCTGAAAACCAAACTGGTACTTTTCAAGGGGTACAGAAACTGAAAAAAACTATGCAGCCTCCGCTCATGTGACAATGTTTTTAATTTTGTTCAATACTCAGGAACTTTGGAAAAATTATTCATGAAGACTGTTTTTGTTAAAATATTTAATTTTCTCTCATGCTATGCGAGAGTATTTTATTTAATATTCTAGAGAGATACGCGTTTTGGAAAATCATTTTGTGTGGTTTTCTTCAGCAGCATTTTCCCTGCCACAGCCCACTAGCACATATGTATTGAATTTCAAAAATCTGCTAAACATTTATCAGCGCCGATCCTGATCTATTTGTTGTTGAGTGAATGGTTCACTCTCGCTCATAAAACTGCTCTTTTTTGAAAAGGGATAATTTCAGTGCGGAGAAAACTAAATATTACATTATCTTTATTACTTCTGGAAATTCGACTAAAAAGTACCAAAGTTCCTAAGCAGTTTTAGTGATTGACATATTAATCTCTGTATAGATTTACAACAACAATTCAATTGTTAGTAAAATGTAAAACTTATAATTCTAATTAGATATTTAGCTTTACTGGACTATTAAAAAATAAATCATGATTACATATTATTATTATTACTTATTATTATGTATTGTTATTTATTATGTATTATTTTAATTATTATAATGATTATTATTCAGAATGATGATAAGAAAAAATCTTGTTTTAATTTCTAATATTTTCTATTATTCTAAAGATAACTCTGAACATTTAAAACCGGTGTATATTTTTTTATTGTTTTGTGTTTCCTGGCGCGTCAACGGCTGTAGTAATTCGTACCGTAAGTGTAGTGCATGTTTCTTCTCTTAAAGTGGCGGTGTTCCCCCTCCGGATGATGAGATTCGGGACTAACGTACATGTCTGCTTGCAGGATGTTCCCCAACCAGGCATCTCACACCAGCGGGACTCTGCTCTAACCCAGACAAGCTGGAAGCTCCCGACCGGTCTCTCGGCATGTGTGGTAGTATCATGCGTGAAAGTTTAAGTGTGTGTAAGTAAGGGGAAGGATTGGTCAAGGAAGAGGAAGGAAAGATGGCGCGTGGTCCCTGGCCCGGTTGTTCGGGTACTACTCTGACATTCACCTAGTGTTGATAGGAGAAACCTCGGAAAACTGACCTTCAGAGAAGCCAGGCGCTAGAATTCTCCCCCCCCCCCGACAGCGGATGACTTCGACCTAGCTATCTTGCTAGTGTCGAAAATCCTGCCACTATCGCAGTCGTGTCAAGGTCTCCTACTAGTGACAGTGGCACGCGTCGCGGCACCGCGCCAGCTTCTCTGCGTCACTAGCGTCGGGAGAGCAAACTATTAGTAACCCCGTCGTTTGACAATAGTGATGGCGTTGTCCCTTGCGGCGGGGTTATGAACTGCGTCAACCTTGACAACACTGCACTATCGAGACTCGAACGCTTTGACCTCCCAAACAGACAGTGATATCAGTTGAAGCCCTGAGCCACCTAAGCCGGTAGGTGTGTAGTGAAAATTAACCACAGAAACTAGTATTGACGACTTAAAAAAGAAATATTCATCCTAATATTTACTGATCCTATTTTAGTGTATAATTCTGAGTCTTATATTTTTAATATTTATATCACCAACATCGTCTGACCCGCCAGGAAGATCTGGAAACACTAGCACCTGTATATCAAACCAAAGATAACTCTCATATCTCTTTATAATGCTGAATGGATTAACGCATCAAGATATACCATTTTATGACTTCGGAATACACATACCCAAAGAACTCGAACGTTCTTCTGACCAACGCAGAAAACGCTTTCTCGCAGTTTCTTGTGGCCACATTGAAAGGATATTCAACCGCATCCCTCTACATTTTCTTCAAATCACAACCTTGGCTGCCATGCGGATATTCCTTTTAGGGATTTTTCTTTCACCTTTACGCTTCATCGAGCAGAAAGCCCAGCAGTGGGGTATGCCTCTGAGCCAGGAATACTGCAAATGTGAGAAAGGGATGCGCTGGGATTTGCTAGATATCCAGGAAAGAGAATACGATAAAAGGTAAAATTTCATTACCAATGGAACTAATAACCTTAACGCACAATGCATGAACAGAAACTATTAATCTACCTTAGAATTCAGTATCCACTCGAATATTAAATGAAAAGTTAACATCGTTATCGGAGGATTATATGCATAAAATGAGTGGAGAGATGTCAGAGTAATCTAAATAATTTATCGATAAATCATATGATAAAACAAAATTTTTAGACAATTCTTTTGTTCCCCCCCCCAGTATGTTCTAACATCAAATACACAACCATCTATTAAAGTTTGGATACCTTCCACAGTTTATGAGTTATACCTCATACACCGTGTATTTGTATATTCTGAGAAATCACGTTAACTATTTTAAATTTTGTTTGAAACCAAGGGAAAATCCAAGATGTGCTCATATTATATGTAAAGATAATGATACTACAGTGACAAACGCCAAATCTTTTAACAATTTTTAAAAAAATTTGTGGGGCAAAGGGTACATGGAGAAAATTTTGAGCGTGATTTTTGAAATTCAACTGTATGTACCTGCGTATACGTAATCTGTACATCGGAGCACTAATCCGCGTTACGAAGAGACTTATAGACTCGGAAGTTCATTTGAGAACCACGAAAGACGAATTTCGTTTGCAGAAAACTTTGATACATGATAGAACTTTGCGACGCTGTATTTAAATACAGACTGTCACTCTCCGCATCAATTCCATCAATGCACAAAGCGGAATGCATCGTTGGGATCCAAAGCAACATATTTTTTCCCGGGTTATACTAAGAAGCATTCTTACTGCAATGACTCACCTTAATCACACAAGTTTCTCGAGTTATAAATCTACAAGTCGTGAACAAACGTATGTATAGTAGCTAAATATTATAATATTTAGTTGCACTTAATGTAACTTTTTTCGTGTTTTTTTTGCTATTTGCTTTAATGTTGACAATGAGTTCTTATTTTTGTGATAAAAATTAATAATTATTAATATAATTATTAGAAAAAAAAACGAAACATGTTCCATTAAGTGTGCAGATGACACCTATGTGTTTTCTTCTCTCCCTCTCTCTCTCTCTCTCTCTCTCTCTCTGAAATGGCTCACTCTGCATATGAGTCAAAGAAAATGAGAGGCACATATATCCTTAACAGACAAACTATACTTCACATATTAATATATGAGAAAACTTTGTACCCCATTTTAAGTATATTGCGCGCCCGGAGGAGTGTGATATTTCGAATGAACAATTGTACGGAGGAGTGCAGAAAGCTAATATTTATACACCATGTTACAAATATATTAAATTAAATAAAATAAATATATAGATATGACTTGTAGGTGCAACCCTCAAGACGCTATAGCACATCACTATCGTGCATGCGTCGGAAACGTAGCACTTTAGAGCCTCAAAAGCACATTTACTGCCCATTTAGGACACGAGTTTTGTTTTGATTGCCCTAATCAACAAAATGATACATTTTAGACGTATTATTTCAAGCTTAGCTGTTAAGAGCTAGAGACTCCACTTTGCATCTGTGTGCGTGAAAATCATATTATTAGAATCAATAACAATAATTGTACTAATCATTTTAGCACGTGTAATAAATTTGTTTTTTACAAAAGTTTGTAGTGATATTGTAATTTCTTCACTTAACATAACATGACTTCAGAACGGCTCTTTTCTGTTGACAGGTGAGGTCACGATATCAGTGCCCGGTGCATTTCTCAACCATGCAGGAGGGAAAAGAAGCGCCATCATTTGATACCTCAGTGATGTTTAATCAAAATAATGACCAACAATACTTAAAAAATCAGTAATTATTTTTTAAAAAATTATCTTATAAGCTCAAAATACTTCTTTCAAAACTCCAAATTATTGTTCAAAAATGAAACGTAAGTCTAAAATTTAGAATATTTTAGTATCCTTTCACGTGTACAATTATCCAAAATTTTTGCACGAGTTCAGTCATTTCTTAACCAAATAAATCGGTCATATTACATTTCTTCTTTAGTTTAACTGACAACTCTCAGGACTTCATAGTATATGTTTGAGTCGAAATAAACAGTTACATAATAAACTGCAATATCAACAATTACAACCTCAGGTAGGAGGACAGCTGTGTCCTCGGTAGTGCTGTCTCCTTCTCGTGTCCCAGCGCGGCGCCGCTCCCGTATGCAGCTCCTTTCGTGCATCCGTCCTCCCCCCCCGCCTCGCCCTCACGATCCTCGCGTCCTTAAAGTGGATTCGCGACCATCCCTCTTGAGGCAGCTCCCAGGGGACCGTCGCCCGCGCCACCTCTCAGTTTCTGTTTTCCTTATAACTGTTTCTTCTTCACCGGCTTTTCCCCGTTTCCTCGAGTCTCTCCAGACACTTCCTTCTCTGGCGCCGTCGCCAAAATTGTCATTTTCGATGTGAGCAGGTGATAAACCTGTCATTAGAAGACGGTCTTCGAGCGATGAATATGTCTTTCTTTGGATATCGTCCAAGTCGCTCTGAATAAAAAAAAACGAAAGAAAGAAAAAGAAAAAAAGGAGGGAGGAAAGAGCAGGACGAAAAAAAAGAGGACAAAGGCATCAATTAAGGAGACTGCGAGAGTCTATTTTGCATCTCAGGGCGTCGGAAGAGAACGCTGAGGATAACGATCTGAGTTGCCTCAACTTCATCAGAATGAAAAAAGTGCTCCGTCAGCGATTACGTACAGACGGGCAGAATCGTATATTTCCTTCCCGACGCCTACTTCTCCCCCGCCCCAAATCTCCTGACTGTCGTAACTTCGTTTTTCTTTCGTGGCGAGAGCATTCACCTGAGATTTCGTTTTCTGCAGAATCTCAAGTTCAACTTACTGTCACGGAACTATCTTAAAAAATAAATCTCTGATCCTGAACGAATGCCATTTTCAAAGTCGAATTAATTATCAAACTAGGCATTGTGTTTTCATCTCTATAATAAAAAAGTATTTCCTTTGCAATGAAATTGTTAATTCACAAAAATGATTGTATTCTTCTGCATTATATTTCATGATAACCCAATCTACATTAAATTTACCAACATTCTCGCTTTCGCCGTTGTTGCATGAGTCTCGAATGTCGTTTCAATTTTTAAGTGACCATTGATTTCTCTCTAGAGAACACACCACGAGCAATAACCCATTATAATTTTACCAGTCCATTAACCGTACCATTAATTTCATCCTGCATGTTGGAACAACCTATAAAGCTGTTGTACCGTTCAAACTAATCAATTCTAGCAGAGATTAGTAGAATTGTTTACTGTGATGTAATGAGTTAGTAATGGGATAATCGCAGTTACCTAATGAGATAGGTAGTGGTTTGTCGTTTTCTCCCATACCACACATTTATGAACAGATCTCTCAGTCTTGCTGTAATTAAATCGAATATGATTTTTTTCAGTATAGTTCGTGAAAACAGTTATTACACAATATAATTTCATGATATTTATATTTAGTGAGTGTAATGGCATTTCCTGAGATTATATTTTCGTGTTTATTATAACAAAAGTAAAGTAGTATTTACGACAGATACGAAAGGCGAACATGCTTGCTAAGTCAATATATATATATATATATATATATATATATATATATATATGTTCAGTGCATTTGTTATTAAAAAGCTTTAGGAAGTAATATGATAATCGGGTTTATTTTATGAGTAAGGATTAGAATAATCCAATTATTATTTTATGTGCAAGCAGAGAAATGAAATTTACCTACGTGTGAGAGGATACTCCAGTATATCTCTTGAAAAGAGAGCTTCCTATTCAACGAATACGGTCAGTTCCGGTCATTGCTTCTTTCAGGTTGAATATTACTTGACCATTTCCACAAGCAACATCCGCATGAAGAATAAAAAAACACATACGTTCGTTTTTCTCATCGTGTTTCTTCCCCTCTTGAAAAGTTATGGAACCACTACAACTAAAAGTTACTAGAGAGCATTTTTGTAGCTAACTTTTGATATATAATTAAATAGGAGTGAGTAAAGTGAGAAACGTAAATTAAGAATGAAATATTTGAACGTTTCACCAACACAAGAAAATCGTCAGTGAATCGTCAATAGAACATTTAGTGAATCGTCATAGAACAAGTGAATCGTCATAGAACATTAATACAGGGTAAGGTTTTCATGCCTTCGCAAAGAGAAAGTTTGATTTTGATGTACTACAGCAATTAAAAATCAAATACGAGTACCATATCTAAAACGAGCACCCGAATAAAAAAAATTTTTTGGAGAAGTAATGAGTAATCTAATGAGTATAAGAAACCCAATAACACGAAACCAACTAGTTTTGGTTTACAGATTTATCTTCCGTGAACTTTCGACAACAGCAAAATGCAAAATCTAGTTCGAAAACCGACAGATGACAAATTCAACACTCTGGCTGCTCTCCTTTATATTCCTAAGATTACTCTATTAATTTCAAAAGAAAACGAGTCCTACCTTGTGAACTTAAGGTCATTGCTTGATATTTTTCAAATTGTGAGACTGAAATTAGATTCTGTAGCAGGAGACTGAAGGCAGTTTTTGATTAATCCAAGTTAGGGGAATTACGTAACATGTATTCTCCATACTGCCACAATATTAAGAATATCATCATCATCATCATCATCATCAACTGCAAGGATTAGACTTGTTCAGTCTGTTCCGGCTCCTGAAAACTGCTCACTCCATCTTCTCAGTGGTCTTCCCACATTTCTTCTTTCCTTCGGCTTGTAGTGTAAGGCAACTTTGACTATCCATTCTTCGGGCATTCTTAATACATGATTTTTCCATTTTTCTCTATATTGTTTAATATTGTCATTCACACTTAAAATTTTTAATTCATTTCTAATTTCTTCGCTTTTCTTGTAATCAAGAGGTGTATAAGCTGCTACGGTTCGAAGAAACTTCATTTCAGCTGATTCTAATCTTCTAATTTGGTCTTTCGTTAATTTCCAACATTCACTTCCGTATAACAGCATGGGTAGGGCCATCGTTTTGTAGAGCTTCAGTATAGTTTCTTTTCTGACTTTATTTTTCAAAGTTGTACCACAGAAGTATCTATATCTGTTTAATTATACTTGTAAATCATTATTTTTATAATATGTTATTTTACAGCCAAGGTAATTAAATGCATTTACTTGTTCTATTGTATTATTTCTAAGGGCTATTGTGGCTCTTATTGGTTCAAAACCCCTAAATGCCATGATTTTATTTTTGTCTATTGATATAATCATATTATAATACAATATGATTGTATCAATAGATAAAACTAAAATATTATTGCAATATTATAGCAATATTATTGCTTAGGCTATATTACCTAATTTATATATTGCTCCTTGGATACTGTCTTCTGTGGAGCCTATAACAACTTGATCATCTGCAAACAATTCTGTGGTAATATTTACATTATTTAATATAAATTGTCTATTTAAAATTTTTAGCCACTCATTTATGATTTCGTCAATACATATGTTAAATATGGTAGGTGACAATGGGCACCCTTGTCTTACATCTTGACTAATGATTGCAGTTTGTTTTCCGTTTTTTGTTGTTCTTATTTTTATTACATTTTCTCTATACAGGCTCTGTATAGCTCTTATTAGATGTTTTGATACTTCTTTCTTTTTTAATGTTTTCCATAGTAGTGTCCTCCTAACTTTATCAAAAGCCTTTTCATAGTCAAAGAACAGGTAGAAGGTTGGTAAATTTTGTTCGCGTCTTTTCTCAGTTAATTGGGTAATTGTAAATATACAGTCGCTGCAAGATCTTCTTATCCTAAATCCATGTTGGGCTTCTGAGATTTTGTTTTCCATTATAGCTTTTAGTCTTCTTCCTATTATATTAGCATAGATTTTATAGCAAGAGTTCAATAAGCTTATTCCTCTATAATTGCTACATAATGTTCTGTCTCATTTTTTATGTATAGGACAGATATATGCTTCATTCCATTCGTTCGGAACATATCCGTCAAGCCAACATGTATTCATGAAAGCTAGTCATCTTAGTTTAAACTGTAGGGTTTGTTGTTTTAAACTGTAGGGGTAACTGTTTATTACCTCTCCATTCAAGTCATCTGTATCAGCAGATTTTTTATTTTTACTAGCTTTAAGTACTTCAAGTTCTTACATATCAATGTCTACATTACCAGTAGGTTCCATTAACACTGCATCAGCTTCATCATTCGTCCAGAGGTTTAAAATAATTTAACCATTCAGTTTCGGATATGGGATTAATTCTTAATTTTTCATCTTTTTTTAAATTCTTTTATAATTTTGTAAGCATTATCTTGCCTTCCATGTAGGTCATGTTCTAGATCTGTTATATATCTCTCCCAACTTCGACGTTTTATTTCTCGTACTTTATTTCTCACTAGGGCAGATTTACTTATATATTCAATTTTTAAATCTAAACTATTTGGTGTTTTCAATGTTTTTAAGTAGGCTTCTTTCTTCGTCGCAAACTCTTAAGTCCCCTTCTCATATACTTATTTTTCCTTTTACCTAATGATTCACATGCAGTGTTGGTCAGTATCTGTTTAATATTTCTCCATTCTTCATTGATGTTATTACTAGTTGGTGTAGATTGTAATTTCATATTCAGTCTTGACTGATAGAGCATTCTGATGCTTTGGTCCTGAAGAAGGTGCACTTTGAAAGTTTCCATAGTATTTTATTGTTTATTTGTAATGTGCTTCCATCTTTTAGGCAGTTGTAATGTTGAGATGACTAATTAAAATGGTCTGTTGGGATATCCGGACCCCTAAACGCTCTTGTGTCATATATTAGAGCCCAAGTCTTTTTGTTTGCCAGTACATAATCTATAATGGAAGCACTTCCTCTTGCAATTCATGTATATTTATGGATATTTCTGTGTCTGTAAAATGTATTTGTTACTCTTAATTCATTAAATACTGCAAATTCTTTTAATGCATACCCATTTTGATTTAAAATTTGATCGCCCTCTGTTCCAATTATATTAGGAATAGGATTATTTCCGGCTCTGGCTCTGGTAATCTTCTAAAACTATCAAATAATTATTTTTGTTAACTTGATTTATTACCTCCTGTAATCTTTCATAAAATTCAATTGTTTTATCTTTCCTTCCTTCTTCTGGAGCGTATATTGCTATTATAGTCATGTCTCCTCTTTCTACCCTAATTCGTAGTGTTACTATTCTTTCGTTTATAAACGTGTATGATATTATTCTATTTTTAAACTTATTTTTCATAAGTACGGAATAATCTCGTATAGCAACTCCTGCTGAGGCTCTCTCTACTTGTTGGACAGCACTATAGATCATTACATACTTTTCCTATTGTATTGTACCTTTTAATTTCTTTTTAGTTTCAGATAAAGCTACAAAATCTACATCCATTTCAATCAATTGTTTTTCTAATTCTATTTCTTTATTTAAAATCCCTCTGACATTCCATGCTGCTATACGTAGTCTTTCCGAGATCCCATTATTTGTTCTTCCTTTATTTATTGCTAAGATCGTCTTCATTTGCGTCCGTTCATATTAAGAATATATAGATGCTAAATAAAACATTACTTTGTACAGCCATCTCATGGAAAAACCGATATTCATTGATTGATTAATTAGTGATTCATAGCGTACCAACTGCTCAGGTCGTTAGTCACATAAGTATAGTGCATGTTTTTACCGCGAGAGGTGGCGCTGATCTTGCCCCGCTGCATGGCGAGATCCAACCCGGCGCCCATCTACCCGTCGGCTTGTGGGCTTTTCCCAAACCAAGTATCCCGCACCAGCGCGGCACCGCCTCACCCGTAACAAGTTCGAAGCTCTCGACTGGTTTCCCGACGTGTGGAAGTGTAGTGCATGTTGGTGTTAGAGTATGAAAGTAAGGGGTGAGGACAGGACAAGGAAAAGGAAGGAAATATCGTGTGCGGTCGGTAGCCCGTTTGTTAAGGTACTGCTTCGGCATTCGCCTGGTGTTGAACGGAAAAACCACAGAAAACTACCGATCTGAGGAGCCGGCAGCTAAATTTCTCCTCCAAACTATGAAGCTAGTGTCGAAAATCCTACTTCCTTCGGGACTCCAAACTATGAGTCAGTCGCTGAATTCGACCTACCTAACTAGCTAGTGAATCCTGCCACTCTCGGAACTTATATCCTAGGCCAGACCTGCACAACGCCTGCTCCCGCGGGCATTCTGCACTTGGGAGCTGATCGTCTGCCCGTGGCAGCGCCGAAAGTGCAAGTAGTGGGGAGTAGGAAGCTTTGCGGAGAGGGGAGAAGTCTGACGTAGCACGACGCGGCGCGAAGATTGAATGCCTGGGCGTCTACTAATGATCCATGCTTCAAAATTAAATGCCCATTTGTTTAAATGGATTATGTCTAGTATTTCAAGTACCCAGGGTTATAATTCACTGTTTACGTTCTGTGCTCTACTGTATATCCACCTTTGTATCCACCACTGTATGTATTTTCATTTTCTAATTTTTTTTAAAGAAAATAACATGCTCATTGTGACTCTTCAGCATTATTTTAATGCAATAGTTTTAAAATATATGTTTGATATAAGAAAAAATATTATTTAATTCTATCTAACACAAAATTGCAATTTAATAATTGATTGTTCACAGGGAATGTTATAATCTGCAAATCACAGAAAAATGAACAAAATCATGAGAGCAATCTCTCACATCAAGATTGACATAAAAATAGAATATGTGGTAATTCCAAGAAGGGTAATGTTTAATAGCACATTTGTGACCATTTTCCTCCATTATGAAACTGAATAAAAGAGATCAACGAGCAAACTTCTGTGACGATATGTTACGGATAATCGTAAGATAATCATGGGTATTGGTTAAATAGAATGCAAAGGTTTTATATTTTATACGATCTCGTAAACGACTCTACACTCTTGTCAGAAATTAGAACTGAAAATAATCATGATTTTTTAAGAACAATATGTTTTTGCTTTGAGAGAACCGTCTTATTCAATTAAACATAGTTAATAAAAATAGTTTATTGCTGTCATCATCAAACAAAAACAATTCAGTATCAAAATTTTGTGTTTAGCAAAACACTAAATTTGTGATTACATCGTAGCAAAGCGAATTACTTTATAAGCCCTGCAAGCAATTATAATACTTGGTGTCGAAATCTAATATGTATAATTCGTTGTAGTCTCACATTTCGCCCTGTCATATACCGAGAACAAACATTTGCAATATAATACAAAAGACAATATTACTTGAACTGTATATAACCGTCATGTTCTTGCCGATTGCTCTTTAAATTTACGCGCTATCATTTGAATTGCGCATTCTAATTGGTGGTCCCCACTCCTAAATTGGGGCTCATCCCCACCCTTCATCGATTTTCTCATTTGCACCCGAGTTGCCCGCACGCAGCTCCTGAGGTCAGTGAAAGTGCAAAATGCTGTGCAGGTCTGTCCTAGGCCCTCCCGACCAAAGGCACTGCAGTGATGCCAATTGATGCCTTGAGCCATCTAAGCCGGTGGAAAACCAACATTGATGTGCCTGATTATAAATAAATGCGCCAAAATCACCAGTCGTGTACACGCGTGAGCCTTTATGCCAAGAGCACGCAGCGGCCCGCGGCGTACGAGCGCCCACGGCAAGAGACACGCGCCGGCGGCGGCTGCGACGGCGACCGCGCTGTTTGCGAGCTAAAACGAAAACCAATATTTATGCCTGACGGACGCAAATGATTGTTTACATTGTTCGACATGGCGAGCGATCGGCGCAAATTGACGTTGCCGCCCTCGCCACCGCAGCCGCCGCCGCCGCCACCGCCGCCGCCGACGTCGCCACTCGCTCGCGTTCCCACGAGTGCCGTATTTTTGCAGCCAAGAGTGCGTGTCGCCTCCAGGGAGCCCCGTTGGTCTCCCTGCGTGCTGCAGAGGGCGCGGGTGGGGGAGGGGGAGGCGGGGAAGGGGAAGGTTGCGGTCGAGCGCGAAGATGGCGTCAGGTCCTTGAGGGAAATGTGGTGTGTACTTTGGCTATGCACCGGCTCATTGGCAGCATTATCGTTGTCTCTTCAGCGACTCTTTTGGAGAAGGTTTCGAGTCCGAACGGTGGCGAATTTTCGACATCAGCCGTATCGCTAGGTCGAATTCATCCACGGTCTGGAGATTTCTAAAATCCTACTGCTCTGAACGGTATTTTTTTTTATTTCTTTGGATAATGGTATTTTTCCATTTCTTTTGACACCAGGCGAGTTCTGGAGGTGTACCTTCTCAAATGGGCCTGGAACCTATTGCGTTCATGACATTCCTTCCGCAAGCTTGTCTCCTTGTGATCCAATACACAAACCACTTGCTTCCACTAATACACTAGTAGCTTCCACTTTACACATTCTACTGCATCAGTCCGAACCTTAGCCACTTTGGCTACGCGCCGGCTGAGTCGGCTCAGTAGCAGCATATTGTTGTGAATGTTCAACACCAGCTACATCATTAGGTCGAAATAATTCACTGTCTGGAGAATTCTAAAGTTCTGCTGCTTTGAACGCTATTTTCCATTTCTTTCGATAACGGTATTCTTCCATTATTTTCGATAACGGTATTTTTCAATTTGTTTTTATATCAGGAGAGTGCTGGAGGAGTACCTTCTCAAACGGGCCAGGAACCTATTGTGATCATTCTTTCCGCATCCTTGTCCCCTCGTGTTCCCATATACAAACGCTTTTGCATGCACTACTAAACTAGTTGCTTCCGCAATACACATTCTACCACATCAGTTCGAGATTCAGAGCTTGTCGTATCTGAAGGAGATATCTGTTGGGGAAAATCCTGTAAGACGTGTAGGTGGGCGCTGGATTTCATGTTCCGGAGCGGAGGAAGAAAATCTACCGGGCTTCCACTTCCACGAACTATAAATTCACGAGAGTAATCACTACAGCAAGTAACGCGCCTCTACACACTAATCAATTAAACGCTCAATCTGGTTACGTGCAGGGTACTCCGCTGATTTCTGGCTCAAGGTAACAGCAACTCCAGACTGACATGGAGCCAAGATCTGGACTTCAAAATGAAGAGATTTACTTTAATATTATTAAAAATTCGCATGTTTTCGAAAGTTTGCATTTTAGACGTTTATACACACTTTAATTTTAACTATTTCAAGTGGGAAAATTAGTACTAATAAGAGGTAATTAACGGTTGGGTAAAATTGTGCAAACATACTTCACATTTCAAATTATTGTTTAATAAGGGGAATAGTGACATTCCAGAACTCAAATACCAAAATGAGCAAAGTCCTAAATTGTGAATTGCAATTGGGTTCACGCTCATAAATATTACAGCAAATTTCGATATACCTAGAAAAATATGATAATGGAAGTTTGGGGAATCGATGCCGGTTAACGCCATTGTTACTAGGCGCTGCCGGGTGAGGCGGGGAGGAACGAGTAGAGAGACGATCAGGATTTTGAACCTTACTAACCTATGCGAGCCCTGTTTGGATAAAAGCAGCACACACCCGTATTAACAAACTCCAAGTTATACAAAATAAGTGTCTCAGAAAAATAACCAAAGCTCCGTGTTTTATATAAGTAACGAACAATTACATAGAGCATTAAAAATAGAATCTATTCAAGACTACACTATCAAAATTTCAAAGAACTTCTATGAGTTACTCCCAGAATCCCCAGCCATAGCACCATACCATCTAGGTAAAAATTACAGCCAACCATAGATAAATCACTCACGCTATCCCAAAGACATTTTCAAGCCTCCCTAGTGATCTGAAAGTATAATCTCTTGCTCACTCTCTCTCTCTTTATTACACTCTCTCACACACGCAACAATACCAACGACGTATTAATAAACTCATGTTTTCTTATCTAACAAACTTATACAAGAAGTGTTTTAACAGACCTCAGGATGGTTCACCCTAAAACGTTACTGAAATTGTATCTAAACACCCTTGAAAGACAGAAATGCTGAACAAAAAGAAATAAAATAAAAAAAAGGATTTTGAAGGGCGTGAAGTTCACCCAACTCATTACGGAAGAATTTTCCCTATTTACCCTGCTGAAGGGTAAATACAGGTTTGATTAACAGCTCACATATACCAGCGTGTTAACAAACTTGGGTTATTAGAAGGCCTTAAGGAAAGTAGTTAAAAGGCATGTTATTGCTAAAGTTGAAATGCGAGCATACGGTCATTATTCCCACAAGCGTAGTGCATTTTTATCGAGGGAGGTGGCGGTGGTCTTCCCCACTCAATGGCGAGATCCTACCGGGCACCGACCTACCGGAGGTCTAGCGGGATAGTGGTTTCTAGGTTTCTCCCATCATTCGGGCACAGCTCCAGCCGAAACAAGTTCTAAGCTCCCGACCTGTCTCCGGTCATGATAGTGTATGGCAAATAAGTGTAAAATCTTGCAAATACCTAATTTACAGAGACTGAGCTAAAATTGGACAATCACATTTGTTTACTTTCCCGTACACATACGTATATACGGAGTAATATACATAGTACAGGAAAAGTTATGTAATGCTGCGGATTGATTCTGAAATTTTTACGGAGAAACAGGTTTTGGGGTCCCCTTATACGAAAAAAATTTCAAAATGCATTTTCAGAAAAGTATTTTCAGAAACTCTCAAACGCCATTTTTCCCAAAAATGGCTCCAAATTTTTTCTTCAATCTTCTCGAACCGATAGTGCTAATTGCACTCTTTAATATGACGTAAAGTTCAATTTGGGGTACTTTACTTTTTTAAAAAATTACAAAAATGTAATTTTTTTGAAAGATCTCTCACACTTTTAATATGCACATTACTAGCGATTTGTAAACACAATTGTATTTGTGAGTGTAAGTACTTCAAATGACTTCAAATGAAGTTTTTCAAAAACTCACAAATTTTCTGTGAAAAAGAGCTTCAAATTTTAAATTTACAGTAGCGTTGAAACATCATTTTCTTAAAAACGGGTCAACATTTTGAAAGAAAATTTCCATTTAGGACGAAGTTTTACTGTTCTTTAATATTCTTCAAATAATAATTTTATTCTAATATTAGGGAAAAGAAAATTAACCCGGGGAGTGCTGGCAAAATGTATCTGTGAGATACAAGCCGCAGTAAAATTCAGATCCTGAATTATTGCGTTTGCATTTGTCGTCTGATATTTCATGTATTCCTTCACTGTACTTTTCTGAGAACGCCTGGCAGTCTATTTTCATCCTGTCAATGAATCACTTCCCGTGAGGATGTTGAAACGTGATCGCTGCGCTGCGCGATATCTCTCAGATACATTGCGGGCACTGGCGTGAGTGCTTTTTGAGCTCCCGACGCATACGGTGCGAATCATGGCCTCGCGCAAAGACAGATTTGACTTGAATAATTCAGATGATGTTGATATGATAAGGAATATAATTTTGTGCAACAATGATAGTGATTACGAGGATTGTGATTCTTCTGACACTGATTGTGAGGATTACGTGGAACAAAGACAAAGTGATTCTGAGACTGATCAAAGTATTGCGGACGAAAGCGATTTTCATTCTTTTGAAGGTTTCTATTTGGGTAAGTTTTTTCTTCTCGTGAGGTAGTCGTTATATAAATAATGCTTGAAATGTATGCTTGTTTCCTAGGCAAAGATATGATGACGAAGTGGTTCAAGAATGCCCCATCAAAAATTTCAAAAAAGAAGCCTCACAACATCGTCACGCACTTACCTGGAGTTAGAGGATTAGCAAAACAATCTAAATCAGTACTAGAATGTTGGAATTGCTTTTTTACTGAAGAAATGTTAGAAATGGTTGTTCAGGAAACCAACAGATTTATTGAATCTGTAAGAAATTCATACGGTAGGGAAAGAGATGCCAATAGCACAGATGCTGTAGAAATAAAAGCATTTTTTGGATTGCTTTACCTGGCTGGGGTTCTAAAAAGCAACAAACAAAATGTTCAAGATTTATGGGCCACTGATGGAATGGGTGTCGAGTTATTTAGATTAGTAATGACAAAAAAAACGTTTTCAATTCTTCTTAGGGCACATAAGATTCGATAATAAGGCCACACGTATGCAAAGGAAAGAGATTGATAAATTAGCTGCTATACGAACGTTATTTGATGCATTCATAAAAAGATGTAAAGAATGTTTACTCTGTAGGACAAAATGTAACAATTGATGAAATGTTGCCGTCTTTCCGTGGAAGGTGCAGCTTTAGACAATACATTCCATCCAAGCCGTCTCGTTATGGCATAAAAAATGTTTGCTTCAGTGGATTCAAGAATCCATTACCTGCACAACCTAGAAGTCTATGTGGGGAAGCAGCCCGACGGGCCGTTTTCTTTGAGTAATTCCCCTTTCGATGTTGTTATGAGATTATCGGAGCCGCTTCATGGAACTGGAAGGAACATAGTGGCTGACAACTGGTTCTCAAGTGTGCCTCTTGTCCAAGAACTAAAGAAGAAGAAATTATCGTTTGTTGGCACCATGAAGAAAAACAAGGAAGGAACTACCAACACATTTTATTGCTGGGAAAAATCGCAAAGTATGTAGCTCAGTTTTCGGGTTCAATGAAGATGGAACTTTAGTGTCCTATCTTCCGAAAAAAAAAAAACAAATGCGTTATTTTGATATCAAGCATGCATTATGATGACAGGATAGATGAGAGCAGTGGAGAAAGTATGAAACCCGATATTATCACTCATTACAACATGCACAAAGGAGGAGTTGACACTCTTGATGAAATGATTGCGTCTTACAGTGTTGCAAGATGTACTAGGAGATGGCCCCATGGTCATATTCTACACTATCCTTAACATTTCAGCAATTAATGGTCACATTATGTATTTGGGTAATAAAAATAAAATTATGAACAGAAGGAATTTCATCAAAGAGTTGGGTACAGTCCCTTACCAAAGAAGAACTACAAAGGAGAGCTCAAAAAGTCAAGGGGCATTCCTACAGCACTTCAGGTAGGCAATATTATTTCTCCCTTGTCTATAACAAGTGACAATTTAGAAAATACAATCATATGTTCTCTCTAGGACCGATTGTCGCAATTTGTTCCCAAAGAAACAGCAGATGTGCAGGAGACGTCTGTAGGAAAAAGAAGAAAATGTGAGCCTTGCAAAAGGAAAAAAGACAAAGATTATCTAAATATTTTTGTCAAAATGTAACATTTATGTTTGTTTGGAACATACAAAAATCATTTGTAATAATTGCATTTAATATTATTAAAATACATTAATATGATTAATTATTTCGAAGTGTATTTCGTCAAATTTCACTTTTCCTACCGTAATTATTTTTACAAGTTGTAAGAAGTGTAGGATTCATTAAAAATAGCTTTGGAGGGAATGTACAAACTAAATAAAATACATATTTTAGTTAATAGAGCTTTAGATCACTCGAAATCAACAGACGTTTCCGCTGTATCTGTGAGATACATTGCGAGCACTGGCGTGAGTCAACCTATTGCGAGCACTCCCGGGTTAAGAAAATGCCAAAAAATGTACTTTGTGCAGCGATAGATGGCAGCTGGCAAGACAACGTGGCAAGTCCAAATAGCTAGCTGAGACCAAATGAAATAGAAAACTAATACGGGAAAGTCTTTGCCATTCTTAACACCACTAGTATTCGTATTTGCTACATATTAGGGAATTTTCTCAATCACTCCAAATCATTAAGGAACAAAAATGTGAAAATTTCTCAATTTCGAAGAAAAATAATCAAGGAAAAACATCACTGTCTTGAACACTGTTCATCAAGGAAGATATCCAAAAAATGGAACTGCAAATTTCTAAAATTCTGCGATTTCAACAAAACGAATCTCGTCATTTTTGTTAGCGGCTTCTACGCTATCCGAAGACAAGGTTTCATTCAAAAACTGAGTCGTTTTTGAGAAAATTTAGAAAAAATTCTTGAAGCATTGTGGTACTCTTAAAAATCAAAATGTCCGTTTCAAAATCGTCTGAACTGGTTAGGGTTGAGCTCTAATCACATACAAATGGACGGACGGAGAGACAAAAGATTTGTCGTGAATCAATTTTTTCGGTATCAAGGTTCCACAAAACGTAGATTATGACCAAACACAGTGTTACAGGTTAAAATTTACTATACATGATCATGATTCATCAACTTTTTCATTTCCAGAGCCAAACAATAATAGTTTTATGACAAGAAAATGCTAATTACCGTCACAAAATCACTGTACTTTCTCTTTACTACACACGTAGTATGGCTAAAAAGCAAAAAGTACTTCCATTTCTGTTATACATTCACCTACACCTACCTCATAATTATGAATGTCTGTCTTACGGCGCAACAGCCTCTGACGAAGCCTGGGCCTAGCAGCGGCATTCCGGCCTTGAGACCATGGGTTACGGAGTACGTGCGGTAAGCAGGTAGGCATCCCCAAGCAGTATTCTGGTCTTCTCAACCTGAGAAGTAAGTTTTCTCATCGTCCACACAGCAACATGTACTAGGACATTACAAGGAAAACGTACACTATAGTCTTGCACGACTAGGAATCGAGCCCGGGGTCGCACCATGGTAAGCAAGAAGGCTGACCATGAGCTATCCTCAAAGTGATCATACTTATTAATACCAACAGATAAACACAATACCAATTATCTGGTTTTAAACACAAAACATTACTCTAAGACACCTCAATCACAAAGGGTATCACGTATTAAACTTGCAATATTTATTAAAAACGAAAGAACCTCACTTTTCAAACGCACAGGACGCCATTCAAAATGCTCGTTCAACTCTCCTAAACATAATTCTATCTGGACTAATCCCGCAAACCTCATCTACTTGCTAAGTTCTCTCGTATATAAAGAGAATAAATTATCAGGGCCCCGCAATGAATTTTTTCTGCCGAAAATCCTCCGTTTTTCGCGCAGCGTTACATAACTTTCCCTACGTATATAATTCCGTATTACGTATATTATTCCGTATATGCGTGGGTAGTAAGTAAGGCATGGGAAGTAAAAATATTTGTTCCTTAGTCTTTTAGCTAATGTATTTTTTTAAATTTTCAATGCGCTCAGAAATTGAAAGAATGCTATGAAGCCTCCAGCCATCAGGCGTGTCTTGTTTTGTTTAATAAGTCAATAGATAGATAATAGGTTTTGTGAAGAACTCGGAAAATATTCCAAAAACAATCAAAACGTTTTGAATTTACTGAAAAATGGAAATTTTTGTTTTATTCCATCTATTTTCATACCGTGCGTACTGAATGAATTCTCACACTAAATCCGTTACTGCCAATGCCACAGCTCACGTCAGGCGACAATAAAGCCCCAGAAAGTTTAACGTGCCATTCAATATTTTCTACTGACGTATTTCGTTTAGGGACAGCAACTACTTTGATTTTCTTGGTATATGAAGAACAGTAGTACTGTATACATTCTGTTCTACGTTAGTGCAGTATTCGTGAAGACAGTTCTGTTGCCAGTGAAATGAAAAATATGGTGCAGTGTTATACGCTAGTATTTAATTTGCTGTTCTTGAGCAGTGTGCGTTATACTTTTAGAAAATAATTTGTATTCTTTGTCTCAGCAGCAGCATTTTTGGTACTTCAAACTACTAATGATTTCACAATTTCATTACACTACGATTTCATTACGTGTACTTTGTTTCCTCGCTCAATTCCAGGATAAGTTATTTATTAATTTTAGGTTCATTGTATGTCAATTGCGAATTTCCGAGGTTTCTATGTACACTGGCAAAATAACCTTAACAAAAAATAAAATAATCCAAAATAATAATAATAATTTATGTCAAAAGAGCGAAATTGTCAGGTAGATATTTTCAGATAAAGAATTCATGTTTCCTCATAGGTTGAAATTTGAATCAACAAACAATAGAGGGGACATTTCTTATACAGAAAAAAAACCTCCTTCGTTACCCCAGTCATTATTACCTTCATTCTTTTTCCTTCCTCTTTTCACTTCTTTATGTTGGCTTCCTCGGTCTAGAATACTGCCTTTTGCGTAAGTACGGATTCATTCTAACCCATTTTACTTCTCTTTTAATTTCCTCTCCGTGTATTTCTTGGAAAAGTTTCTCCATGTTCTCCCGCAGCTCCCTCTCGTCCTATCTTCCTTTAATGTTGCTATCGAAAACTTCACTTTCCTCCTATCATTGCTGGCTGGCGTGGTGATACGTCCTCTACCATCATTTCAGCCCCTAACCCATTGCCTTTGGGGTGCTTTCCCAGCTCCCGGCGATCGCTGCTCGTAGAGACAAATGGCCCGCGGCGGTCACGTGGGGGAGGTTGCTAGTCGCGCTCCACATATCTATCACATGGCACAGCGCTCGCCCACCCTCCCGCACCGTCCGTCCGCCAGCCCGCCCGTCCACCCGCCCGCCCGTCCACCCGCCCGCCCGTCCACACGCCCCCACGTCCACCCGCCCGCCCGTCTGCCCTCCCGCCCGTCCGTCCATCCGCCCGTCCGTCCGTCCACCCGTCCGTCCGTCCGTCCGTGCGCCCGTCCGTCCGCCCGTCCGTCCGTCCGTCCGTCCGTCCGTCCGCCCGCCCGTCCGCCTGCCTGTCCGTCCGCCCGTCCGCCCGTCCGCCCGTCCGCCCGCCCGTCTGCCCACCCATCTGCCCGCCCGCCCGTCCGTCCGCCCGTCCGTCCGTCCGTCCGTCCGCCCGTCCGCCCGTCCGTCCGCCCGTCCGTCCGCCCGTCCGTCCGCCCGTCCGTCCGTCCGTCCGCCCGCCCCGCCCGCCCGCCGTCCCGCTCGACCGACACGTCGGCCCGCTCCTCTACCCGCTCGCTTGCTTGTCCGTCCGCTCGTGCCACAGCCTGCACCGCCAGAAGAGTACGCGCGTGTCTCGGGGAGCACTTCCTGTCGCCACCAGTGCTTTTCCGGAGCTAAAGCATACGGATAAGTGGGACACTATGGGTGCGCGTATTTAATTCAGAATAAATATTTTAGAAACAGTTACGCAAGGGACGTATGTCAACATGATCCGCATTTGTATTTTGTAAAATGTGTCGAAAACTTTAAGTTAGCTGCATTTAAGATTGATTTATATTAATTGCGAATATCGCCATCGACTTGGAAATGCTTGAGATGTACTCTCGGAATAATACTAACGACGCGTCAAACGGCGCCACGTCCCTCCTCAACTTAAACGCACCAATGCACCACTACACACGCACCCTTCCATCTCAACCAACTTCCATCCAATCCTGCCCCTACCAATTCCGCCCAAGAAAGGGATGAAAATGTATTCATAGTATTTAACTTTCTACGAGTAGTATTTAATGATGAAATGTTGGAGTCTGGATGCTTCCTTGAAGAATTCAATACTGTGCCCGCAGGAAGAACTAGTGGTGCTACAGAATCGCACAAACTTTCCCGTATTAGTTTTCTATTTCCTTGGGTCTTCGCTAGCTATTCGGAATTGACACATACTCTTTCGTGCCAGCAACCATCTATCACCGCCAAAAGTACATTTTTTTGTCATTTTCTTAATTTTTCGGTTTCCTATTGGTAGAACGAAAATATCAATTTTAGAATATTAAAGAACACAAAAACCTTTATGAGTTTTCAAAATGCTTTATGTGAAGTTATTTGAAGCACTTACACTAACAAATATAATAATGTTTACAAATGGCTGGTAATGTGAATATTAAATATGTGAGAGATCCTTTAAAAAATTACATATGTGTAATTTTTTAAAAAAACAAAAAAATTCCTTAAAATAAACTTTACGCCGACCGAAAAGTTTGAAGAAAGGTTTAGCAATTTATGAGAAAATGGCGTTTGAGCGTTTCTGAAAATGCCAAAATTTGAGCAAGTTTTCACAGAAAACGGTTGTGTTTTCGATAAACTTTACTCGACATTATTTAAAGCATATGTACTCATAAATATAATAATTTGAACAATTCGCCGCTAGTGTAAATATTAACGACGTGAGAGACAAGACAAAAAATTACATTTTTGCAATTTTTGAAAAAAAAAAACAAAAGAATACAGCAATATAGCGTTTATGTCATCTCGTAGGGTACATTTAGCACTATCCCTACAAACATTTAAAGAAAAAATTTGGAGCTGTTTTTGAGAAAATATAGTTTTTGTAATTTTTAAAATTGCACATATTGCTCGCAATATTGCGCGAAAACTACTAAAATTTTCAAAACAATGTACATGACCTTAAACAAAGAACTCACTTTGGGGAACACATTTTATTTGAAGGAAAAATCTTTATCTTCAATTTTGTAGTTGGAGAAAGACGCCGAAAAAAATTCACTTTCACAATTTTCGAAAATTCGGAGTTATCGGTGAAAATCGGACCTATGCCATGTTAATAAGAGTATTTTACTCTATTCATACAAGAAATTTAAAGAAAAAATTTGGAGCGCTTTTTAGAGAAAATTTTGAAAATGTCCGGGGGCTTCATGTAAAGTACCACCAAATTTCGAAGAATCTTTTTCAAAATCTCAAAGCTTCGACAAGATCCAGATCGACCGGGGAATATCCATTTTGAAAGAAATCGTACGTATGGTTTAGGCGCTAGCAGTGTTCACAGACGGACAGACAAACGGACAGATGGAGAGACGGACTGACGGACGTTTTCCTTTCAATTGGTTTTTTCGATATCAAGGACCTAGAAAGCAGGGTTTCTGGCTACACCACGTGCTAGGGGATTTTTGTTCTTAATTTAGCAACAGGTTTTATCCACTGTTTCATTATCACGGCCCGGCAAGTAATTTTTTCCGCCGAAAATTGGCCATTTTTTCGCGCAGCATTACATAACTTTCGCTATACTATGTATATCACTCCGTGTATATGTACGGGAAAGTAAAAATTACCTCTTTTTAAAATTGAAATTTCTTTTCTCGTCTTTATTTTATCTCATAATACGTTAATAAAAACTCTCAAATACTGCAAAAATAACTGTTCAGCTAGATCCATCTTTAAAACGCAAATAAAAGCAAACAATATAATCTCAGTAAAAATCATATAAACAGAAAACACGTTTTTACTGAAAAATGTCTATAAGGTATTTTTGTTTGATCATAAAAACTCTCCAGAGTGTGTTGGACAAGTGTTTTGTCGTGTGTAGTTTTAAGTTATATCAGACCACGTAGATTTGACCCACAAAATAGACTCAAGACAATATCGTAAAAATGAACCATATTAACGGTATTGATGACCACTTTCGAGTAAACTAACAGAGTCCATTGGGTGTCAGGGATCTCATTTCAGCATTATATGACAGGTGATTGTAATATAGTTTACTCATTTTTTACAAAGCGGTGTCAGTCTGAGTCTCCCAGACTACTAACTTAAATTACTTTTTTCTTAACGCATTAATAATCTAATATAAAATTTATAACATAAAACGTTTATCGATTTATATTTTTCACCAAATTTATTTTTAAGAACGTAATGAGTGTAGCGATAAAATCAATTGCATAAAAACAGCAGGGTTTTGACTCGAAACGTCTTTAAAATTAGTCAGTAGTATATGTGTGGGTGGGATGTTTTGGCAAACCGCTTGCAAGTTACATGTTACAAAAATACTTTGCACTACAATCGCTTATATTTCTCCACCCTGCACTACCTGCGCGCCAAACATTAGTATGATTATGGAGAAAAAAGTAGCTATGATCTGCCTGCGCTCATGTATCGTGTGGAAGTGTCTTCGTTGTTGCACAACAATGACAAAATAGAAACCAATTTAAAACCCAGTGCGATGCATTAAAAGGGGGCATGCGTGACATCTTGGCAGGCGGTTGCCAATCCAAACAGAATTGATTTCGTTCGAGGTAACTCATTCTGCAGTAAAAATATAATATCAAATAAACCCTGCACATTGGAGGTTATAATGTTAAAAAGTGTGTGTTCTTTACAGAATTTATACGGTTAATCGCCTATGGGGCTCATGCAACACAAACGGGTCCACAACTAATAGAGAACGGTTGCGATTGTATTATTAGAATGTAAGACTTTTACTAGCTTCAACCTAGATTCAGCGCGTAAGGTATGTAATATTAAAATAACCACATTAATCCCTAAGTATGGTTAAGTATTTCTATTTATTCAGTAGAACAGTTTATGAATTGTAACTCATGAAATAATTATATTTTTTAAGACTAACCTCCACGCATATTCTGGTTCTGAGATTGTATGTTGAACTATACTTTACTTTTCAATAAATCTTCTTCCCCTGCGATTCCAAATATTTACCATTATCTAGGTTACAAAACTGATCTGATCGAACGTTGATTATTACTAACGTCTAGGCATTAACAGCTATTCATTAACAGGAATGGTGCACGTTTGTGTATTTAATTTTCATACGAAACGATATATAACCAATTGGGGAAAGTGAGCGTACCGATGAAAACATTTGAAGGAAACATTTTCTACTTGGTAACTGGGAATTCTTCTTCTACGACGCTGCTGTTATAATTTTAATGTTATTACAAATATATGACTAATTTAATAATCATTTGATGAAAATTTAAAACTTGTAGTACAAACATAGTTGCTGTTAAAAATAAATTGTATTAGAGTATCTAAAAACATTAGAGAACATTACAATTAAACGAGAGTGATGGCACAACGCCCTATTACTTTTTGTCTAATGATTATTTCAATTAATATTTCTTCATGTTTTTATGATTGCTATTATTATATTGTTACTATTTATAACAATTTCTTATATCCATGCGAGTTCTAGATATCAAAACTCAGGCAGAGACAGAGAGACAGAGACAAAAGACAGAGAGACAAAGACAGCGACGGAGAGACAGAGAAAGAGACAGAGAGACAGAGATAGAGAGACAGGGACAGAGAAAGAGACAGAGATAGAGAGACAGAGAGACAGAGACAGAGAGACAGAGACAGAGACAGAGAGACAGAGAGACAGAGACAGAGAGACAGAGACAGAGACAGAGAGACAGAGACAGAGAGACAGAGAGACAGAGACAGAGAGACAGAGACAGAGAGACAGAGAGACAGAGACAGAGAGACAGAGAGACAGAGACAGAGAGACAGAGACAGAGAGACAGAGACAGAGAGACAGAGACAGAGAGACAGAGACAGAGAGACAGAGACAGAGAGACAGAGACAGAGAGACAGAGACAGAGAGACAGAGACAGAGAGACAGAGACAGAGAGACAGAGACAGAGAGACAGAGACAGAGAGACAGAGACAGAGAGACAGAGACAGTGAGACAGAGACAGAGACAGAGAGACAGAGACAGAGAGACAGAGACAGAGAGACAGAGACAGAGAGACAGAGACAGAGAGACAGAGACAGAGAGACAGAGACAGAGAGACAGAGACAGAGAGACAGAGACAGAGAGACAGAGACAGAGAGACAGAGACAGAGAGACAGAGACAGAGAGACAGAGACAGAGAGACAGAGACAGAGAGACAGAGACAGAGAGACAGAGACAGAGACAGAGGGACAGAGACAGAGAGACAGAGACAGAGTCACAGAGAGAGAGAGAAAAATTTTCCATAGAAAAACGAGCTGGGATGTGATGTAATAGATCTGTTGTCGAAATATTACCCCGCCTCTATTCATTTCGCACCTAGCAAAATGAAGGCTCAAGAAAACGTGCGCGGATAATAGCAAAACTGTTGAGAAATGTCAGCGTTTCTTTCTACTGTGGATTAAGGTTTCCCTCCGCCTCTTATGTGAGAGAACCTAATGTACGATATTTATTGTTGCCAACAGCATGGCCTTCTGCACGGCTCGAAAGTGCCACGCATGCAGATTAAGCTCTTCCATCCCAATCCTGTAGTCCTCAACAAAAAGTCCCTTAGCTGAACACAAAAACACAATATCCACTTCTTGAAGCCAGTACATTGTCCTTTACTTCATTGGCAAGTGGATACTTTCTTTTTATCTTCTTTCTTCTTCAATGTCATAAATTGTTACTTGATTGATGACACTGTCGGTAATTATTGAATCCTATATGGGAATGAAACGTGAACATTTCAACAACAGTTTTTTCTACTTATCCTTGGTAATACAACTAACTGTCCCCAGGATGGATTAGCAAGACAACTATTTTAAGTTTATAACTTCCTTTTAACAACTTTCTTAGCGTAAAATAATTGTTAATATGAAAATTCTGAGTGCAGACGTCTTGCTAAGCTTGTACAAAGTATTAAATTTCTCTGGAGAGCGAATTTGGCCTTTCAAAAAGCTGTTCGTTCGCGCAGAATACACAACTAACGAAATGAGTGTTTCTCGGAAGCCCCGCATGTTAATTTCCAGGCACCAACCTCCCCTCTGCTCAGCCCACAAGAGCAGCTATTGTAATTTTCCGGGTGACTCGTTTTGACGCAAACAGGAAAAAAATAAATTAACAACGTGTATTTGGTTCCAGAACGCAGTTCTTTTAAATATCCCCAATTCAAAAGAATAGCCCTAATGAAACAGAAAAATGCCATATTTGCCACTCTTTTATGCAGCGAATCTTAATTGTGTATCGTTCTTATTAAATATAAACAATAATTTAAAACCCTATTCCACATCTGCCCACAGCGATTTCTAAAGGCGAGAGCACAGGATCGCGCATTTCTGAGCGAAAGTGAAGTTTCATTTTTGCGGGGAGAATCGCGATGTGATGAGGGAAATCATCGTCCCATGTGGTTTGTGGTGAGCATATTCTCTTCAACAAAATCCCTAAACAGTCTGAATAGTTGAGTAAACAATCTTTAAAACATTTTAAAGATTGAATCCATTACCTTACCAAGATAATTCGACATATTTACTATCGATCGGAGGTGATTTAAGTTTGACAAGTTTCCATTCATATTTAGTACACACACAAAAATAAAGACACTGTTTCATTATTAAAACTTAATAAAATTCATTGCCTGATTAGCAATGTTTGAAATCTTTTCATTAAAATGTAGATAAGTTTTCCAATTACTACTAAATATTTTTAAAACAATACCAACTAGAGAACATGTGAAATACAATTATTGAAAAATATTTTCTTCAACAAAATATTAGTTTTCGTTACTACAATTTTAATATTGAATGAATTGTGGTTTGTCGAAATTCACCTAATTGTGCTTAGAGTTTCTGAATTTGGACTTCTGAAATATCGTAGACAAGCCCTTCATTTGAGTAGAAAAATGTTATAGAAAAAATTGTCAATTTTTTTAAGGAAAGAGTTAACAATGTAAAATACCCTCAATCATTCCCTCACTTTAAACAAAACTGCAGATTGCAGAAAACACAATGTTTTGGAACATTATTTTATTATTTATTGTGCAAATTTCTGTATGTGCTGTGTAGTTTATGCTCCCAAATACAGCACAGAATTTTTCAAAAATCCTTTTGCCTTCCTCCGAACAAAAAAATTAAACTGTTTCGGGTACTAGTTTTGGAAACCCCAAGGAGAAAATTAATTTACATACAAGTTTTATAAAATTTAAGCTCATCTATTAAAACTTTGATGCTTAATGAAGTAACCAAAATTACAAGAGAAAAAAGTTCGTTTTGTGATTAACAAATACGAGGTACAAATAAATTGTAATTCCTCTGCAGTTGTATTTCGTCGTTCGTTTTGCCGTTTCATTACAAGGCCAATGCTAATCGAGAAGCACCGTTTCGCCAAAGTATCCAACAAAGCTCTTTCACGTCCTCGCGACCGTTGCAGGGGTCCGGTTAATATTCATGTCGAGCAGATGTGTCCACACAAACTGTCCTCAAAGTCAGGGAACTCTACTTAAGCCCGCAGCCGACCGCCGAGTGCCGCCCGAGGCCCTGAGGATTCACAAATCCGGCGCTGCGAAATGCTTTCGCGGAGCGGCTTGGCCCGCGACTTCCTGTCCTGGAGCGCTGTGGAACTCCGTTAAAGAGGCCGCCTTATGAAACAATGCCCGAGTTGGCCCGAGCGGAAGGCGCCGCGACCGACGCACAACTCCGACGACGGCGGCGGCGGCGGCGGCGCGGCGCTGTCCGCTGCCGCAGAGGCGCGGCCGACGAGGACGACGACGACGGCGGCGGCGGCGGCGGAGTGCCCGAAGGGGCGTGGTCGCTCTGAGCCTCACGTCCCTAGCAGCGGCGAAAGCAACGCTGCCCACTGCTTGGGGACTTCATCTTAGTGTTACAGAGTTAAAGAGCTCAAATGGGATTATTAAGTACAGCAACAGACTTGCTACAATTAACAAATAAAAATCAAGATCCTCTCTCATTAAAACTTAATTCTATAAACTCATTAAAATACAAATAAATAAAAATTAAGCAACCAATCACACTAGAAGTTAGAGGAAACTTCGCACTAAATGAACTCACCACCTGCCAATTCGCTACTCTGTTAGCCAAGGTCCTAGTATGTATTCATTCACCCTAAGAAGTATTTCTGTCTAGCCGTGCAGAAGATAAATATGATTAAAACACGGCAGGAATTGTTTTCTGTTATTATCCTCATAAAAAAAACGTTTACAAAAAAACGTTTTATGTACATAAAACAAGGACATACAAAACAGTGAACCTAAGTTCGTCTCCTTAGCCACTGAACCAAGACGACCCCACATAATAGACATCGGCAATGGCGCGAGTGCAAGGGCTATGCGTGTGGCGCATACACTAGCACGGACAGACACTTCAGTGCTGTGGCGCGATTATTGGACACTCCCGTCATAGAGAGCGAGCGTTGGAGCGTGAGATGTGTCAGGGCCTCTTAACTCCCATATACCGTGGTGGAGACCAGTGGCGTAGCGTCAGGGGACGCTAAGATGCTGAGCATCCTCACGTGAAATATTAGTCAAAGAAGCCTAAATATTGTATTGATAATCTTCCAAGTGAATGAAACACATTCAGCGAAAAAATGTTTTGTATTAATTTTAAAGTGATTTCCTTGCGTTTATACAAGCTGGCCTCTGATTGCTTGGACGTTAAAATGCTTCTAGCGTCCTGCCGCGAGATTGCGACGAGCAATGACGCAATGCGCAGACAGTGAGGTTCTCCCCTCCCCTCTTCACCCCTGCCGCAGGATTCTCGAGTCCCGAAAAGCTAGCATACGGGCAGCATACTATTACAATGTCTTGGGGCAGCAAACGGCTGGTGAGAAAGGCTTATGAGAGCAAGTTGCTCGTTTGTGCACGAGAGCGCAGCACACGTGAGGTTGTCAGAGAAAAAATTTTTTCTTTCTCACTCGTGATTCCGTGCTTGGTCATAGCACAAACAGTAGATATAGTGCTTGCCTACTAATTCTCGATTAATATCTAAGAAGTTGAATTCTGACTTAAATATATTAAATTTATTTTGGTTCGAAATATATCAATTCACAAGTGATCTCATTGTCAATCGCGCGAGAACTAAAGCGGAGCTATTTCATAATTTGTTTTCAAGAAGTCTCCTGACATAAATCTGTTGAAGTAGTGTAAAATTTGTTTCAATAACATAGATTCTAGAGACCATTAAGAATCATAATGTCTTCAGTTCTCATTATTGTTGAGCATCCCCAAACGCATGAGACACTCTACGCCACTGGTGGAGACCATTACAATGGCGCGCTCTCCTGCAGCACCTTCAAACTGGAACTAAAATACGAACGGCTGCGTGCGTGGTTGCTGCGAAGGTTCGCGAGACGCAGGCAGGCGCGTAATGCTACAAAAGCTAGCATCGATGTTCGCGCTTTCTTCAGCGATTTGTTATATGCGTTTATTACGAATAATTTTACATTTAGAAGAAACATTTCGTATTTCTCACAAATTAGCCAATTTTTATTAGCAAAAGTTTGCGAGCCTAACCTCGGCGACACTAGCGCCTCCTATAGTAGCACCCTCAAGCTTTGTCCCCGGTTTTGATGGAGAGTTGCAAGGCCCAGAGGTGTGTTGGGTGTCTAAGAATTCCCCCACACGAGGGACACCCTGCCACCCTCCACTCCCTTCTCATTGGGCAGGGCCGTGGAGGGTGTCCGCCAGACTGCTATCCGGCGGGGACGCGGCGTCACAACAGTAACGATAAGCTCAAACTCTCTAGACGGAGCGTCCATTTTTCATGTTCTTAATGAGAATTTTGTGATCTTCTAAGAGAATTTGAAGGCAGATTTTCTGGGGTTTCGCTTGTCCCACTTGCCACTCAAGCGATCGTTGATCAATGGCGTCATCAACCGTAACCTATCCATCTGTTATTTAATATTTTGAGGTGTGTACAAAGAATAGGGAACTGAGAATATTACATAATATTAATAATAAAAACATTCCTTTGTACGTTTAGTGCCAGAATGTTCCGTTTGTGTTCCTCTTGCCTGCTACTTAAAAGAAACGACTACGGAGCTACCCTTTTAATGCAACATCAACTGTATCCGGCAATTACTTTTCCATTAATTTTTTATGTTATCTTGAAATAACTTCATTGATATTTTAAAACACTTTTCCTAACGCGTGCTGAGATTATGGTTAAGAGAAATCTTTAACTACTCAAGGTTTGGACAACCTCTAACTTAAGCGACCAATTTCTGCGAACGCAATCTTCTTATACAGTAGAACTCCAATTATCCGAACTCCGACTATCCGAATCGCCGATTATCCGAATCACAAAATAATGTCCAAAAAAAGTCTAAGTGCGCTATTATTCTTCCCCCCGCGAAGCCAGTGTTTGCGCGTCAAGTCTTGACTTGACTTGTCTTAACTTGCCGTTGTGCCTACACTGACTTCCCCCCGCGAAGTCAGTGTAGGCACAACGGCAAGTTAAGACAAGTTCCGGCGCATTGCAGTCACGGCGCACCTGTCATTGTTTGTTTTGATTAGCCAGTGTGCTATTGACCTTGCTCGAGGACGCTACTCTTTCGCTACGGCTTACTTTTGTTTGTGCGTGTACAATACTGTATTGTTTTTATACCATGGCTTCGAAAAGAAAACGTGTTGTGCTATCGTTAGCGGACAAACTGAAAATTATAGAGCAACTCGATAAAGGTGTAACGGGTAAGAAGTTGTCTGAGATTTATGGTGTTGGACAAGCAACAATTTCTCACATTAAAAACAGTAAGTCAACACTTTTAAACTTTGTTTCGGTGCTTGAAAATGAAGATGGAAGTTCCTCCAGGAAAACAATGAAGACAGCAACCAACAAAAATTTGGAAGATGCCGTGTTTTAAATGGTTTTTTGCAGCAACGTTCTATGGGAAATCCGATTTCAGGTCCAATCCTTTGTGAAAAAGCCAAAATCTTAGCAGAAAAGCTTGGTTATTCATCTTTTAAGGCTAGTAACGGCTGGCTAAGGAATTTTAAATTCAGGCATGGTGTACGCGAGTTAGATTTGGCTGGTGAGAAGCTTTCAGCAGACTCTGCAGCTGCTGAAAATTTTATTGAAAAATTTAAAAACTGCATCAGAATCCTATGATCCGGAGTTTGTTTATATGCCGATGAATCTGGCCTTGTTTGGAAAGCATTACCAAAAAACCACTTTGGCTTCTAAAAGGGAATCTAGTGCCCCTGGACATAAGGTCAGTAAAGAACGTGTTACAGTGCTTAACTGTGCCAACTCCACTGGAAATCATAAACTGCCACTTCTTTTGATAGGAAAATCAAGAAATCCAAGAGCATTTAAAACGTAAAAAAACTTCCACTCTTCTACAAAAGTCAACCCAAGGCCTGGATGACTGCAGCTTTGTTTACCGAATGGTATGATGAAGTGTTTATTCCTGAAGTGAAAAAGCACCAAAAATCGGTGGGAAAAGAAGGCAGTAAGGTGCTTTTAATTGTTGATAACGCACCCACTCATCCTACAGCAGAACTGTTGGAAAGAGAGAATGGGCAGTTTAAAACGACGTTTTTGCCTCCCAATGTTACAAGTTTGCTGCAACCCATGGACCAGTCTGTTATTGAAACAATGAAGCGCCATTACAGAAACTGAAGGTGAAGAATTGGTTTTGGCAAATCATAGCAAAATAAATTTAAAGGACTGCTGTTACATGGTAGCGGAAGCTTGGAGTTTGGTTACGGCAGTGACGCTAAGACGTGCGTGGAATAAACTGAAAGGCCTACCGTCTGAGAAGAACAAAAAAAAAAGAATCTGAAGAAAATGAGAAACAAGAATATGGAGAGGATGATGATGAAGATGCGTTGTCACTAGAGGAAATAAGAAACATGATTGTAAAAATTCCTGGTTGTACAGAAGTAAGTGCTGAAGATGTAGGAGAGTGGATGGCTTGTGACACGTCTGACCCTGGTTTTCAAATTCTCAATGACGATGAAATTGTTGTAAGTGTGAGAGAAGATGTTGAAGTGGAAGTGGAAGAAGAACTTTCTGCTGATGTTGAAGTAGACGCTGGACCATCAGCTAGTGAAGCATTTGCCGGCCTCGGAGACTGCTTTGAAGTGAATGGAGCGTCAGCCCGAGTGTGACCACTTGCAACCTGCTCACCGTCAAGCGAATGCGTGACCTGGCTGCCCGAAAACGGTTGAAGACCGCAAAACAGCTTACATTAACGGAGATGTTTAAAAAACAATGATTTTTATTTCTAAACTTGTACATAAGTACATTTTATTATATTTAAAACATGTGAAAATTTCATGTTTCTTTCATTTAATTCAATAAAAAAATAGTGCAATATCAAACGTAGCTTTTATTCTCTCCAATGGCAATTTTTTAAAAAAAAATCCGATTATCCGAATATTTGATTATCCGAATGGGTCCCGGTCCCCATTAATTCGGATAATTGGAGTTCTACTGTACTTGTAATATCTCACTACTCAATTTCAGCCGCCACTGCCACCCACTCTGATACCACCTCCCTCTGGTGTTTCTTCACATACTAAAACCCTTTCCTCACACCGAAAAATGAGTTTTTGATCTTCTAGCGCATCTCTTCACGTTCTCGGAGAGCTCGCGTAAACACGTAAAAAATCGATTTCAAAATTTTGAAGAAAAGACCCGTTTTAATTCTCATTATAACCAAAAACCTGCTATTTTCATCAAATATTTCTGATTGTATGTGTAAAAACAAACCGTTTCTGGAAGGCACTAGCTGTAGATACAGCACTTGGACATTGAGTAAGGAACTGGGAAGAATTTGGCTATTTAATGAGGGAAATGCCGTAAGAGCGTTTCGAGAAAGTCTGGATTTGACAAAGGCAGTACACATATGAATGCAGGGACTGTAACTAACTACTCGTGTGTAGGAAAAGTATACGTGAAAATGTGTATGAAATGTATGTGGCCGTACACGATGTGATGTGACAGAGTGAGGTGGCGATAATTGCGGTAAGGTAAGGACAGCGACGGAATCAGAATTGTTGCGAAATACAATAAACTCAAATGTCAACAAAATTTAAAGGGTAATTAACGTTACACAACTAACGTATAAATTAAATTCAACTCAGACCGGGAATCGAACTCGGGATGGTACCACAGAAAGCTAGTATGTTGGGTCATGAGCAAACCCGAGGGGCAATAATATTTAATAATAATAATAATAATAATAATAATAATAATAATAATAATAATGTAACCTATCTCTCAGTTCCCAGATATTTTCCGGTCCTATTTGGAGTCGTTGTATTGCTTGGTGATGAGTGATATAACTTGAGTAATGATACGGTAAAGACGGAATAAGACGCAGGAAACCTGAGAAAATCTTCCGCGAAACCGGAATTGTGCGTCACAAATTCCAGATGAAGAGTCTGGGATTCGAATCCCGAGACACAGAGGCGAAAGTTGAACAGCGTGGAGGACGATGGGGAGTGGTGAGGGCGTCAGTATCGGCGAGGACGGCGAGGGCGGTGAGGGTGGCGAGGGCGGCGAGGGCGGCGAGGGCGGTGGGGGCGGTGAGGGCAACGGAGAGGCGTGGGGGGCGCGAGCAGCGGGGCCGACGGGGAGGACATGGCGGAGAGTGGCGTGGGCGGCGTAGGTGGCGGCGGACGGCGGGGGTTAACGGGGGCGACAGGGCGAAGAGGACGGCGGGGGTCCACGGCGGTGGCGGCGAGGCAGCAAGGGCCCTCCTTCAAAGCCCCGCCTCGCAGCGCAGCTCCCCGAGCGAGGAAAGGGGGAATGACCGCTTGTCCCGTCTCCGAGGGGACTTCCGGCTGGCGCGGTGTCTGCGGAGTTGAGCGCGCGGCGCGTTCGCGGCTCCGCGGGGCGTCTTCATCGCGGGGCCTTCTGTCCCTTCGCCTCCTCCGCTCTGCAAGGGGCGGGGAGGGCCGGGGAGGTCATGCGCCCGCCGAGTGGGACGGGAAGCAGGCTAAGTTCCAGCGAAACACTGCCCGTGGAAGGGGGCGGTGGCTCTGTGACAGGCGGAGCAAGGACGGCCAGACGGCAAATACCAGAGTGGCCGAGCGAAATTCTCGCAGAAGGAATTCCTCTTGAAGAAAGGTAATGGCCGCAAAACACGATGAAGACGGAAAGGAAAAAGAAAATAAATAAAAATGACATAAATATTATGATTAGTTGCAAATGCATAAAAAAGACTGTAATTCAATTGACTGTTATACATCACACTTTTGTGTAATGACCTTGTAGTCCAAAAGAAAGTGATAAAGTGAATTGTCGCAGTTTTCAAATCGTTACTACAATTTACGTTCATTGCACTCTGGTCTCTCACATCAGTTATCCATTGTTCTTATGCACCCTGCTGTGAAACAAGCGGATTTGACTGCCGGCTTAGTTATAATATGAAACGGCTGCTTAAAAGCAAATTGATTCCGTTCGAATCGTATCGCCTAAAGGAGAGCAGTCCCTTTGGGATCCATCGGAAGGCGCAGATCAAAGGCAAAATGTGTATGATGTTGGAGTTACGTCGATGATGTCTACCGGAGGAGCGATAATTATCAAACATGTCGATAAAGCTAAAATTATAACTTGTTCTCGAAATATTGTTACGAATTGATTGGCATTTCAATGACAATTAAATTGAATGAACTGGCAATTAAATTCAATTAAAATCTTATGAGTTTTAAGTCTTCAAAACTTATAAACGTTAATGAATTAGATTTCTAAATCAACACATTTAAAACTCGTTGCAAGGTTAACTTAATACATCAAAAGAATATATACAAAACTATCTGTTTGCTGTGTTTTTCCTCCTCTTTTCTGCAAATAATATTTTAAGTGCACTTACTCTCGATAGTACATTATATCCTTTGAAGAAAAGCAAGAAATAAGCATACCCTGCAGTTTACAATACAACTTTTATAGTGAGTACACCGTATGCTTGCAGAAACTTATATTTTAAATGATAATGGATAAGCTACTTTTTTATTTTCTAATTTGTTGAACAAAAACTTTATAATAATTACGTCATAGAATGAAAGACTTTGCCAATGTATTTGCATCTTTTACTTTATTTAAAATTCCTGATATTGCTATTTTTTATTATAAAGGCGTTTCAGAATTGCAGTAAATAATTCTAATTTCTAACATTTATCAGTAACTCATTTATTTTTCTCTTTGTACGAATTTGTAGTTATTTTTCTTGTGGTTGTTGGGGGTAAATGCAGTAAATATACTTGTCTCTAATTTTGGTAATGCCGATCTAAAATTTCAGATATCAGAAAATTGATATCAATGAAACATAACTAGAGAAAACTACACTCAGCTCTAATCTGACATCAGCTCCCCGTGTTTTAAGCAAAGGGTCCCCCCCCCCGATAAGATGGTAAAAAGTTCCCTCAACCAAATTACATATGAGTGGTTACACTATATTCTAACATAAAAATAATATTTTTGAAAGGTTTCTTAGCCTCCGTCCTACCCACCCACACCCCTATACAGCCAAAAACGTGATTTTTTAATTTCAATTTTTTTCGACAACTGAACACTATTTTACCAGACTGAAAAAATATGATTAATAAGAACACAACTTGGACTATCAGAAAAATATTTTTCAATATTTTTTCAGGCCCAAATTCGAACACAAAAAAATATTTTTCGAAAAAAAATATTAAGAAATATTTTTACTGTGTCTTAGAAGCCTGGAACAGGCTCGAAAAAAATGTCAAAGGTTTCTCTTCACACACAAATTGTTGTGTATTTTTTCACATTTTTTCGATTACTGGGCTGCAGTTAAAAAAATAAAAACCATTTTCCCGCTTTAAACACCTGGACTTTCAATATACTTTGAAACTGACTGCAACGGTTCTCTGCATTTATTTTTTTATGTTTTATTATACATTTGTATACATTGCTGTATCACCCAATAAAGTTTTGATTTTTGGATATACTTACAAAGTATCATTTTTAAAGCTTTCTAATCGTTTGCATAAGTAATCGTATGCTACGGAAAGACGATAGTTTTTGGCAATTTATAAGAAACAATCGACACAAGACCTTGTAAGTGTGATACTGGTGGATAAAGAATTACACCCATCCTACATCAAACAGATTTTAGAAGAAAAAAAGAAGTTTGCAGATTATGACTATACAAAAAAGATTCTTGCAAACACACATTATAATGGTAAATAACTCGGAAGCGATGCTTCCTAGGCCTTTTAACCAGGTTTGCTTGTCTCATGGGGACACGACTGTTTTTTGAGAACAAGTAAATTAAACACACATTTTTGGTGACGGGTAGATGACAAATGGGGAAATGATAAGGACATTTCGTGTGCAGGATAGATGGGGACAGTGGGGAAGTGAAGGGGAACATATTAGGCCCCGATTATATTGTTGGGATGTATTTTTCAAAATACAACTTTCATGATCATCCCATTTTACAATTTTCCATATTAGTTCTTTTAGGTGCGCTTTTTCGTAGCACAGATGGACAGAAAGAGAAGCCAATATCAATGTAAAATTAAATTGAAGGAAAATACTGACATTATCTCTCACGATAAAATTAACGGGACTATTTTATTTTCTGCGAATTTTTATCTCAACACTCAGCAATATTGGAATGAATTCTCTCGCACAGTACCGGGTCTATAATGCCGTAAACTACTTCTCGGGGGATGAGCGTTTGCAGTTGGGTGCTACATCAAATCAATTTTAAATTTTCGTACATTATTATTTACAAAGTGCAAAGTTTTCGCACGTGTACAGATTGTACGAGTGTCTCCATATTTATACGTATACAAGAACAATACTTAGGTAAAGGAAAATACAACTTTTTCTCTAGTCTGAAACAATCTACAGACGTGAGACCACAGGCTTCCGCAACCAATGCGTTACTATTTATCTGTCCGGGAGGCGCCGCGTTCTAGGCTCAGTTGTCAACGTTTTAGCTGCTATTCTGTGGCCTTCCTCTTCAAGCAAGGTCGCACGTGCTTAGGACGCGGCAACTGCCGAACTGCCAAGTGGTTGACTACAAATGTCTTAGTTTTTTTTTAAAAACTATGACCCAGCTATTAAAAAGTATGAAAAAAATTCACAAGCATTCTGAGATGAAGTTTGAAGATTATTTTCGTGCCAGTGTCTGTGTTTCTAAGACAAGTAAAAACAGTTCTTGTAAATCTGGGTTTAACCTCTTCCCCTTGATTTTTCACATGTCCCCCAATTATCCCTCAAATATGACGGAATTATTATTTAATAAACTGCCAAACACTATTATCTTTCATTAGCGTATGATATTCTCATACAAAGGATTAGAAAGCTTTAAAAATGATACTTCATAAGTATATTCCAAAATCAAAACTTTATTGGGTGATACAGCAATGTATACAAATGTATAATAAACACTAAAATAAATGCAGAGAACCGTTGCAGTCAGTTTCAAAGTATATTGAAAGTCCAGGTGCTTTAAAGGCGGGAAAATGGTTTTTATTTTTTTAACTGCAGCCCAGTAATCGGAAAAATGTGAAAAAATACACAACAATTTGTGTGTGAAGAGGAACCTTTGACATTTTTTTCGAGCCTGTTTTCAGGCTTCTAAGACACAGTAAAAAATATTTCTTAATATTTTTTTTTCGAAATATATTTTTTGTGTTCGAATTTGGGCCTGAGAAAATATTGAAAAATATTTTTCTGATAGTCCAAGTTGTGTTCCTATTAATCATATTTTTTTCAGTCTGATAAAATAGTGTTCAGTTGTCGAAAAAATTGAAATTAAAAAATCACGTTTTTGGCTGTATAGGGGTGTGGGTGGTAGGACGGAGGCTAAGAAACCTTTCAAAATATTATTTTTTTATGTCAAAATTATAGTGTAACCATTCATATGTAATTTGGTTGAGGGAAACTTTTTACCATCTTATCGGGGGGGACCCTTTCTTAAGAGCTACATTTTGTAGGTCAAAATTTTCTGAAGAGAATGTGTTTATCGTAAGATTTTTGGAAAATTTTATTTTCTTTGTATGGCTCTTTGCCCGGCTCGAATATCACGTCAGCTTGAACTGCTCCCTTTATGCCACATTGATTGAGTAAACAATTCAATTTTCCCAAGATACTTAGTAATGTTGAAGAAACATTTATCTTATAATTGCTTCGGATCAGCACTAAAAGTTTCTCGACCCGAGCAACTTCTTTCTGCGAAGTAGCTCTCCACCACCGATTTTTGTGAATAACGAAATACACTGACTTCTGCATATAAGAAATACATACAATGTTTCTGATCGACTATTCTAGATATATTATTTTTGGTTTATAGTCTCTATTAATTAGAGGTAAATTCGTAAAATTTGTTTATTACTTTACATGGCTAACGTTTCACAGACACATGTGTCTGCTTCGTCAGGTACAGCTTATCTTAATTTATAATAAATCTATTAAGGTTAATTGAATGATTGATTATAGATTCCAGCCGCGTCAAATGTTAAGTAATTATTCCCGTAAGTGTAGTAAGTGCCAATTTTTCCTCGGAGATGGCGGTGATACTTCCCCGCTAGATGGTGAGATCCTGCGTCGACTTACTTCTCGGCTAGCGGGGTATTTCCCGACCAAGTATTCCCACCAGCGGGCCCGCCCCAGCCGGTCTCCCAGTATGTGTGGTAGTGTAGCGCATGTAAGTAAGTGTTGAGGATAGGACCAGGAATGCGAAGGAAAGATCGCACGCTGTCCGTGACCCGTTTGCTAGGGTACTGCTCCGGCATTAGCCTGGTGTTGATCGGAGGGACCACGGAAAACTACCGTCAGAGCAAGTCAGCGGCTAGAATTCTCCTTCCAGACAGCCTAAATAGCTAGTGTCGAAATCCTGCCATTGTCGGGACTCGAGCCCCGGACTTGCCAGTCAGAGGCTCTACAGTTATATCAGTTGGATTTGAGCCACCTCTTCCGGTGTCACCACTCTTGATATAACATGCACCTCACTTACGAAACTAACACTCTAAGAGGTTAATGTTCCCGAAAACAATAAATACCTTACGTAGCGATGGCAGCGTTCACAGTTTTCGCCCAGGGAAACACTATCCTAAACGTTGTGCTCTCTTTGAGAAAGAGGTTCGCTCCCGTGCTCCTGGCCGGCGAGAGGATTATTAGGGGTGGGGGCACGTCGTGGAGCACGCCCTCTGCCAACGGCCGCTCGGAGGGCGCCCGCTAGCGCCTCCAGTGGGGTCCCCAGAGAAGTTCCGCGTCGAGCAGCACGCACTATCGTCTACAAGCTGAGATAGGTCGCGCCAGCAGGGGCCACTTCCAGAGGGACAGTTGAACGTGCTCCCCGACGAGAAGTCTCATCGTGTCGCTGGGTTCACGTGACTTTCGTTCAGAAACGGCACCCACAGTCAGCGTCAACAAAATGCCTCAAAAATCGCAATGGCAGGAATTGCTGTTGGCCTCCAATACAGTGGACTCTTACGCTTCGCAGAGACAATTCATGTCACAATTGAGGATTCTGCCATGATGCAATGACAGAGGTGAGCCGGTGCGCAGCCTATCCAGGTTCAGTCAATGAGCTTCATGGACCAGTTTGCTTCACAATATTAGCAGAAATATTAAATTCCAGCCAGATACCAAACAATTATCACTTTGTTACAAGCCAATGAAACTGACATACGAAGCATTTTTTAGACATTGTGTCTTTTGTTTCAACGAGACCTTCATGTTATTATTGGTTGGTCACCGTTGAAAATTGTCACTTTACCCCGCTTTCAAAATGTTTCTCAACATATCTCGCTTGCCATCTACATGGCGGCAGTGTCTGCCCTGGCTTGTCAAACAAATTGCTCATGTTGTGATCACGTGGTTCGTGACGTATCTGGTGCTGCGCAGAACGAAAAAAATTGGTACGCACGCCGGTGCAGCTCACCCATGTTATTGCATTGTGGTTTCGGCCATCATGCTGCGTCCTTTCTCAGGGTGAAGCATATTTTCCAGGGCAAAAGATGCGAATGTTATGGTGAGAAAGAAAATAATAGAATATTAATAGCGCACATGCCTGTGCTATTCGAAAAAGGCGTTTTCTCCGTAAGGAAGTTGGCAATATGACGTTGGAAAATGTTTCCTTGGGCGATGTCTCCCGAACAGCCAAGAATCTATGGACATCTGTCGCGTGAGCCAACATTTTCATTTTCCTCCTATAAATTACCGTAAGGAAGAGGCTGTTTTACTTCCGTTCATACACGCATTCTACATGAAAGGAAACGTCAACGGATGTAAAGGTAAATGTAATTAATATTGAGATTAACGATGTTTGCTCTTTGCATATTGTTTGATAAAAAGTAAATTGTGAGAATCGTCTATTTCTAGTTGTTAAGATTTAGGCCAAATACTGGGTTTGGTGTATACGTTAGTAAGAATTTGATTTTCCGAGTTATTGCTCCGTTTGTTTTGTAGTTTTTTATCGGCTTAAGAATATTTAGCTTAAGAAATCCGGCATTGGCTGGCTCGAATTTATCACATTCGTTCATTAGACAGCTAGTGTACCGGTATTTGCGCGAAGATGCTTACACTAACACCAATAACGCCTTTCTTCTGGGGTTTAGATGCAAACACAAATAAAATTAAATAAGTTATTCAACTTGGTCCAATATATTCTTGAAACAGACTTATTAAATATATTAGACCAAGTTGAATATAATTATATGATTTAATACATACAGACTTTATATAGAATAATAAAATAAAATTAAATTTATAATTTTGATTGAGACGGTAATTCGATCTCAGTTTTTTCGGCTTGCAAATACAGTATCACACCGAAGGGTTTAACGAATCAAATGTTAGTTGTTGATGAAATAGTGTTTTTGTAATAATTTTTATTAACTAACGTTTGACATGCAATATTTACAAAAGTATATTTGTTCAGAAATATATAAATATTTCATTGTATGTAAGTAAAACACTGAAATTACACAAGGTAGCTTAGGTAAACGGTGCAATGTTTGCCCCCCCCCCCCCCCAGTGATTGGCCACTTCAACTGTAATTTGAATTCTCGCTTGATCTAACACCATATTCTAATAATTTGCTTGTAATATGGCGAAGGGGATGCTTTATGAGTATTATGCAATATTTACTTTGACCGCAAGAGTGCAACTGTTGCCAATATGGCGGATGTTTGTCAACAGTGCGGTGCGTGTTCATTGTATGTAAAGATTTCTTAAGATTTCCTTTAGGAAACCTGATATCCAACAGCGCTGTTTGTTGATTATGGCGGTAAGTAAATCACCTTGATATGTCAGAAACACAACCCTTATTGAGTGACAATGATACCAGCTGAAAATGAGAAGCTAGCTTTGGCATATTTAGTGACATAGGGAGGTGACCAATTACTGTATCTTCGAAAGTGTGCGAATTGTGTTATTGGCCACTCTGCTAATTGATTGTTGTCAGATTGTTTTTAATCGTAGTTTAATATTATTGCACACAGATATAAACTGCATGGGCCTGAAATAAGAGATTTTACAATGCCAAAGACGCCGAAGCAGGAGTATAATGCAGATGCCATAGCAATGCCATCAATGTGTTAAAAATATGGGTCGTCTGTGCGTTTTGCTGAAAAATCATTTAATGTTCCGAAAACAAGCTTTTAGTTTAGTTTTATCAAATCACAAAGAACACTAAGTTCTGATATTGTATTATCTAACGAAGACATCCTTGTTAGGTGTATACTTGAAATACTTGAACTAGCCAGGAAAGGTTTTCCAAGGAAGAAGGAAGATCTACAGAGTAGCGTTCAACAATTTTTAGCTACTAAACTAAATGCCCAATCCGTTCAACAACAACCGTCCATGAAAAGGTTGGAATCAAGGCATTTTATGAAGACATTCCATAATCACTAAACGGACAAGTGACCGCCGCTAGTTCATGTGTCAGCGAACAAGACATCAGAATGTGATTTGAAGAAGTTCTAGGGTACATCGAGGGAAGTAACTTGGGTGAAAAAATAAATGATCCTAAAAGGGTCTGTACTGAAGAACAGTCAAATTTTGAATCGTCCAATGACAAGAAGGTTTTAGCTGAAAAAGGAAGTAAGAATGTTTACTCTGTAAAACGAAGAACTTCAAAAGACAATATGACAGTCATGTTCTGCTTTGCAGCAAGTAGACTTGTCACTTAGTGCATAGATTTATCTATCAATACACAACGGATACCATAAATATTGCTGAAACAGTCCCAGACTGCTGAGAGATTTGAAAGTGACAACGAATGGATTACAAGCGATATATTTTACGAATGCATTTGAAGCATATTCCGTCCATTTCTATTAAAAAATGTCATCACACTCCCTGTGAAAGCCGGCCAGAAGACACATCTGACATAAGAATTGAGCCGAATATGCTCAGATTTAAAAATAGAGGATTTACCCCAACAGGGCTTAAATATTAAAGTTACATTAAATCTGTATCTTACAAATTGTGTGCTTTCATGGGTAATATAATAATTAATTGAATATATCGTTAGACTAGTTTTTTTCTGTTAAAAATAATTCAGAGGCAAATCACTGTCATCATGGTGGCCAATCACTGTACGAAATGACACGTTGTTATGAAAAAAATATTTAACAACGTAATATTAATTTCCCAATAGAAATTACGTTTGGGATAAGTAAAAGGACCATTGGACAGTAGAAAGTGAGTAGCCAATTTTCAAAATTTTACTTTTCGAATGAGTTAATACGGTCACAATTCTTAAGTGGCCAATCACTGTACCATTTACCCTACATTGCGAGTATATTGCTAAGAAAATTCAAATTGGATACACATAATTGGGCAGATATATTAAAAAAACATCTATTGTGCAGATAACATAATGGCAGAAAAATCAACGCAAAATGTGAAATGAAACGTTCATTTTGGTAAGCTCGTTTTGCAGTTTACGTTCGTGAAATATCTTATTAACTGCGTTCGGCACGTTTAACTTGCTTGTTAAAGAATGGACAAACTTTTTCTCCGCAATCCTGGGAACAGCTGGTATCGCTTTTGTGGTCCTATAAACTTTTCCCATTTAACAACCGTCTACCAGTTGGCCTCAACTCTCTGAAAAGTCTTTTAAGTGTTACATTAATACAAGGAATATACTGAATGAGTTTTAACTCGGTTTACGGAAATAACAGAGTTTACAGGGTAACGACGCAAAAGGTAATCAATTGAACTGTTCTTTGTATATTTTGCTCCTTCTGAAAGCATCTACGAATGGAGTAAAAGTAGAACATTTAATCCCATGCACGAAGAATTTCTGAGAAAGCCTTCAATATTTAACGAAGAAACTGCACAGTTCTAAATTGGAACATAACATCTGAATGCATACTTCTATATGGTTTGTTTAAATTAAAACGGAAAGAAGCATAAAATGAATTTGATTGTGAAATTAAATGAAAAAGGAAATCAAATAGGAAATTAATATAAACTTTAACTATCATATTTACTGTATTATTTACCATTTGGACTGCCTAATTCTAAACAACCTGAAACACGTATTGTACCTCAGCTTCTCGGTCAATGACCCCCATCTCGATCAGATGTTTCGTCCAGTTTCTCATATCCCGTAATCAAATGCTGAGATGCCCCCTTGGTTTGCTTCTGAACATTATTGTAACTTCAATTACCTGTGTACGGCTTTTGGAGTTTGGTGGGAAATATAGTTAAGCAAATTACCGTTTTCCATGTTGTCACAACGGAAGTATATTCCTTCACAAAGGACATATTGAGGTGCAAGAACCCAAATATATAGCTAATTTGCTTTGAAAATAGATTTCATTACATCGGAGCGAATATGTTGTTAACAATTCCTGCCAAAAACGCTCCTTATTTCTGTATTCATAATTCAACTTGTATATGGTTTAGGGTAGGGAACTCAGAATTAAGAATATTCTTCCCTTCGTTTCACGTCACACACAGTTTTATCTGTTTTTGGGATAAAATAAAAAAATACTGTAGCCCTTTTTCTATATTCATTTAAATTTTATAATCTTCCATTGAGAAAATTAAAACACAAATATAAGCGTCAGAAAACGTACAATTTTGAAAACTATTTAAAAACTCAGAATTTATATGTCTTAATGAACCATCTCACATATAAAGTATTCGTAATATAAAATGTTTCTTTATCTACGTTTCCTCTCTGTCACCGATTTCTTTTTGTGTCTTCAACCATTTCTTATATACTTTTCTCCAGAGACTTCAGAATATATGATGGTGTCGGCCTGTTATCTGTCGTTTGATCCGATTAAACATGTATTTAATCGACACAAGTTTGGTAAGTATTCTCAAATTTCATTCAGTTGGAAACTTTAAGGTTTTATCGTTTATAATAATCTGTATTCATTCCAGTAACTTATTTTCAGAATTTGTTGTGAATTCACTAATAATGAGAGAGAACTTACTTAACCGCGTTTTTTAATTTTTTTTTCAATTAAAAACAATTTATAGGATTCTCAGCATCTCCCAAAGAAACTAGTTACTTTTGCCTTTATAAGAAACTTACGTTCGTGTAATTTTTGGTTCACTAGAAAATACTCAGAGGCATTTTAAACATATTCTACACTTTCCCAAATATGAAAAGCTATGCAATAAAAGGATAAAATTTGTTTCACGACGTCTCTCAAATTATTACAAATTAACAATCAGATTACAGAACAAACAAGTTTATCGGTTCGTAATTCAGTAAATAATATTCTTTTTTTACAAGCAACCAAAATAAATGCAATTAAAACACCTAAACATCCACGCAAACAGTTAATATATTCTCATTTCGCAATAGAGTACATATGGTTGTATTTACCTTCCATTATAAAGCTAATTTTAAGACCAAAATGTGGCGTAAAATCGGTTGAGGGTTTAAACAAGCCTCGCATAAAACTCGCGTAGCCGAACGCACGGGAGGGGGAGTATTTTATTTGGTGTAAACAGCGGTATTTTTCGGAGAGCCCCGCCTCGCAAATCTCGCTCTCCGTGAGATCGGGGGTGGAGGAGGACGACATCCACCGGGGCACCGCGGCGCCGCGGCTTTATGTGGCGAGAAGCTAATGAATTTCGGGGAGAGGCCGCGGCTTTGATCTCGCAGCCCCGCCCGACTCGTCCAATTTAACGGCGAACTCGCCCGCTCTCCGATGCACTATCTGCGAAATCTGACGTGCGTAGAAAAAGGTTTCGACCGCAAATATCCAAAAGAATCGCAGAGAGAATCGACTGGAATTCGGGAGAATAGTCAACGTAAAGTACATTTAAAAAACATGGGTATTCATTTTGAATTAAACGTTTGTGTATTTTTCATGTAAATCAGATTCAATGCTCTTTCAATGGGTCTAAAACTTTAAATATATTTGGAAATACACGCAGTAGATCAAATTACATAAAATATTGAAAAGAGAAATGGTGGGTATCATGTAAAATTCATGGAATAGAAGGCATGAATAATATTCGTATAAGAGTACAAAACACACTATCTCGAATTGTTTTTTTATAACTTACGTACCTTGTATCTCTATACTATTTATTAACCGTATACTATTATCTATTTACAAGATAAAATGTTTACTTTTCCTGTAACTATCATGATTCTTTATCATTCGACAAATTTCAATTACTTCAAAATAATTTAAATAACAAATCACTATAATTCTGTGGATGTGTTCGGTTCTTCAGGGAATAACTGTCAAAATCAAAATAGAATAATATTGTTATATTTTGCCAAAGTCCACTACTCCTATGGTGAGCAGTGAGCACGCGAGCTGAACAAACAGATATGGTGTTTCGGAAATAAATGCTACAATAAAACATTAAGTTATATGTATCAACATGAAAAAATCTGTAATTAAAAGTAGCTTTGTTTTCCACATGTAACAGATGAGAGAGTGTATATTTTATACGATGCCTGTCACATGATAAAATTAATAAGAAATATTTTGGTGATCAGAAAGTTTTGTATGATCATATGGACAGAGCAATTATGTGGGCGGTACATATCCCATTTAAACAATATTCAATATGAGGAAAATTTCAGTGGGGCAAACAAATTGAAAAACCTGCACATTCATTTTAAAAATCAAAAAATGAAAGTGTACTTGGCTACCCAAGTCTTGAGTTCATCCGTTGGGTCAGCGTTATATTTCTTTGCAAAGATTTAACATTCAAAATGCCAGCAGTCCATTCATTCACAAGATTTTCATCTTTCAGTTTCTTTAGTACATCTGATAATTCTGCAATCTTCTTTGTTTGTCTGTTGCATTTGGAAATTTTACAGTAAATTAGTCCCAAACTCCCTCCACAATACTTTGCTTTCTTTCTATCATTTCTCCAATTTATCTCTGACTTTAGATGGACTACTACTAAATGTATAATTATGTTCTTTAAGAATGTGAGCACTTGACCTGTCATCAAATATCAATTCCTCGATATCAGATGAGGGTAAATCAGAAGTTTGTGGTGCACTACTGGTACTTTCTACATTATGCTTCACCTGGCGAGACACTTTTTCCTGAAATTGCATGCATAAAAATGAGTTCACTAATTAGTCATAAGTTATAATTCATAACCTTCAAACTTAAATAGTTTAGTTTTTAAGTGCAAATTTGTATGCCATTTGTGACAACAATAATTCATAACCTCCAAATTTAAATAGTTTAGTTTTAAGTGCAAATTTGTATGCCATTTGTGACAACACTTATGGAATGTACATACCTTAGCTTGTAAATGTTCAGGGAAATTAAAAACAGAAGGTACAGCATTAGTTTTAAATTTCTCTTTTCGCCTCCAATCCATAATCACTTGGAGTGAAATGATCAGAACACAGTTGATGGTAATCCGTGGGGAGGAATCCCTATCTTTTCACAGCATTTAACCACTTTTGTAATAAAGGTTTATTCTTCAGCGGGAATCTGTAAGGGCAAAATATCGGTGTTGCATGTAATTCTCCAAATGAAATGTTCAAGTAATATAATCAATATATTGAATGAATTAGTATAGTATTTTTATAAGAGGAGTTTTATTATATACACATCTTACATATACTACTTACTTGTAAAAGGATTTTTTACAATTCTTCGTATTTCGATTCGTAGAACCGAATGCTGCACACGAAGTGACCATAATGTTTCACTATAAACTTTGTTTTAAATTAAACGCACATAAACAAAGAGCACATAAACGCACATAAACACACATGCGTTTCGGCTATTGCCATCACAATTGCCATCAACATGGCGGATCGCGAAGTGTTCAATTTGCAGCGCTCCGAAGGGCAGGAGGATAGGTCTAGTACTATATTACGTTTTTGAGCGTAACTATATTCTTAGCTCCATGAGCGTAACAAATTGAACATTGCGCTCTCCACCATATTGTAGGCAAATGCGAACGCGGTCCTATAACACAGTATCTTAACGCAATTTTCACGGGATATTACGGACTCAAAACTTCGATATCACATTGTAAATATTCCTATTAACTACGATTAATAAATTACAAAAAATGTAAACGTATCTTACGAAAAACGTAATTGGAAATAGCTCGAGTTATTTGACTTGAAATTTGTGCCCTTTCAACCCACATCCAATAAATGTTATATTATTATTTTCGTATTGGTCAAATTATAATTCCCAATATTTCTGTAGATAAAGACAGAACTAAGACATTTTCATTATACATTTTTATTGATACATAAGAATGCAATCTTTGTACAGCAAGACAAAAGTACAGCACAATAATAATTTACATGGGAAACACGCACAACTGTTCATGCACGGACACACAACACGCCTGCCAGCCGCCTGCCAGCACCTGCCAGAGAACTAGTGGCTTACAATATGGCGCAAAGCGCAGCCTTCAATTTGTAACTCTACACTAGCGCTACATGTGCTATCTACGTAATACTATCCAACATCTTTGTATTTTGCAGATGCGTGTAATTCATTGACATGTGACAATGAAACAAAACAATACTGAAATAAAAAGCTTCTAAATTCGTTTCCATGGATTTGTTTAAATTAGTACGTTCTCGGGTGGGTGGGGTGCAAAACAGGGGTCGTGGAAATTAGTGATTTTCTCGAAATGACTAGTTAAATTAAATTCAAATAGCAGATATTTGGTAACCGTATGCCTTCAAATTAATAGTTTTGCTATTTTGGGACCGAAATTAAAAAAGTTTCGTAGCAATTACTGTAATTGCAAGAAAACGAACTACGTCTATTCAAACCATACCTTACAGAAGAATACCTTCTTCGATTTTATTCGAATTATTCGAATAATTTCGAATAAACAATTCCTTTTGAAGTAGAAAACCAATTTATTAATCAACATGCGTGAAATCGTGCATCTCCAAGCTGGCCAATGTGGCAATCAAGTAGGAGCTAAGGTAAGAAAACAGATTACACAATTTTTGTGCATTTACATTTAATGATATTCAATTTGTTTGCAAAAAAACATTGGAGTATAATGCACTAGCCATTATTTGCATACGTAATTTCAGTTTTGGGAAGTGATATCCGATGAACACGGTATTGACCCAACTGGATGTTATCATGGAGATTCCGACTTACAGCTTGAAAGAATAAACGTGTATTACGTGGAGGCTACAGGTAAACATCATAATACGATTATTTCACCCTAATATTTTTCAATGTTGGGAGGATAAAAAAAATTAATTCGAAAAATATGATTGTAATTCGATGACTAAATTAAAAATTGCTGTATTCCTATTATAGCAGAGCCTATTAACGTAGTACATGTAGAGTAAATGCGTTACCACACTGGAACCCTACTACGAATCGAGAAAGATCGTAATATGTTAAACCCTTGTTGACACTATATTTAGATGGTGTTCAGCAAATGATGTCAGGGGCAACAAATTTATTAAGTTTCTTTCGGGAGCGTTCTCTCAGCGTGAGTCTATTCAAGCCTACGTTAAATTACCTCAGATTTTTAAATATGTAAAAATGCGTGTCATAGGAACATGCATGTCTTGTTCTTTACGAGAATGAGACAAAGAATAGTTAATTCGTAATGATGCACATAATTATTCCAATTTTCTCCTTAAAATTGGTACGGCCAATTAAGAAGTTATCAAATCAACTTTATCCATGAATTAAAATGTATCAAAGAGACTGCTCTTCATCTCCAGGTTTTTATAAAATGTTTTATTCCATGTTAAAAGAGCCTTGTGTTCTGCCATCACACAGGGTAAACCATAGTTTCCCCCTGCATCGTGTATACATTGCGCACACGTAGCACGTCTGTAGCTAGTCCACTGTGAAGTTTTAACAATATTGTGAACTTGTGCATAGCGTATACGTGATGCCGATGGAAATGGTGAAGATGAGCCTGTATGAAACGTCGTTTTAATAAACGGATAAACTTGACTTAATAACATCTTAAATTATTGAACCTAATATAGGAGAAAATTTGAATAATTACATCAATTAAACAATTACATTGTAACATTAAAAGTAGATACATTGTCGGCAAGCAAATATCCTGTAAACAAAACTGACCATATCACCACTATAAAATTCCACATTCAAAATAAAACGCAATTTTGGAACGGTTACTCTATTCAACTAAAACCCTTAGCATAAAACAATAAATAAGAATTAAAATATTTTAAAAATTATCGATGATATTGATGCAAACGAGGATATCTATTGTAAATGGTAAACTATTTTAAACTCATACAAAATGAAAAAAAGTTAGAATCAATTATTCCAATTCGTGTTACAAGGTGGGAAATACGTTCCACGTGCCGTGCTCGTCGATTTGGAGCCTGGCACCATGGACGCCGTCCGCGCCAGTCCATTTGGACAACTTTTCCGCCCTGACAACTTCGTCTTCGGGCAGTCCGGCGCCGGCAACAACTGGGCCAAGGGCCACTACACCGAGGGCGCCGAGTTGGTGGACTCGGTGATGGACGTGGCCAGGAAGGAAGCGGAGGGCTGCGACTGTCTGCAGGGCTTCCAGCTGGCCCACTCCTTGGGAGGCGGCACGGGCTCTGGCTTAGGCACGCTGCTCATGTCCAAGCTCCGGGAGGAGTACCCCGACCGCATCCTCGCCACCTTCAGCGTCTTCCCTTCAGGAAAGGTATGAAGCGTATTTATGGTTATTTAATAAACGTATAACTCGACCAAGTGTAGAACTGACGATGAGGGTAGCACTGCGATTAGTTCTGCTTCAGAGAGAAAGACACAGAACTATTCAGTAAACTCAGTGCAACTGAAAACTAAAGCACTTATCTAGATCAAAACGTGTAATCGGTGGACGATGGCTCTCTTGTAATGTCATATAAGGTTCAACAATACCCATTATAGTTCATTTAAAACCACGAGAAAATGCGGATTCATTCGATTATTATATTAAAAAATACAGATTACCATGTAAAGAACAGAAATATTTTGAGTCCCTGAAAGTAATCATCAGTTCGTCATGCTACACAAAAAATTCTACAAAATGAGTACATTACATTATTCGATTTAATCAAAAACATCCAGGAATTTTTTGTTTGACTTTCAGATTCTAATCAAATACAACGTAATGGAGATGTGTTTCAAATCGTTAATGAATGATCAAATTATTAACTACTTTCTGTGTGGTTAAAGTAATGTTTCTATGAAAAATCATCTTTAAAAACTAATTGGGCTGATTAATTAGCATGACGTACTATGTAATGCAAAAATACTTCATTACTTTGGAACAGAGCATTAATGCACTAGACTTAACCGCCCCAGCTCTAAAGCGCGACGCCACTTTGCCGTTGTTGGTTCTCATATGCGCCGTTCCCTCTTCAGTCCTACAATTCGTTTGGTCGCGTTATACATAACATTTGTCAATACGATTCCTACAGATACTCAAAGTTTCCACATGTGTAACAGCGTCATATTTTTTAATTGAAATGAAGCCATCCCATGTTTAACGCGGTATCAAAGCAAACATTTAAAGAAAGAAATACTATTTTTTTTAAATATTAGTTCGATCAACATTTGTCAGAAATAATTGAAAACTTTAATACCATGAATAAAATATTTTAAATATATTAAAGACAACCCATCTTACGTTGATCTCGTTAATCTCTCTCAACATTATTTCGTAATATTAAAGACTTCTCATCAATCTATTTCGATTTCCTCATAGGTATCCGACACCGTGGTGGAGCCGTATAATTCTGTGCTATCCGTTCACATTTTACTGGAGAACACAGATCTCACTTTCTGCATCGACAACGAAGCCTTGTATGATATTTGTTTCCGCACACTGAAGCTAACGTGTCCAACATTTGGTGACCTCAACCACTTGGTCTCCGTCACCATGTCGGGAGTAACCACGTGCCTTCGCTTCCCCGGCCAGCTCAATGCCGATTTACGAAAACTGGCAGTCAACATGGTGCCCTTCCCTCGCCTCCACTTCTTCGTTCCCGGCTTCGCGCCGCTCACATCTCGAGGCAGCCAGCAGTACCGCTGCCTCACCGTGCCAGAACTCACCCAGCAGATGTTCGACGCCAAGAACATGATGGCGGCGTGCGACCCGCGCCACGGCCGCTACCTCACGGCGGCCGCCATGTTCCGAGGCCGCATGTCAGTCAAGGAGGTGGACGAGCAGATGCTCAACGTGCAAAATAAGAATTGCAGCTACTTCGTGGAGTGGATTCCGGACCACATCAAGACGGCCGTCTGCGACATCCCGCCTCGAGGTTTGAAGATGTCTGTTACATTCCTGGGTAACACGACAGCTGTTGTGGAGCTTTTCAAGCGAATGACGGAGCATTTTACCTCCATGTTCCGTCGCAAGGCTTTCTTGCACTGGTACTTGGGTGAGGGCATGGACGAGATGGAGTTCACGGAGGCTGAGTCGAACTTGAACGACTTGATTTCGGAATATCAGCAATACCAGGAGGCGGGAGGTGAAGATGATGGAGAATATGGTGATGAAGGAGAATAACTTCACACCTCTCCCAATTCAAACCAAATGCTTCTTCAGAAATGTGGAGGAAGGGAATTCAGATACAAAAATTTATTTTAAAATTATTTCTAAAATTTATTTTAAAGCTTTTATTCTGATATTTTATTTATTACACTCTTTTGAAGAGTTCTATTTATTTTGGTGGGGAGCTTTATTTATTTTTGATATACTTATATTATTTATTTTGGATTTATTTTTACGTTTCTATTTATTTGAAATAAATGTTTTGAAATAATTTGTGACGATATTTTCATATTAAAAATATTTTAATTTAAGCAGCACAATGACTTTGAAAAAAAGTACGCCGGAAAAACTTGAATCCCAGCGTAATGATGTGAATGTAAGTAAAGAAGAGATACTTAACAATTTTTGTCACTTCGTGTTTCATAAAATAACTAGCACTGAGCAAATCGCATCAGGAAACAACTTTTAAAAGTTTTATAGCACGACGATGAAAAATGCTTGTGAATATTTCCCAGATAAATCTGAGCCAGCTTACAAAGTAAATTATTTAATAGCATGAGTATGTGCAGATTAATTAACGAGAAAGTGCAATGTGCAAACTTTCAACAAAATTTCAAAACTAGGTGATAAATTTGAAATCGCAATAATTGCTTTTCAAAGACGATTAATTCTTTACAGGTTCTAGTCGGAATATGTTATAAAAATAATGACTGAAATCTTCTGGAAACGCTTTAGGGAAAATAAAACGAATTTTCGAAAATTACTTTCTCTAGTACATATCCAAAATATATTTACTGACATATATGATTAATAAAAATATTTGTTAGAATTTTAGGAGTGGGTTAAATTTGAAGGTGTAAGTTCATGTAAATGTGTGTAACTGGTCACTGCCATTAACTAGATTTGTTGATGGGCTGATTCTAGTTTACCTTGCTTCATTACCCGAGTATTTTCTTTGTGAAATCTTTGTTGGTAATTTACAAAGAGGAACCTTTTTAAGCACCTATATACATACATGCGCACAAAAAGTTTTTTTAACAGTTCTTTACGGCTATGAGAATGAAGCAAAGAAAGCAAATTCAGAAACTTTCTCCAATTTCCCTATTGCTTCCAAACGGTTTATAATACCGGTTGACCTTGAGACAATACTAAAGCGGAGGAAATTATTCTGTAGATATATTGTTCGTAAAAATGTTAATCGAGAATTGATATCTTTAATTTTTAATGGAACTGTATCATCTCACTGTCAGTAGATATATCGTAAGAAGGGAAATACAATGATAAATATTTTTCGGCCCACAAGTATGTTTCTTCCACGTGATTTTGAATCACACGTTCCTAGTACTGGCGTGTATTTCTTGTAGTCTTTTAAGAAGCCACATATTACATGCCTCGAGTAGTGTTAATCCGAGAACTTTTCGATTTCACAAGGTGTTTCAAAATAATTACAAGTGTGCTATCGTTAGTGAGAGTTCACGAATATCGTCGACTATCAGCAGGCATTATAGAGTTAAAATGTTTGAAAAGGTTATGTAATCACAAACCTGGTACAATAAACTAACCCAGTTTGCCTTCACCCCTTTAACAGAGAGTTGATTTTCACTACGTCCCAATTTCGTGGACATACATTTAAAACCGTTACACCGAACGGATATGTGTTCCGATCTCAGCAAAAGAATTTACAATCGATAGTGGACAGTCATTTAAGTCTAAGAACGAATGGAATAATATTAACGCTGTGTTGAAGTTAAGCGCGTTTTCATTGTCAACAAACGAGTGTCAGCCATGGGTCGGTCGGATGAGACTTTCACGCCTAAACCAGGTCTTCCCAACGCCTTCTCCCGCGAGCATTCTGCACTCCAGAGCCGGACGTCAACCTCCGAGAGCGGCGAAAGTGGACGTAGTAGGGGAACAAGCAGAGAGGGGAGCGCGTAGTTTGAATGCCTGGGCCTCAATGAAGTGATCCATTCTGTGGAATTATTTGCTCATTTCCTCGTTTTTAAATGGGTAATGTCCTGTATTTCCACCGAGCTAGAATATACTACACAGAGTCGCTGAAGCGCCTCCATCTTTGCAGCCATGTTTTGCCACCATTGCCACCAGCCACCATTGAAGCCATGTTTCTTTTCCAGTCAAAGCAGCGCCCTCTGGAGAAATAGAGCATTCTAGTATTTGGTTTGGCGCTGGTTAAGGCCGGGTGAGTGCGGGCCGCGCGTAATATATATCCTCTTACTCTGTGTTTCAAGACCAAAAAACAATCATTTAAAAACGAAATCACAATATGTAAGGAGAACGAATTGAGAAACTGTAACCTGGTTTGTAATACAGCTCCGAAAAGTTTGACTTGTGCAACAATCACTGATTGTTGTGTCTACACGTCCAGCGGCTCAGTACCTTTCTTGTTAGTGTAGATCTATCTTTGAACAATGTAAGAGATTAAGTAATAGTTCATTTTTAGAGTTGAGTATTTTTTTCTGTCTAAGTGTGAATCGAATAATATTAACAAGATACGATACGGTATGAAATACCGACAGTACAATTTGCGTAAGTTTTGTTTTGCATCTAATAATACTAAATCTACGAGATAACATGCAATTTTGGAAGGAATATTTCTTCCATAACATATTTTTTATTTAATTTATTTAAAGTCGCATCAACTGCAAGGTTATTAGCGACTATTCTATATGTTTACAATTAGGTACATACTTTAAGTTTACATAGCGTGGTTACATATTTTTTACAATTATACATTTTGTTCAGTGAATAGTTAGACATTGCAGTTTATATTACACCAGTAGTTGAAAATACTTCTCTACACGTGATAATTTACACAGTACATATACTTGAAAACAATATTACAGTTCGACATTAATTGATTTACAAAATTAAAATTTTTTTTCTTGTAGGGCGCTTGAATAAAGTAAAGCGTCAATATTAAGGTTCTGTAAAATTGATTGGCGGGATTGGTTGTACATAGGACATTTCTGAATAATATGTATTATTAATTGTACATTACATATATTGTAAATTGGGGGAGTATTCTTGTTTATTAGGTAGAGGTGAACAAGCCTCGTGTGTTCTGATCTAATTCTGGTGATTGAAATTCGATTTTTCCGGCACATTTTTTTTAAGTTTGCAGTCCATAACATATTGTAGACGACCTGATAAAAGTATACATGCGACCTGTATAAAGACCTGGCAATTTCTCAATTAGACCTGATGGGGCTTTGAACAATTCGTTGAATATGTATTGGAAGAACTTGATGACAGACATGATTCCGAATATGTAGAAGAATCTGATCATGATTCTGAAAACCGAACAGAAGCAAAAGAATGAACATGAATATAAAAATGGTTCAAGTACTACCAACAATAAAGGTATTTATTATGAAAAATATTTATGCGTCAAATGGTCAACGAAAAATTGTACAGAACTTCACTTAAAATCTCGACGAGGACGGTCCGAACCCGGATTTTCTGGAGACTATGCACAATATTGTCTCCAGCAATAGTGGTTAGAGTATTTAGTCGAATGGTGCTAAAACCCAAAAGATAACCAAGTCTTGCCTAAAACTAAATATTTCAAAAGTGCTGCGTACTAGAATTAAATTAATACATTTTACATGGAGAATAATATTATTAAAATATCAAGGCGCGTAATTTTCTGCAGTATATAATGAATGATGTTGATAGTATGAATTCGCTTGTAGTGGTGATTCCCGTCATCTTTAGAGCTATCCTTCTTTATATATGTACTAGAAAAAACCGCCAGACGTTGTTCTGCCCTTCATCTCCCTCTTTACCCTCCCATATCCCTTTCTCACTGTCGCCCCCTCCTTCTCTCACCCCGTCCCTGTCTGTCTCTGCCGCTCTCTCTCCCTCTCATTCACATTTACTTGCCGATTCTGCACGTCTCTGGGCAGGTGAGGTAATATCGGGAAGAGCCAGACCAGCAAAAATGTAATAGAATGTTCAAAATTTTAATTTTTAAGGCCCTATAACGCATTCTTGAGGAGTTATTTAACGATATGGATTCAAAATGCTGCCGAGTGTGTTGCGGGTTGCATTTGACGTGAATATTTAGTTTTGTTTTACAGCGTCATGTAGTGGAGTTACAACAGAATTAACAGCACATACCTTCTGGATGAAAAAGCACATACCTTCTGGATGAAAAAACACATAGAAGTGCCAGCTTTCATGGAGATCGATATCAATTACAGCTTTTTCACTATGAGTATTTATTATTCAAGATGCGGTGCTGCTTTGCATCAGGATGAAAATCTAGGTACAAATTTTGTATGAGATTTATTGAATCTCTCAAGGATGGGCATAAAGAAAAGTATTTTCTAGAATAGAAATAACACAGAATAATCTACGACCGACGATGTTGACTTTTCTGAATGATTGATAATTAAATGTGACATATTTACCATCGAAGGCAAGTTGAAAGTTCTGGAATTACATGCACTAACTTTGTGCAGTTCCTCATATTTACCCTGGTTTACTGAAGTATGTGCCTACTTCAGTGAAGAGGGCATAATCCTCAGAAAGAGAAGTCTCAAATTAAAAAGCATATAAATAAAGAAATCATCTCACAAAGACAGTTGAAATGACCTCGATTCAAATTGCGAACTGGTGTTTAATTAAGAAAGTGTTTCATATGAAGAGCCTATTACAGGAACTATGAAGAATTATCAATATTGAAAAAGAAAGTGAAAAGTAATGAAGTACTCTGGCAAAAAAATAGAAAATGAAAACATTTAAAACAATAGTTAATATTATTTTCCAAGTCAAAAAATCCAGGTTAAATAAAACACCTATAAAATATGTGGAAACATAATTAATACAACTATCTATTTTACTACATTTACTGTGAAGTATATGATTTGTTTATTGTATATTTCTTAGCAGCCCTTTTTTTGTAATAACAGATACACACTTGGCGAATCTACCTTTGTTCAATTGACATCCGTAAAGGATATTTTAATACGAAATGTAAACAGCAAAAAAGCAAATATGAAGAAGAATACTTAATCAACATCGCTTAATCTATGGATTTAAAAATCAAATGAATCAGTAAATCGTGATGCAAGCACGATTAATCAAATGATTTTGAATCTAGAATCGGAGCAGCAAGGATGATTCGGTGTACTAGCAGTGATAACACTTTCTCTTTTATTTGTTATTCTATCAGTATTGATTGTATCAATAGAATGGAAAAAATACTTTGGGATTCACCCCTCCCCAATCTTTCAATTTTTGCCTCCCTCAATTTCCTGTAGTAAAAAGTTCTTATTACTATTGCGAGTAATTATATCTATTTATCCGTGTAAATCTGCATAAATGCAAATCAATATAAACATAATAAGCATAACATGTTATTTGGTTATATTCAAAGAAGCTATAAAATAATTTCAGGAACAAAACATATCTACAATTTTGCAGAAAAAACATTCAATTAAAACAATGTCATACGTTTCCATGGGTATAATTCAATACATACAAACTTCTTTTTGTAGTGGGCGGGGCTCGTGATTTTATTAGTCACGAATTTTTTTATATGAGGGCGCATTTTACGCGATATTATATTGTAGTAAAAAATTAGTAAGTGTGGATTTTTGAAACATTTTTGAAAGTTTTATTCGTACGAAGAAGTGTAACGAGAGCCTTATCGTTCGACATACCACCTTATTTTATGCAATCTATAATGCTCTTGTGTTATTTCCTACTATAAAATACACATATTATTGTAACCATCGTTTTAAAAAATAAACTTAAGTTCAACATTTAACATGCGTGAGATAGTGCATCTTCAAGCTGGTCAGTGCGGCAATCAAGTTGGTGCCAAGGTAAGGGAAGTTTATTTTTTTATCAATGCACTATTATTACTATTATTATTATTATATTAATATTCTAAATGATTATTTTAAAACTTTCAGTTTTGGGAAGTGATATCTGATGAACATGGCATCGATCCTACAGGATGTTATCACGGTGATTCAGATCTACAACTTGAAAGAATAAACGTGTACTACGTTGAAGCCACATGTAATGTATTATGGATTCTATTTCATTTTCATGTATTCGCTAAAAATTAAAAATCAACTAAAATTCCCAGTGAATTCGTAAGAAAAGTATCAAATTTAAAAATTCGATAACAGAACGGAATAAATTATTCATAACATGTAATTTTAATCAATTGCCAAAACGAAATAAAATACTACATTCATTACCAGGTAATAATTTTCACTGAAAATTTCTCAGTAATCAGACACAAAAATTGATAAAAAAGGATTTTCACACAAATCCTTTTTCCAGTTAGAGGAACAGAAAGGTTGAATAAAATAACACACAAAATGCAGCTTTGTAGTAATTTTGCATTTACTACTACGAGTAGTATTTAAATCATCACGCATTTCACTCGAATAATAATTATACCTCATTAAAATAGAAAAGTAGGTATTTTTTACTCTAACTAGTAGGAAGAGAAATTTATGTAATCGTGCGCTTGAAGAGGCTGAATTTTCGGCAGAAAAAACTCTTACTGCCGGCTTTGGTACCGAAAAACTGGACAAATTCTTCTGCTATTAATACTAATTTACTACATAGTAAATTACTTCATCTACATGACGTAGCCAGAATCCACGTTTTTTGGGACCTTCCGCCTAATACCTTTCAGCAGATTTTCTCGATCCTTCCCGATCTCCATGAAAAATCGATGCTCCCCGATCGATCTGATGAACTCGAGGTTTTGGGAGTATCAAACGGATGTTTGATTTTGAGGCACTTTACATGAAGCCTTAAAACATTTTCAAAACTTTTTTCAATGGCACCAATTTTTTTGATTAAACTTCGCTCTTGAATAACGTAAAAGGCGCTTAAGAGAATGGTGTAGGCCTCATGTTTGTTGAAATCTCATATTTTTCAAAAATTACAAAAGTGCAATTTTTTTGGGCGCCTTCCAAGAACTGTAATATTAAAAATAGAGAATTTTCCTGAGTGAAATCTGTTCTTTAAATAGAGATCTTGTCATACTTCAATTTTTCGAAAATATGAGTACTAGTTTTTGTGTAATTTTGGGCGTAATGTAAGTAATTTTTAATGTTTTTAAGCATTTTTTTCTAAAAAACCGATCCAGCTTTTATTCTTGAATTTTCTCCCCATATGTATCAAGGGATGGTAAGTATGTTGCTAATCCCATTTTCGACGAACTTTCCGTATTTTCGATGCTGCAAGTACTAAACATTTCAAAACTGCAAAATTGAAGATAAGAAATATTTGCCTTAAAGTCTGTTCTAAAAATTAGCTTGTTAGTGAAGGCCACGTACAATTTTTTGAAGAAACGAGTGGATTTCGCGTAGTTAGTGCTTAAAATTAATCAATATATAAAAAAGAACATTTTCTACTTTAAAATTACTTTTTTTGGATTCCAGATAAGCAAACAAAATAAAAATTGGCATAATTTTCAAAAGAGAAAAACATTAAATATAAGGAAGAATAGAAGTTGATACACCACGAAGTAATTTTTTTTTCTTTAACCAATATTAGGGCTTGAATATTTTAAAGACAAATGCATTTATTTATCAACATATATACCTACGGCCACTTTTTTACCATCCTTTACGGTACCCGAGAAAAAGAAACTTTATTCAAACGTAAAGTCACTCCAAAAAATGTGGAGCATGTAAAAAAAAATTGAAAATGTTGAGGCTTCATTAAAAAAACTTTGTCTTTGCAATACTGCTTCAAGCTCCTTAGCAACGTTTCGGAGAACCTCTTACCTCCACCTTCAGGCTATATTTTGTGAAAATACAGAAAATCTAATAACGCATACAATCTTTCACTTCATTCACATATCAAACCTTAATTGGAAAAGCCAATATAAATCTTAGATAAGGAATATGTAACTTACCTAACAAGTAAATATCTACGTCAAAATCTTATTTCCTACAAAAACATGGTTACGTGTCAGTTATCACCTCAATCTAAGTCACTTACCATAATTAATTACTAAAAATTAAAAATAACTTATATACATTATAGTAATCTCAGTTTTACACTTGGACATAATCTAAAAAATTAATTCGAATAAAGAAAACACATTAAAATAGTCCAACACACCAGAGTACATCCCATAACAAACATTAAGACACATTGTTGAATATAAACCGTGTGTGTGTATATATATATATATATATATATATATATATATATATACACGGTATATATATACATACATACATACACGGTTATACAAGTAGTATACATATTACATTATCAAACAAGTTCAAATTGACTAGAAACACACATGTAGTTTTTTCATGTTTCTGTAGGCGGCAAGTACGTGCCGCGCGCTGTGCTGATCGACCTGGAGCCCGGCACCATGGACGCCGTCCGCTCCAGCCCCTTCGGCCAGCTCTTCCGCCCGGACAACTTCGTCTTCGGGCAGACGGGCGCCGGCAACAACTGGGCCAAGGGCCACTACACCGAGGGCGCCGAGTTGGTGGACTCGGTGATGGACGTGGTGCGCAAGGAGGCCGAAGGCTGCGACTGCCTGCAGGGCTTCCAGCTCACCCACTCGCTGGGTGGCGGCACGGGCTCCGGCATGGGCACGCTGCTCATGTCCAAGCTCCGGGAGGAGTACCCCGACCGCATCCTCGCCACTTTCAGCGTCTTCCCTTGCGGAAGGGTAAGTAATAACACGTTTACAGTATTGAAGGGGGTAGCTACAGTGAAAACATATTAATATTTCTGAAGTTTAAAGTTTTTTCCTCCAAAACTCTTAATCCTGTCTTAACCAAACTTGGCAAGTGTAAAGATTCACAAACTGTAATTCCAAAAATGGTCTATGAAACAAAAATTCAGTTTTTAAATATGTAATTTGCCATAAAAAATGGCAGCTGCAAAATGTGGAGGTACTTATATACTTGAGCTATAACTTGTAATAAAAATAACAATGATTGTAAATGAATCTGAATTGTTGTTGTATTTCTGACAGGAATTTTATACATTTTTCATCGATAATTAATTGATTATTTGTGAAATGTGAAGAGTGACTATGTTGAAAATAGTTGAATCTGTAGCTATGGGTAGCTGTAAGAGATCCCGAAATTTGAGACAGATAACCCCATTAAAAAAATAGTTATTTGTAAAATCAATATAAAAATGTCCTTTTCCAGATAATTCAGTTTGAAGATTTAGTAACATGTGTTGCATAAATGTGCAGCGCATCAGTTAAACTCTCATAAATTCTAAACTAAAATAGGTGTAAATATACTTTTTTCACTAAAATTAAGATCAAAATATACCCTTTTCAAACAAATAAAAAACAAAAATTCGATTTTTGTTGAACCCAAATAACTGTAGCTACCCCCTGAAATAAAAAGAGTGAATACTGTTTATACTATACGTGGAAAAAACTTGAGAAAAACACTCGTATTTTATTTCTAAAAGAATTTTCCAATTTTTCTGAATTTTAAATATCTCAAGTAGCATTCCTGTCTCACAAATTTCAACTCGTTAGTGGTAAATTCGACAGTCATTTAAATCTTTTCACAATTTTGGCGCCTGTAATTGATTATTTTTATTATTAATTATTTTTGACCCCATGAAAAAGTCAATTTTCACTGTACTTTATTGTTTACTTTCTCGCCCTCACTTCGTAAGAAGAAAAGACATTGTAATCGTGAGCCGATAACGGAGAAGTTTGGACAGAAAAACTCTTATTGTCGGGCGCTAGTAACGAAATATTAGATAAATCTTGTTTATAATTGAGTTGACTTTATAAGCATCGGCTACTTCGAACACATAAAATATCTCTTCTTTAATTAACAGTTTTTATCACTTCCACTCACGTGGCTGATGCTTCTATTTTGCCTCGGAAACTCACAATTTTAGTATTTGTTTCTTGAATTGAAATCAATCTAATGATTAAATTATTTCTTTAAATTTCTTTTGAGATTAACTCAGCCATATGATATACATCGTGTAAGCCTAGTAATAGTTTTCAAAGCCACAAATATTACTATACTTTGAGTGAGTCAAAATGTGTAAAATTGTATTAATTGCGAAAGAATGCCTTGTACAATTAATAAAAATAACAATGCAGAAAATTTCCCTCTGGAAAAAGCTCTTACGAGTGTTCACAGTTGAGCCACAATGAGCAAATTCTTAATAAGAATTTAGTTAAAATGGGCCCTTATAACCATTTTGTATTCATAGACACTATTATTCAAAGTTGCACTCAGGCAATATAGCTCTGTATAACATCTGACAGAAATACTTTATTAGTTACTGGATACGAATCTAGAAGGTCGAGACGATCTTGTTTCAAATTTTGTAGGTTCATTTAAGCGAATATGAATATTATTTTTTCATCTAGTTGTTCCGGTTCAATCTACTTTAAATCTATAGCAGTGTCAACAGAAAAGAAAATATAAATTACGTTTCGTTGCTTCGCTACATTATGAATAAGCGCTGTTGTGTGTGGCGGAATTCTTCGGATTTTGTGTGATTTGTAACTATAATTAGTGGCGTACGTCATTTATTTTCAAATGACATTTGCTTATTTATTTCATGTAAATGTTTACTTTATCACTCAAGGTATTTTAAAAAAAGGAAAGGGTTATTTGGAGAAGTAACATGTTGAACTGCGGTAAGTTTTTCTCAAATGCCCAATTTTTGTTGAAAACAGGTAATTAGATACTGCTTCTGCACTACAAAGACTTGTGGGATATAATTACTGCAGACTAGAATTTCAATCATGAAAATACTCCCAGGAAAGTGGAGTGGCTTGAAAAACTTCGGGAGAATATTAAAGGATGAAGGAAAGAAGAATTTATCACTGAGAAAAGAAACATTAAAAACTGGTGGTAATTCAGCACCAGATTTGAATGTCACACTTGACTCTGAACTGCATTCATGTGGAGTTCACATTGACATTTAAGATACGAGTAGAATAGACTCGAATACCGTGCAGCTGGTGGATATCAACGCATTCCAGGAATATGTAATTGCACTGTTCTACAAAAATACTTTTTCTATTTCTGAAGAAAAAAGTTGTGATTATTATAGTAATTTCAAAGGTGAATCCAAATCTGTTTTCAGTTTTTCTCTGTCAGGGATAGTTTAACCGGAATTCTAATTTTCATCTTTCCGTACTCTATAAATGTAAACTTATTTTTCCAAATTCAAGAAATAGCTATAAAATAATTTATAGTGATCTTGATGATTGATATCAAGATTGATAGAGTTTGATACATACTCAAACTCTATCATATAAATATTAGGAAAATCAAGGAAGGTGCTGTCAGAGGCAATATTCACAAAAGAATTCACTTTGTAGCATGTATTTTAAAGAAAGGCATATAGAAAAAGAGAAAATGATACAAATGTGGCAAGAAAATTTATATATCTTATTTTTTTCTTTTGTAACGAGTGTCTTCCTTGTCTAGAATGATACTACAGCAATAGTGAGGCAACATTGTAGGCATCCATTTCCCTTCGTACCTTTTCTCCATCGTAGATATACATTTAGGGAATCTCTCTCCGTGTAGGTCCGATTCATCGCTGCAACTCTCTAGGAAGAAGTCAATATGAGAATCCATGAAATGTACTATTAAAGACGTTTTGCAGCCAAGTTCTTGATAAGCTTTGGTCATCTGATTCACTATTTCCTTCTAATTTTCAGCTACCAGACTTTGACGTTGGACATTTTTTTCACCTACTTTCCAATTTCGTTCCGGCCTTTTCTTTTTTATGTGGTGGGAATTTCCATCGCGACTCTCTCACTCCAAAAGAAAACAAGCATTTTGTGTTGCCTTGTTGCATGTCTAATAACAATGCAATTACTTTGAAATCGCTACATAGCTTCCATTTATACTCACTGTATATAATTAATTTGAAAATATTTTCTAAAATGGAACCGGAAGACTTTAGAGTGAAGCACTGACCTTTGCGCATTAGGTAGGTCCGGATAAGCATTGTGTTTCTTTGACTTCTTATTTTTTAAAACTTCGAATTTTCGTGACACAGAAATAACAGTCTGATATGTGGTCTTTTGGTTCTCGCCGTACTATAGGTACAGCAAATAACATGGTATTTTCTTTTCCTTTCCAAGAATTAATTAATTTACAAGGAAAGATGCGCAACTTAATATTCCTTTTTCTTACAAATGTGAATTCTCCGCATATATAGCAAATGTTGTCGAAAATATCTCGACAGGAGCGCCGACGAGACATTTTCTAGAAAAATCCAAATTATATCATAATAATCTTTAATTCATGCTGCACAAAGATTTATTATTTACTCTTTTCCTTCTTATCACCTTACTTGTCACTGTCTGTACCACCACGAAAAACAAAAAAAAAATCACTTTAAACGATCCCACACTTGAGGCTTCCAGACAATGACAGTGAGGCTAGGTTTGAGGTAAGCAGTGTTTATGACAGTATACAATCGAGAGAGGCGTATCAACATCTGAATACTAAAACATTTGACATAAATACAGGAGTCCATGTTGCCCAGTGCTATTTGCAAACGTTCCTTCAATTTACGGAAAATAATGCCGTTTTCATGATAAAAGTTAAAAATTACTGAAAAACTATCCCTGAACGCGACATTTTGATTTCAGATATGAACTTACCATTGCAAATTCATAATAATCACACACTTTTATCTCAGAAACAGAATCCTTGTAGAACAGTGTTATTGACGACACACTCATTCCCGTGCGAAACCAGACAACAGTTTGTCTGAGGAGGCACCTACTTCAACTAATGGGAACACAGGAAATAAAAAAGTACAGCGCAAAAGGGGAGAAAAAATCTCAATCTCAAACAATTGGAAAACACAAGAATATTTGAGTTTCAAACTAAAAAAGGCAATTGGAAATTGATAATCTACAAATAAAATTACAGTAATCAAATGTAAAAGTTTACATTCAAAGAATTTTCTTTTAATGCATTTTTCTCCAATTTTGGGAATGTAATTCGGTTGGCAAACAATTATGGTTTTACTTAAAATATTTTTCAATAAAAGTTGGTCTAAGTGCATTTCCACTAATATTTTCTGCAGTATGTAGCACAGGAATATCAGTAAGATCTTATCTTCTCTCTAGTTCCTAAGTATCCAAAACATCTTCTACTTAAACCTATATTATATAAAATTGCACAATCCGTTGTTACTTTTGTAATATTATTCAATATATTTTGCGTTTTCAACCACATTTATTATTATTATTTTATTAGAATTATTGTAATTTGGTTCTGGTTGTGTGATGTATGGATCTCGGGTAGAAATACAATTTCTTTCTGGAAATCTCATACTCTCTAATGAATTTTCAGGTAATTGCCCTCCACCTAAATTCGCACGAGTAGCATTATTTAAAAAATTCTGATGTGATGAGCTCAAGAGGGCAGTTCACAACAATGACCAAAAGTTCTTCTTTGGGACTACTGACATTTTGCACATTACGGAGAAGTCGGTTTTTGTTCTTAAATGTGGCACCATTATTCCCTCCAAGACTTGCAATAAAAATGTTTTCCATTAAATCGAGAGAACTTGCTTTATTTAAAAAAGTATATATTTTAGGTTGCTTAAATGTTTCCACAGATGAAGGGAATTTTATGAAGTTTTTAATATTTCTTAATGCCTTTTCAGATATTTCTGCAGTGATTCTTCTTACTGAAGGCTAACTTACTTAATAGAGAACTGCACGCACCAACTGCCAAAAAGCAATACACATTTTCGTACACTACATTGTGATCATCGATGTAGAATTACATTCATACCTGAAATTATGATGTAGCACAAATTCTGAGTGCTAGTAGCATTCTTAATAACTGTAGTAATGGTAAACATCTCTAGTACTATGCGCTACGTAATGAGCGGTTCAACAACAACTTCTAATATGCTAACCACCAGATCAATATTCAGAAAGATAACTCTTCTTGTACACTACGCTTTTTTCTTAGGATTTCCTATGACTCTCACATATACTCTGAGCATACGATATTCCAAATGATTTAAATATATTCAAAAACCCATCAAAATCAATGATCTTCTCCACGTTCAAAAATAAGGGTCTACTTAAGGGAACAGATAAGCTCACTTTTGCTTAAGCAAACTCTTAAATGACGATTATGAATTAAAAATACGAATATGTAAACGCTTAGGTATTCTCAAAAATAATGTTAGTTATGAATACGGCACTAAATTACGACAGTAAATAAAAATATTTTAACAAACTTGCAAACTTCTACAAAATATGATTTGAAACATTTCCTTTTAAGTCTACACTAAAATGTGATAATTTCCACGTCCAAAATATTTATGTTGCAAACTGTCAGAAGCATTGAAATAACTTACATTGTGCAGGTTTCGGACACCTTGGTGGAGCCTATACAATTCCGTGCTACTCGGTGCATATCCTCATTGAGAACACAGACTTGACGTTCTGCATTGACAACGAAGCTTTGCCCTACGATATCTGCCTTCGTACATTAAAGCTCACGTGCCCGCCATTTGGTGACCTCAACCATCGGTATCGTCACCAGTCGGGTGTGACTACTTGCCTTCGCGGCTTCCCCGGCCAGCCTAACGCCGATCTGCGCAAATTGGGAGTCAACATGGTGCCCTTCCCTCGCCTCCACTTCTTCGTTCCCGGCTTCGCGCCGCTCACATCTCGAGGCAGCCAGCGAGTACCCGCTGCCTCACCGTGCCAGAACTCACCCAGCAGATGTTCGACGCCAAAGAACATGGATGGCGGCGTGCGATCCGCGCCACGGCCAGCTACCTCACGGGCGGGGGCGCGCCATGTTCCGAGGCCGCATGTCGGTCAAGGAGGTGGACGAGCAGATGCTCAACGTGCAAAACAAGAATTTGCAGCTACTTCGTGGAGTGGATTCCGGACCACTCAAGACGGCCGTTCTGCGACATCCCGCCTCGAGGTCTGAAGTGTCAGTTACATTTCTGGGAAATACGACCGCAGTCGTTGAGGTGTTCAAACGAATGCGGAACAGTTCACCGCTATGTTCCGTCGCAAGGCTTTCTCTGCATTGTACTTGGGTGAGGGCATGGACGAGATGGAGTTCACGGAGGCTGAGTCGAATTTGAACGACTTGATTTCGGAGTATCAGCAATACCAAGAAGCGGGTGGAGAAGAAGAGGGAGAATTCGGGGAAGAAGGCGGAGAGTAGTCTAAGAAAAGTAAAGAATAATTTTTGCAGGAGTTACAAGAAGTATTATAGATGCAAGCATGACCTATTGGGGAAACTAATTTATTTTTTACTTTTTTATGTTCATTTTACTTTGTATTATTTATTTGCAATAAATGTTTTTACATAAACATGACTTTATAATGTATTTCCTAAATCTTACCATTACAAATTACTAATTGTCATTAATTTTGTTACTATATAATTTAAAAAACTGTGATAAAATATGATTTGAATATTGGTTTAGGGAAGATATATACTCGCAGTAGACACAATTATGCGGTGATTCGTCAATTTATTTGAACGTATTCACTTTAAATTTTGTTTTAGATTTGTAAAGCTAAATGCATTGTGGTGTAAATATATTCTTCTTTGGTATGTATTGTTTGGTATATGACATACAGCACACAATACCAAACAATAATTATTACATTAAAGAACTTTCATAAAATGCGGGAGTATTATTACAAGTAGTAGTAATACACATTGCAGATAACATTATTCGGAATGTTCTCTTGAGATTTCATTGTTCTGAAAGACCATACTAGACTCATCTGAACTTCTAAGTCTCTGCGGTACCATGTTAAACCGCTACAGTCTTATTTCAAACAAAAACTGGTGATCCGACGGCAATCAACCCGTCAGTAAAAGAAGCGAGCTATACGTACAATCGTAAAATCGAGCTATACGTACGTTTTATGGTGCCCAAATTGACATACAATCAAATTATACAATTTGGAAATGTACGGTCAGAGGCGTATCTAGGTATTCAGGCGCCCATGGCAAGCGTAAAATTTGCGCTCCTGTTGGGGATGCTTGAAATTAAGATTCTTGTTATTTGTTTTAACGGGTATATTGTAAATAGCGCCCCTTGTGAGTGGCGCCCATGGCATGTGCCGTGTCATGCCATACGGTAAATACGCCTCCGCCATTCCAACAACGTTCGTTTCAATTACAAAAAATTACAAATCAAGGACAGTGTACACACCTATTTCCAAAAAATGTAAGCAATTACTGTCAAAACGTATATTACAAACAATGTACTAAAACGTACACTTTCGGGGCAAGCGTTTGGTTGGCATATCCCCATCGCTCTTCTAAAGTTCCAGTCTCCTGTGATGATATACTTTAATGATTTAAAGCATAACTTAGCTAAATGTGTTCTCCATATGTATTTTAGCGTGCCTAAAAAGTTGAAGATAATTCATTTCTTGTTTTGTTCATAATTCTTTCCCACCTAAGAAAATGCAGTAAAAACAGAAAAATGTCTCTATCAGAAAATAATTCACTTTGCTATCCACATGTTGACAGTCCCAAAATGTTTATTTTCACACTTTCATCTAAAAATAGTAAATAAAACATACGTGCCCACATATAACTCACGTTTGTGACAAAGCGACAACTTACGGCCGTAAAGAAATCATTATATAAATATTAGGACAATTGAGCTCACTGATGAGCAGTGAGCAAGTTCGACTTCACTACACATTAACAGATATCTTCACTCACATTCACTATACGAGCTGTTAAATCTATAGTAATAAATTGTACCTTTAGGTCACAAATTACAAAGTACCAGAGTTAAATAGTCATCTTCTTTGTGATTCCCCCTATTTGTAATTTGAGGAACTTATTGAGCAGACTAGTGTGTCCCAAATACTTAGTGAACCTTGAAATGTTTCTTAATTCTTTTAACTCGAAAAAAGTAATAATTTCTGTCGCCGCTAAACCATCACAAGTCTTAAAACACCTTACTATTATACAAAAATTCACATTTGCGGAATTTTTGGGATCTACAAATTTTCAAATCTTTATGTAACATAAAGTCGTTGTAGAATGCTACAAAATAATCGATAACACCCAGATTCGATTTTCGGTAATTTGAAGAAATTGACGACGACCTTTGCAGTATTTGAAGTCAGTTTACTTAGTTTCGCTAAACTCAAAGACTTTGCGTGCGGTAAAATGGGCACCATTTCCCTCACCTCACCCAGTGGTCCAGCCTCACCGCACCCAGCGCCCCGGCCTCCGGATTCGTTCACATGTGTAGTGTTATTTCGTGCGAGGGTCGTGAGTGCCATAAAATACTTGGTACATTTTGTTACGATCATCGAACGGGATATTCCATTGCTGGGTCCACCCCATTCTCACAAAGGAGACATTAAGCTCCCTTGGAGCCGGTCACTTTAAGAGCCGAAACGAGACTACGCAGCATCCGGCGACGATTATCTTCGCGTCTGACATCCGATACCATGAACAGCCAAATTATAAGAAATGAATAGCTACGAGCCTCTTTAATCCCCTTGGGACGCATTGTAATTTAAGGGGACACCGGAATGGCTATCTCGCGAATGTTAATATAAGGAACATTTTCTTAGTAACTATTTAATTTACAGACTTGAAATTTTATATAAGTGTAAATTTATTATTTATATGTCTTTTAATGAAGCCATTTTTTAAAAATTTATACCATTTTTTTAAAATATAAATTTTAGTCTATTTGCAAGTTTTGATGTTAAAAATGCTAATATTTATAAGAATATTGTCTAAGTTATTTAAAATTTTATAATCCACCCAGTTAAATTATATAAACTAGTGTGCTACTATGGTCTGTCAAAATTTGAATATCCCTCTATTAATAGTTTTTGAAAAATGTTTCCTAAAGACTCCTGCATTTTTCCTGGTCCATATGCTGGGCGAACAACATTAACATGCCAATATTTTGACGCTATTCAATCCATACTTGTTACCAGAAAACAGTGTGTCCAAAACTAGAATGCAAAATATTAACAATTTCTGACAATGAAAGTAGAAATAAACTTCAAATAATAAGCAGAATGTGTCACAATGGCCACGTCCATTTCCACGACACGAACTTCAAAATTTGAAAAAAAAACAAAAATAATTTAGAGATGACATATTAAGACGAAACTTGCCTTATTTTACACAGAAAACTATAAATTAATTAATGACTCAAAAAATCAAAACAAGATATATTTATAATGTTTGCCTATTCTGGCTCCCTTGATCATAGTGGCATACGCAGCAGTAACTTCTATTCTGCATCAAACGACCGATTGAGAACAATGTTGGGTAATACAACAATTTCTTGAGAATGTCACTGAGGAAGGGCTTGCTTCTAACCAATGAGCACACCATCTGTTGTAGAACCTTCTAGAACATCCCAACGTAGGCAATAGTATTATATTTTGCACACACATATTCTGTCAACTACACGTCAGAAAGGAGAAGGAATACTTGGCGAGGAAGCTGTGTCAGAAAACTGGACACTTTGATCTTCATTGCGCGGACGAAATTCTTTTGACTCTTTCGAACTTTATTCCGCGAGAACGAAGTTCTTTCTAGCTTTTCAATCATTATTTTTCATAGTGCGGACAAAATTATACTTGTTTTGCAGAGTCACTCAGTCAAGTGCAAAGATATTCACATTCGAAATCAATTGCGTGTATTATGGATGTGAAGTATTGCCGTCCAACGGGCACCTTCAGAAAAGCGCTGCGTAATTCTGAAGCCAGCCTAACGCGAAACGGCCTTCTTTAGAGTGTCTAATCTGCATCACCACCACCACTATAACGAGGGATTCATCGCGAGACCAGCCGTGCGCTGCCGACCGACTTCCGCACCTTGGAAGCGTGAGACCGTTTTAATTCCTGACGGGAGCGTGCCTTCATCGCCAACAAGGCGCCCACCTGGCAACATCTTACACGGTCGAGCGTACGTGCAAATTGTCAACGCGAAGTAATCCCGATCAAGGTAGCTCACCGTACTAATCAATGTAGGCCCTGCTCGTGTAAAGATTGTAAATTCAACGGACAGCGGAATATTTCCAGCGATTTTCATTGCAATAACGGCAAGTAAATATAACCCATATTTTTTATTCAATTTAATTATTTTCTAAATTCATTTTTCGTTTTTTTAATTTTTTTATTTTTTTTATTCTGGCCCTCAAGAAAATGTGCGCAGATAAATCTCTTTCCCCACACGTCATATACAGTTTTACTGTTTTTGACAAATAAATAAATAAATAAATAAATTTCAGAGATAAATGTGTATCCGCCACTTTGACAGATTGCATTAAAATAGACTTTCAACTGTATCATTATTCGTAGAAATAGCAAACACAGTATCTCCCCTACCCAGAAACTGCCCACCCACGAGGTTCGCATCAGCCGCCACCAGGAGAGTAGGTCAGCAATGCGCTTGGCGCCCTCATAGAAAGTTCAGCGCACAGTTCTATCTACCTCTCCGGACCACGTGTGATTAAGAACACCTTTGGCTCCCATGTGTGTGGTTCATTACTTTTATTTGGCGCACAACGCCGTGTGTTTCGACACAACTTTACCGGATGTTTGCATTTTCAATATGTTCAATACTGTAAACTTATTTATGATCAAGAGTTAATTATATTTAATTTTGTAATGAAACAGACTTTTAAAATATCACTGAGAAAAAGATACACTACTTTTTGTATTAATGAATTCCTATTTAATATTGCACTATCCATATTCTCAAAAAAGGGTTATTATTAATATGAATTTATTTTCAGGAACTTAAAACATATTATTACAATAATTTAACTTTTTACATTATTACATAATATTTTCTTCGAGAATCAAAAGAAGAAAATTACAACCACAAAATTCCACGATCGAATTGTTTATAAAGGAAACACTAGCGTACCCATGCGAGAACTCTCGCATGTTAAATCTTGAATTAATAATTATGCAAATAAACCTCGTCAGACTGCACAAACTACGGTGTTAACAGAAAGCGTAAATAAAGATTGTCGAATCCTAAGTCTTCTACGCGTGTCGCCACAAAATTGCTATCAGCAGGAAGGGCTGAAATATTGAGGTGGCCTTGGTAGTATTGAAGCGTGGAACCGAAAAGGTAATTGAATGGATCGGAGAAGAAACTCATCTTGTAGATTATAATGTGAAAAACGTTTCTTTGAGCCTTTGGCCTCAAAATTTTTACTTTTTAAGGCTCTAAAGCGCTTTGTTTACTAGTTATTGCCGATATTGGTTGACATGTAATGCGGGTTGCATTTACATGAATATTTCCGATGCGTTTTTTAAAGAAATCATCCACATTTTTAAAGTCAAAGTGGAATTCGTCAGTCTCCACGAAATTATCTTTCTTAGAGCCCTCATTTATAAAGACTCGGTCGCGTGTGAGAGCTGGAACCCCAAGGTATACTACTGAAATAATACAGGAGACGACATTAGAGTAGATTTTTTTTAATTTAGAGGAAATTAAAAATCCAGTGTTTATGAAATTATGGATTCTGCGTGAATGTAGCAATAATGGTCTATTTAGAAAAATCAAATATTTATAATCCATTTAAATTGTTCTTCCGACATAGTAAAAATGTTATTTTGTCATTTCACGTTTATAGCATCAGGATGACAGATTTGTCAAGAATACAGTTCACACTGCCCTTCAAAGCATAACAATGCAACGAACACCTACAGAACAGGGACAGTCGTAATTGAAACAATTCATTTCGTTTCCATGGGTTTGTTTAATTAACTTCGTAGTTTCATATTTATATCGGGTGGGTGATGTATATTATTCGGCGCGAAGCTTGGGATATTTTTTATATTTTATATAGTTGGAGCGGTGCCGTTTACAGAAAATTAATACTGTGGAATTTAATAAAAATATATCATCACAAGATATATTTTGATTGAAGCTCATCAACGGACAAAGAAAACATCGGACGAAAATCTACGCATCTACGCGATTACTCGACTCCTTTTAATCTTGATATAGACATAATACTTCCAGTATGCGTGAGATCGTCCATCTCCAAGCTGGCCAGTGCGGCAACCAAGTGGGAGCAAAGGTAACTCTTGAATATTGTAGAGTAAAACAAATGTATAACCTTCAAATATTCTAAACAAATATTGTTCAGTATTAGACAATTGTTACTACCACGTTCACTACCGTGAAAAATCTACAATTTGCAGTTTTGGGAAGTCAGTATCCGACGAACATGGCATTGATCCAACGGATGCTACCACGGGGACTCGCGATCTGCAGCTGAAAGAATAAATGTGTACTACGTGGAAGCTACATGTAACTAAAATTATTATATTAATAACAATATATGTTTATCAATAGTCACTTATCATAATGTTTTTTCAATAGTCAATTGCCAATTTTTGACAGTGAATATCAAATAAACTTTGACAAATGACGGACTTTCTTTGAGATAAGACATCTGGCAAAAAAAGAGCCGGTTCGAATGATGTCAAGGACATTCTTTACGACTTGTGTATGTTTTTGTCAGGGTGTCACTCTCTGATCCCTCGATTGCAGGGGATGTGTGTTTGTGA